>OZ038323.1:6054147-6077489 GCA_964035795.1 Pterobdella sp. o SKG-2022 | reverse complement strand
AACTGAAGTTTTTAAAAAAAATTATTTTTTTCATATTTTGTTGGTGCAATACTTCGTAAATGTACTTATAAAGGGCTTTTCCTAGTAGATCAAAGCGTTTGTTACAAATGTCATGTAGTGAAAACACACTGTGCAGCAGGTGCTAGTCGTTTATTTACATGGGATCGAACCAGGTAACTTTAGAAAATTAATTTAATGCTCTACCTCTGAGCTTTACGAACTGACAAGTAAAGTTGAAGTTTTTGAATAGCGGTAATTACCACTATCATAAACGCCCAACCGAATAGAAAGATAGGTTTATTGTGGGAATCATGACATAACCATTAGATATAATGAAGGGATTAATGATGGAAACTATATAGTGGGGTAATAACTAGTAATGATGTCCCCTCACCTTAGAAGTTTAACTAAAAGGTCTTACTTGTGTGCTATATTCAAAATTTAAAGTATTTCAAAAATAAAAGCAAAGAGTAACATAATAAAAGCTATATATGAGTGGCTAGATTGGAAAAAACCACCATAATACGTTAATAAAAACCTCATCACACATCACTCATACAAATCAAAAACTAAACATAATCGGAACATATTAACACAATAATAATAATCAAGATCCTTAAGTGCCACATAAGCAAAGACCATAAAGATGAGAGCCAATTTCATAACCAAGTCTCATAAGCTACATTTCAATCTCAAAAATACAACCCTACAAACCACAAAAACACACACAAACACACTCGTACAACTACAGATCACTCGTTAGCGTGAGAAAGTTCTGAAGCAATTTTATAAGAAGTGATTTTATCCCAGTCGATTTTGTTTCTCGTCACTGGCAATGTCCTTCTGAGCGCCTTAAACGTAGTGCTCGACATGCTTTGGTAGTTTTCTGAAATGGCCACCTGAAAATCATTTATTGAATCCTTTTTTATCTTTGCTATGAATTTGATGATTCGAATATATCTTGTGCAACTCTATTGATGACCGTAATAATGTGCTGGTAGATGTGAGGTGTTTGAATGCTACAAAACCCACCTGGTACTCATTTTCGACGCGGTTGATCACTGACACAAACGCCTTGGCAACTTCCTTTTCATTCTGTCCATATTTGTTGTAATGAATATAATTCGAAAATATAAATTTTAGAGCATTTTGAGTAACAAAAATAATGTTTTGAATATTTTGTATACATATTGTCGATGTAAAAGCTAAAAAACAGATGAATACAAACACACATACAGATACATACAAGCACACACAGGTACATACAGTGATAGGAATGGTGGTTTCGTGCTCCTTGGATGACATCAGTTGCACGTTCCCATCTTCAAAGTAGTGCACCTTCAGATGGAGGAGTTTTGGTTGATTGCTTTATTTTGTACACAATATTAATAAGATGGAGATGAAAGGTAGATGTTCTTCTATAAACCTACGTAAAAAAATTGTTAAAGATAAATAGCAAGGTTTTAAATCCGGTTTTATGCCCACTATACAAAAATGGCCAGGTTTACTCCATTGAAAAATTTTTTTGCATCTTTTATATATTTCTAATCTCTATTTCTTCCTGTCTTTAAAAAAAACCTTAATAATTTCTGAAACTATTTTATCTTCCGTTTAACTTCCCGTCTATTTTAAAATCGAATGCTACCAATACTTTCACTTCACTCTCTCCATTTCATGACCAAACCACCTCACACCCTTAGCCAATGACTAATGTTTTTTTATAACTAATCTATCAGTTAAATATCTAATTTTAAACCTCTGATAACTCTACTATGAAAATCACTCTTATCATAGCTTTTTGTGTTCCTTTCAGAATATCAAACTCATTTTGTTCAAGACACCAGACCTCACTTCCAAATAGCATAGCTGGTCTAAAACAACTTGAACAAACTCGTGCTATTATTTCAAATAAAGAATTCTTAGATGATTAAACATAACCAAATTCTATAAATCTCGCCCAAACTGCTCTCATTCTCGCAGTTAGCCCTGCCTTGCAATCCCCGCTCAAATCTACTTCACTTTCCAAGTACAGAAAAGAATACAATGTTTCAATACCATTGCATAAAGATTAAAAAGTTGCACTTTGAATGCATTAGTGAGTAATTCACTGCAAAATCTACATGGATCTTCTTTACTTCTCTGAACACTATGTACTAAACCACTTATCTACTTTAGTCGTCAAAATATTAATTCTTAAATACATCAAACAAATTTTTTTATTAATTACTATAACCAATATTAGTATTACAAGGGTTGAAAAACACTATTAGTTTCAGCAATAAACTGCATGGAACACTGGCAGACCTGTATTTTCATGAGACCCACCAACTGAGCTGCGTCTTCAGAGGGTCTTATCTTTGCAGACCACTGCGAGCGCCACTTGCCATTCCTTCGTGGTTTGTTTTGAATTTTAAAATTCGCTTTTATACGGATTTTCATTTTTTAGTACTGCTATTTGAAGCAGAGAGGATGTGTACCAGTAATTATTGGCGTTGTACTGGTGGCTCTCAATGCACACAATCAACAACAGCTCGCCATCTTGTTTTTTGACGTATGTACTTGAAGCCCCTCCCTCACCAAACTGATTGCTCACGTAAGTGGTCACTTGTTCCTCCAAAGCTTTGCGCCACTCTTCCCCTTCCTGTCTTTCGTGGTGGTCACTCACGTCAGACACCAGCTTCTTGATGAACTCGTATCTGGTGGAACAAGCATGCTGCATGTTACGCATTTTTTCATCGATTTTATGCATTTTATTCAAAAGCTAGAACAAATAATGAAAAAAAAACTAGTATTCAAAATGACTAGTGGATACTTGAAAGACTTGTTGGTTCTTGGGTCGAAGAACCTTCCTGAACCCAGATTTCCATGCTCTGTGATCAACGTCTAACAAAGGATTTATCAGTTTTCATTACATAATATTAAATTTTTTTTATTCCTGTCATTCCTATTTTCTTCTCAATTGAATTATAGTCTTTACATGTTTCGGTAACTGAGGTGAACAGCAGCTAGATGATTATTTCTCAAATCGAAAATTTAAAAATGACGGTTTATATTCTCAATGCTTAATAGGAATGCTAGCTTAGGCTAACATGCGATTTAGTGACAATTCAAAATCTAGTCTTCCCATAGACAATTATCTTTTCCATTGTCAACTGAGATTATTTAGTAAACCTAATAATAGAAATATCAAGATAAGAGGTCCTTCAATAACCTTTATCACAGTTGATTGTAATATAAAATTTAACAGAAAAACAACCTCAAAGTACTAAGTTGGATATAATTCAACATGAAATTAAGTAATGAGGTGATGATCATTATGAAGTTGATCCCTAAGAGTGGCCACCTGGTGTTCTTGTCCTTCAATCAGACATGGTGTAAACTGATCCTTGTTGTACTCCGCTATCATCCTGATATGATACCAAATTGCTATTTCAATTATCATTATTTCTTAAAAACTATTAATAATATGATGATCAGTCAGTCAAATTTTCACTTTGTCTTGATTTTTATATAAAGAGGTGTTTTTTGAAAGATTCATTTTAAAGCTATATTTGATATTGATTATTTGAACCACCTGGGTGCCTCAGACTTGATAATGGCGTCATCCTTCACCAGTGTTCTCACAGCTGATGTGTGCAGGATAGATTTAACTATACTAGCAGTTTTATGTGTGTATGATTGATTCTATTTAAGCAGCAATTAATACAATTAAGAATAAAACTTTAATGGCATTAACTTTGAGAGTTTCAGGCAATTTTTAATATGCGAACAAACAGTGAAAAATAAAATGGTTTCCAAAGTTTTATACATTCATGAAGCTTTTTGAATTCTAGGAAACCATCATTGAGAGAATAATTAATATAATTTATTATGAGTTATTTTTAATACCTTTGTTTTTTGGTGTTTATCGTTATTATTTGAATGTGACCAAAAAATTCAAAAGTAGACAATTTTTTTGTCATAAAACTAATTTTTTCAGAATGTTTGTACTAAAATTGCTTAAAAAATTGAATGGAAAACCACGCCTTTAAAAATTATAAAAATTCAGAAATTTCCTTCAATGATAAATTGGTAATATCAATGTTAATATTATTCAAATGGTGATGAATATAATGACCAATACTATAGAGGATATAATGACTACTATGATGATGAGAAGGTTATCATACTTACCACAGAAAACCTCGACAAATTCACCAGGAGGAGCATTCAGAAGAAATGACTTCATTACCTCCTCTTTGGTATTTCCTGTGTTCTGCTGTGGAATGAAAATAATGATATTTTTAGTCTAATTTAAATTATTGTATAATTGAAAGATAAGTGGCTGTTTATTTTCCTTTAAGACCATTTAATTTCACTTTATTTGCTCTCATGAACTGATTATTGATTCAATAATTACTGAAAATGGAAAGTGAGAATACAACTGTTATTCTAATAATGCATATTCTAATTGAAAGATAGCCATATATCTTCTGTTTAAAAATGAAAATCTTCTAGGATGTAAAGTTTACATAACAAGCATGAATGGACAAAGATATGGAATCATCTAATGGGATCTTCTTAGATTGCTGTTTATTCTACCTATCCAATGTGTGGTTTTAAAAATGATCTTCATAAAAAATACTGTACTAGCAAGCATGACCTTTGACAAATGAAGCAAAAATGTGTTTGAAGCTACTGAGAAAATCCTAAGCGTTTAAGAGGCTGATTAGGTAAGAAAGAAATTGCTGAGTAAATTGAGATTTGGAACTCTGATTACTTATCAAGTTACAGACATGAAGTTTGGAATGAAGAAATAAATTTAATTAAACTAATTGATAGAAAAAGTTTGAAAATTCTTGAAAAAAAAGATAAAACATGATGCTGATATGTAGATGGAAAAAATTAAAAAAGCATTGAAAAATAGAATTATATGATTTGCTATAAATTTATTCAAAAAGACTGATCATTTTTCAAAGTGAACCATAATTTTTCACAGTAGTTTAACATCTCTAGTCATATTCTTTTGAAATATCTCAAAAATAAAGAATTGCATTGAGTAAAAAGCCTGAAAAACTTGTTTTAAAAAATCATTAATCAAAATTTTTGAATTTCAGATTTTTCAAGTATGGTCTCAAGACAATAAACATCCTTAAACTACATCAACAGGAAGTAGAGATGCAGATACCTAAACTGACCTAAAAGCAAATTCCTTCATTTAAAATTCTATTCAAAAACGAATATGGTTGAAAAATGAATTAAATGAATAATCCCACCTTGTCATTTTCTTCGTCAAAGTTCGCCATTTTACTGAGCAAATGTTTTGATTGGTCTAATTCGCAAAGAAAGCATAATTGACTATGAATCACTATTTACATTACTTTTCATTCAAAATTTTATTTCTAAAAAATATTATTTCATAATGGAATTTTTAAAAAACAATACTTTTTTCTTTAAAAGACGTTTACACTTATTCACTATACATATAACAATTACTTCTATTCATAAACCAAAAATTCGCAAATTTGAAAACTTTCACAAATTTATTACAAAAAAAGCACGGAAAAATTGAAATGACATGAAATTTGAAAAAAATCAACGCTCCCCGTCATTATAAAACTTCATCTTACCATCTACCAATTCAACCCTTAAACCCACGTCTAGCAGTTGATTGGTCAAGTCATTTTGACGTTCTAATTTTAAACTAGCGATGTAATTCTGATTATCTATGTTGTTGACGCAAAGATTGTGGATAGCGAACAACGCCCACTGCTGCGAAACTGTGTGGTCAAAATTACGGTTTGTATCGCATTATTAATGATTACGTTTAATACCTAAAGATTGACACCAAGAACATTTAATGAAAAAAAGTTAACCAGGAGAGAGTGGATCGATGTTGGTGCATTGCAGGATAGTGCTGATGTGGTCCTTTTCCCGCACCTGAGTACCAACGTGATCATAGTAAAATAATATACACCATATTCAACACGCTCCATCATCAATATTCTGGTAGTATACAAATAACCAATAAAATTGTTTAAAAAATCACAAATTACAACTAAACTAAATTAATATTGATCTAATTAGATTATATTGCTGTACATGCTCCAGTTACTAGGGTTAACAGCAGTCGGCCTAAATTATTGATACTACTATAGAGTAATTTATGAAATGAGCCATTTATTTGGCTCAAATACTTATAAACTGTCAGCCCGAACTAACGTAAGACTTGATATATCGAATTCAAGATCCATCGTTTGCCATTTTCGGGCAGTTTGCATTGCCATTGTCAATAAAAAAAAGAATCATTCACTAAGCCAAATGTCAACGATAATAGAGTATCGGTTTGTCGATACCGGCTCCCATCCATGTAATAACAGAAAAGCAGCCTCTAATTGAAGACGCTAAGTTTGGCGCAGTTTGATGTCATTACCAATCAGGCATGAAGTGAGTTTTCAAAAATAAATTAATGACTGAATGAAAATGACCACTTCACCTACCCACTACCACTTCATCCATCCATCACTCCAGCTACTCACCTCCTCATCTACCCATCCCTTCACCACCCACAGACCATTTCATCCGTCTACCATCTCATTCACACACCCTCTTACCCACCCACCACCACCTCACCCACCAAATCACATGCTTCCTCAACCACATGCAAAAGGTTAGCTACCACTTGTAACATACACCTTTTCAATACCGAGGCATCTGTAGATTAGAAAAATGATTGGTGATAATAAGAGGTACTTTCAATTAATTGGCGATATGTATTTTCTAGAAAAACCTGTTCTCAATTTTTATTGATATTTCAACTTCTATTTGAAGAGTTATATTGCAAATTAAGTTTTCAATGTTTGATATATTTTTATATTAAATGTCAAGAATTAGTTACCTTCATTATCTTTTGTTTTATTTTCTTTTTCTTGTAGCTTTTTGAGGTTGTCTATGTAGAGGGTTAAAATATAATACTTAGAAAACTTGAACTCACAAGTATTTTCTTATGAAAATGTGATAAAAAAATTATTATTATTAAATACCACGATTAAATAATTGAAAAAGTAATAGTAACCATAAGAAAAAATATCCATTTAATAAAATGTTGCAATCCTTATAAGAACACATTACAGAAACGGTTTTACCAAGAGTATGTATGAGGAAATGACGAAAGCATTTGTGTTTGTTGCACGTGAAGTCACATATACACATCCATAACTCTTTTTTCACTTCCTTATAAGTATTATTATTTTTATTATTATCACTCAATCAATCTATCTTCTACCTCATCTTAAAAATCAAGGCTGATAATGATGAAACCAGTTGCATGGAGATGGACGTAAAGAGGTTAAGCGGTACAAGAAGAATTTCATGAGCAGTGTGGTGAGGTGTCTTACAGGGATAATGGAATGCTTGAAAACAGGGGTTTGAGATGGTTTAGTAACTTAGAGTTTCTTTCATCTGAGGAGCTATATATCTTGTGAGTGAAGAAAATGAACTATCAGCTAGGTCTGGTCTGATGGTATTATGTCTTCTATCCTATAAGGTGAATAAAACTTCTGTAGCATTAAGGATAACTTCGTGAAAAATGTGTGAAACCTGACATGACATTTGAGTGGTAGAATCCATCAACGAGAATAAATTGAGAAGAAAAAGACGGATAGAGTGAGCAATGAAGAATTAGATTGGGATTGAAAATTATCATTATTGGGATTGCAAAGCAAAAGATTTTGATGGGTGGACAACATTGTAAGGGAGGAAAATTGTAGTGCCTAAAGCAGGTGAAATTTTGAAATTAAAGACGAGAAGAAAAGAGAGTCAAAGTTGAAAAAACACGATGGGAAACAAGTATTTTCAAACTGTACTCATTATAAGATATAAAAAATGAAATGGCATTAGAGCAAAAGTCAGGAAAAAAAGTTGGTGACTCCATGAAAGAGAAAGATTGAAACCATATTGAAATGATGAGAGTGATGATTAACTCGAGACACCTTGTCATGATTGCTCAGCTGGATTGTGTGTGTGACCCATCTTATGTGTGCATCTGTTGTGGATCAATGTTGAACTTCAGTTAAAATTTAGTTGAAATTCTTGGTGAAAAATTGATTAATCTCGAAAAATAAAAATAATTTAGCTAATGATATTCTTTTACTTTTGATAACTACATTTATAAAGTATTATTTAAGAATATGATAATCATGAGTATGTGTATTGGTAGTATCACGTCACCTGTGAGTTTTTCTTCTTGCATCATATCTCTCATCAGCTCCAACAACATCATTCTGTTAGATGTGAACACATGAATAGAGTTTGTTTTAACATAACTTGTGAATCTCATGTAAATCGTATGAGAAAGTTTCTTGATTTCTTATCAACCCCATATTGATGAAATAAAACTAAATACTCTTCCAAAAGTGGTTTTATTATATGGATATATTATTGAAAAATCCACATCAAGACAAACACACAAACACACACACACGTGTTTAGAAGGTAGATGACAACAGACTACACTCATCATGTCATTGGTGCTCAACAAGTGTTTCAAAATATATGAGCTGTTTGATTATCATTAGCTTAAAAATGATAAGTGAAACAATGTTATTTAAATAGAATTCTGAGCTTGAATATGTTTTTAAAACTATTTTTTGAATGGATTTTATTTTAATGGAGCAATATCTTATCAAATGATTTTAATTGAATATCTTATACCTCCACTCTGAGTCAACCCTATCTTCCATCAAAATCTCTGTCAATTCCCGCACCAAAAGTGCCATCGTTTTAATACCCCCACCACCACCATGATCAAAAAATTCATCCTTATATTCAATGTAATTATCATCAAAATCTTCTTCTTCTTCTTCTTCTTCTTCTTCTTCTTCATACTCAATATTTAGAAGTTTTAAAATGTTTTTATTAGTATTCTCTATTTTCCCTAGCCCACCACACACTACATCATCAATGGCTGTTGCTAATTTACCATCATTTATTTCTTTTTTAATAGTACTGTGTTTTTCATCATTATTGATCATGTTGATATAAAGCCAAGCTGCAGAAAGAGACTTGATTTGTTTGTTATTGCTAACCATCACAAGCTGTGAAAATTAAGTTGAATGCTGATATAATCCACTTTATAGCTATAGTTAATAAGTGCAAAAATGAAAATAATGAGACCTCGATGATGCATTCAAATAATTTTTTGTTTTTTAATAATTTCTTCCATTGAGTCTTCTTTTGAACTTCTACATTTTTCTTTCTATCTTCCTCATTCATCAATCCACTTTCCTCCTCCACACCTTCATTCAGCCATCCATGCAGCTTACCAACATTTGTGATGTTATAAAGGCATCTCACAAGTTCAATACATATGTCCACATTTTGTGGCAACTGTTGTCGGCACCATGTGATGAGAAATTTATGAGACAGTCTCACAAAACATCTGAAACTATAGTGTTAGCTTTTAACAACAACCAATTATTATGAATAGGTTAGTTATGTACCTGCTGAGAGTGATCAACTGGAAACAATTGCTTAATACCACATTCCTTTTGATGAACTCCAAATGAGATAACAATTCTTTATGATTGGTGGGATAAAATGATTCTTGTGAGACTTTTAGTAAGTTAAAGAAGTCTTTAAAGTTTGTTTTGAGAATTAAGAAGGAATTTTCTAAACCATCCATATTCATTACATTACCTACAGTATTGTATATAAATATTACATAAAACAACTCATTTATTTTAATAACATAAATACTAAGCGATTATCTACGGGGGGAAAAAGTTAGTTCACGTGAATAAATTACTTAAGAAGCAAAATCTACTTTTAAACTATAGGTTTAATAATAAAGATGGTTCCAAACACTAATGCAAGTTTTTTTTGAATATATAAAAAGTTGAATGGAAAAATTAATAAAAAATTTTAAACTGTTTTAGAAAGTTTTGCAATTAAAAAAAAACTTTTTTATTGGGCTGATTTGACTATTTACTTGGTTGGAAAGTGCTTATATGAAAAAAAAGACCTTAAATTTTTTATTACATACAAAATTTTTGACTGTTGATTTTTTCAGTCTAACCAAATAAAAAGCAAGTGTTTAAGTAAGTAAGTAAGTAAGTAAGTAAGTAAGTAAGTAAGTAAGTAAGTAAGTAAGTAAGTAAGTAAGTAAGTAAGTAAGTAAGTAAGTAAGTAAGTAAGTAAGTAAGTAAGTAAGTAAGTAAGTAAGTAAGTAAGTAAGTAAGTAAGTAAGTAAGTAAGTAAGTAAGTAAGTAAGTAAGTAAGTAAGTAAGTAAGTAAGTAAGTAAGTAAGTAAGTAAGTAAGTAAGTAAGTAAGTAAGTAAGTAAGTAAGTAAGTAAGTAAGTAAGTAAGTAAGTAAGTAAGTAAGTAAGTAAGTAAGTAAGTAAGTAAGTAAGTAAGTAAGTAAGTAAGTAAGTAAGTAAGTAAGTAAGTAAGTAAGTAAGTAAGTAAGTAAGTAAGTAAGTAAGTAAGTAAGTAAGTAAGTAAGTAAGTAAGTAAGTAAGTAAGTAAGTAAGTAAGTAAGTAAGTAAGTAAGTAAGTAAGTAAGTAAGTAAGTAAGTAAGTAAGTAAGTAAGTAAGTAAGTAAGTAAGTAAGTAAGTAAGTAAGTAAGTAAGTAAGTAAGTAAGTAAGTAAGTAAGTAAGTAAGTAAGTAAGTAAGTAAGTAAGTAAGTAAGTAAGTAAGTAAGTAAGTAAGTAAGTAAGTAAGTAAGTAAGTAAGTAAGTAAGTAAGTAAGTAAGTAAGTAAGTAAGTAAGTAAGTAAGTAAGTAAGTAAGTAAGTAAGTAAGTAAGTAAGTAAGTAAGTAAGTAAGTAAGTAAGTAAGTAAGTAAGTAAGTAAGTAAGTAAGTAAGTAAGTAAGTAAGTAAGTAAGTAAGTAAGTAAGTAAGTAAGTAAGTAAGTAAGTAAGTAAGTAAGTAAGTAAGTAAAAGGAAAATAAACGTTCAAAACGTCTTTTTATGCATTGTTCAATGGTGTTCTATAACGAACTTAAAAAGAAAGAATGTAAAATTTTTATAAAAATAAAACAAATAACATGACAATTCATTTAAAGTTTTTAACTTTCATTTTAAACTCATAATTATTTTTAAATTGCATAAATTAGCCGATTTTAAAAGTAAACAACAGGAATTTCTATTTTTGTTGTCATAGAAATTGCTCAAACAAAATATACACGGAATATCGTTAAAAGTCTCATTTCAAATAAAACTAACAAAAAAAATCACAAATACTTATTTATATAAATTTTTTTAGAATTTTTGCAATCATTTTAGTTGAAAATGGGTGTTTGTGCTAGTTTCATTCAAAAGCAAAAGCAAAGGCACAAAAAGTTGGTTGTCATTCCGTATTGAACCACATAAAATAAATTTTTTTTTATCAAACTTGTAAGGAAAATCATTCGTCTGGCATTGTTCGGTTTGGACAACGCAGGGAAGACTACCGTTGCTAAGACTCTTGTTGGAGGTAGGTGTGTTGATGGTCAAACATATTTGAACTTATTTGAGCTTCACTGTGATTTCGAAGGACTTGAGTTTTGAGTTATACACAAAAACAGGATTTTCACCATTTTCTCACTACTGCAAACCAATTGTTGTAATATACCTGTTATGTGAGACACATGTACTACATCATAAGTGCTAAAAGTTCCTGAGTTAAGCTATAAACAATACTCAATAAATCTACGAGATAGGTTTTAAGCATGCGCAAAACTGCAAAATTTTAGGGTTAGGGTTTTACTCATGAGAATTACTGTACGTTTCAATCCGATGAGGCTGACAATAACTATGAAACAGTACTTAATAGCTTTATGCCGATTTCAACATATTTTTCAGCTTTCCCACATTTTTTATTCTTTGTGGTTGAAGCAAATTGCGTTTTTTGAAGTTTTTTAAAGTTTACTTGACAAATGTGATTCACTTAACCATTTCTATCAAAACTTTGTTGCATCGTGATGAAGACGTTTCAATATATCATTAACGTGGTCTCTATTTTTACGAAATTTTTCTTTAGTTAATTTCTAAGGGGGCTTAACTTGATCAACTTTACCGAGGTTCTATTGCTGGCAAAAAATAATACCTGATTATTTATCTCATTACGAAATTGTTGCTTCTATTACACATTGCACAAGAACTAGCGCCTTGTGAAACATACCTATTGTGTTACCGAAACCCCAATTTGGAGTCACTGATGGTTGATTCCAATACATACATTACCAACAATCTTCGAGTTGATACCAGACTTAATATTTCCAAATTAGGGCTTGAAACTTTATAAGGTATTTATACAAATCATCCTTGTGATCGTCTTCCATTAAATGCTTTTGATGCAAGCAGTTGTTTGAAGAGGATTTTCGTAGCAATATTTTGATAAAATTTATTTTAAAAATAAAATGAAGCATTGGAAAAGTGTTTATTGAGAATTATACGTACTTGAATTTTTGGTCAATGAGGTAGGAAGCTTTAAGCTAAAGCACAACGTAAATAAATGAGCAGAGGAAGCAGACGACGAAGAGGCTCCAACAATAGGGTTCAAGGTGTATGATGTGGAATCCCAACGCAAGAACCTCACAATGAAGCTGTATGACGTGGGAGGAGGCAAGTCCATTAGGTCTATCTGGCCCAACTACTTCGCTGAGGTTGGTCGTTTGCAGTGTACTTTTGGCGTGAAGTTTATACATTTTATCATGAGTTTTAAAATGATAAAAATTAAAATTTTTATTTTTAACTAAGCTATCAACATTTTATAAAAAATTAAAGCAATCATAAAACATATCCGTAGTTTTTGAAAAATTTTATAGTAAAAAATGTACTCAAATTCACACGCACACAAACTACTACAGATACATGGAGTAGTGTTTGTGATGGATGGAACAAACCGCAAGAGGTTAAAAAAAGTGAAAGAGGAGTTGTACCAAGTGATCATGCACCCCATCATTATTTTCAAGCCCATTCTTTTGTGAGCTCTATTCATTTATGTAATGTAAGGCGGTATTTATAAAGCGCTTTTCCTTATAGATCAAAGCGCTTGCTACAAATTTAATGTAACGAAAACACACTGTGAAACAGGTGCTAATTGTCGGCCCACGCGGGATTGAACGCGGAAACTTTAGATAAATAGTCTAATGCTCAACCATTGAGCTATAGGGGTCGACAAATATTAAATATTAAAGTAGGTGGGTTGAAAAATGACCAGCAACAAGATAATTGTCGGTAGAAAAACTAATGAAAAATAAGTATTTTCCAACAAAACATGAAGAATTCTTTATTACGTTTAAGCTGAAACCCAAAGTTGAAAAAACTAATAGGGCTGATAGACACATGGAACTCCAAAACATGCGTTACAACTTGATTAATAAGACTTGGTTCTAAATCCGGTTTTCTGGAGGTACCCAAGCTTACTTCATTTACAAAACATCTTTCAATACTTTTTCTACTTGAAATCTTCTGTCTTCTCATCATTCTCCAGCATACCAATTCAATGACTTTTGACATATTCATATCAACCTTTAGCTCAAAAACTTTGGAAATCATCTGTTCTAGCGTTAAATGTTTTTTTCAAAGTACTTTTTTGCTCTTTTCTTATTAAATAGCCAAAACACTTGAAACCGTTAGCTTCCAACGTTAATTTCAAAAATGAACTATCCATTTACTTTTAAATTTATTTAATAATTTCATTCTGAACATTGCTGTCATAAATTTTGTCGAATGCCTAGCTCCTTATTCAAGGCACCAAACCTCATACTGAATACAGTGTTGCTCACTTAAAATGACTTATCTAGCCAGTTTCATTACTTTTAGGGAAAAATAATACAATATTTATAAGCATTTATCATTTTCATTAAGTATCACCGTAGAGGCATGATCGACACAGATTGGTGAACAAACAGGACATGGAAGGCTGCATGTGTTTAACTGAAATCTTCAACGAACTCAACCTGCCCTTCATGACTCACATGACCAACAGCTCATCTCGCATGGTAACCTCTAAACGTGGCTTCCATTTTAATGTTGCGTCATGTTATTGAAGCCATATTTACAGAAGTTTATTATTTAATGATACTTTAAAAATTAATATGTAAGATTTGATAGAGTACTTGTAAACTATTTATAGAATCAGTTTTTATAAAATATTCAAGCATGTTGAACATGGCAGGAACCTTGTGTGGGTCGTTTGAGTGAGAATGGAAGTGTGGACATGAATTTGCTGATAGGGATGGAGTGGATGGTTGGGAAAGTGTTGGAAAAGTGGGACTTTTTTGAAGAGAAGATTGAGGTGGATATGCAAAAGTGTAAGTTGGAAGCAATGAGGAAAAATCATTTAAACAAACAAAAACGTCTTCAAAGAGCTCACAGCGAAAGGTTTGTAGCTATAGTTCGAATGGGATTTCGTTGAGAAGTTTTTTCGTGAAGGTAACTTTTTGAATTTTGAAACCAACAGGCTACAAAAAACAGAAGAAAATAAGGTTGTTGCTGATAAAGTGACCTCACAAGGAGATCACGTGGAAAAGAAAGATGAAGCAAATGTGCATGAATCAAGCTCATCGAACATCGAATCTGCAGCTGAAAAAATGCATGCAGATAGAGGAGAAACTCCTGTACCGATGAAAAATGTGATGTTTTGTTGTATCATGTTCTATTGCGTATTGTGTTGTTGCGTGCTGTGTCGGAGGATGTTATCACGTAGTATTGTTGTGCGATATGTCGACTTTCCGTTTTATATCATCATAATTATCATTAATATACAATTTTAAACGAGATACTGTAATATTTCTGTATTATTCAATTCTTTTCGGAAGCCGGAAGAAGATAGTTAGTTTTTTGGGTAGCAAATATCTATAAATGTTGTTTTGGTAAAATGCTTATTTTTGTATCTAAAATCTACTAAAAAAGAAATTTTTTAAATTTTTATAATGCTCGCTTTAAAAATGAAACGCCATTTTTTATTGTACAAAATTAAACGACAGAAAATGACAGAAAAGTCTGATGAAGAAGTACTAGAGTTGATTGAAAAACTCAAACACATAAGCAAAGATGTGTCTTCTTTCAGCTGTTCAGGTTTCCTTCGTTTTCAAAAATTACCATTCTTTATGTGCAAAATAATGAGTTTATTAAATAAAAATATTGAAATTTAGTTATATATTATGTCAATACAACTAAGAATAACTATGAAATTCACAGTCATCCCAAACAACAAGGTTGCTCCAACATCTAAATGATCTTTTTGATACTTTTTCAGTTTTAATTATTTTTTAGATTGCATTTTTTAATACAATTTTTATTTGTTTTTCAACTAATAAAATCATCACTCGCGTTTAATTTTTTAACTTTCTCTTTCCTCAAAACCATAAAAATGCATTCTGAAAAGCCTGCCGATGGCAAGAAAACTGATATGATAATGATTAAAAAAAAGGTTTATTAAATAAAAGTTTTGTTTAAAAATTATGTAAATAAACGTATTCAAAGTTTGGTGGCAATGAGTAAAATTTTGAAATTATGCATATAAAAAATGTTTTGGATTCTTTGTTATAAACCCTGGCATCTTTTTCCGATAAAATTTGTTATATCGCTCAGAAACCTGTTGAATATTGCTTAAACTTTTAATTATGACTTCTATGATGGATAACGGATCAATGAACCCAACTGAACCTGATGCTGATTCGATAAAATTGTTTGTCGGTCAAATACCAAAGGAATTAACTGAAGATGAATTGAGACAAATGTTTCAAGTATACGGAGAAATCTATCAACTCAATAAAGTTAAAGATAAACTCACAAATGAACAAAAAGGTTTGAAAAATCATCATATTATGTTTTAAATACTTATATTTGACTGATGAATCGGCATCGGCAGGATGTGCTTTTGTGACGTTCTATAAGAGGCAATCTGCCATGGATGCTCAGGCAGCTCTGCACGAAAAGAAATCCTATCCTGGCGTTTGTTTTTTTATTATGAATCGACAAAATACTTGAAAAGCTCTTGTTAACAATCGTTGAAAACATCGTTAAACAATTTCATGATTAATCAATAAGTTGAATTCACTATATTTTAAAAAGTACTAAATAATTATCAGCTCAAGGGCCCTATGGTAGTAAAACCTGCAAACAGTGAACTACTTAACGGTTAATAAATTATTAATGCATTATTAAATTCAACCCATATGGTTATAACTGAACTTATTTTATATAATGATGATACCATAACAGAAGAGGAGAAGAAGTTGTTCATAGGAATGATTCCTCGTAACATGACTGATGATGACCTTTATAAGGTTCTGTCTTTTTGACTGCCTTTAATATTTATATGAACATTTTGCCATCTTGTTCTATTGATCACATTTGTAAATCAAATTATTATTGTTATACCTAGTCTCATTGCTATCTTGAAATATAGATGCTAAAAACTAATGATAATGGAATTTTTATTTTTCCTTTTACATGTTATATAGGCTCAAAACTGTACATTTCACTTTTTTTCAATATAATTAAGAATAGTTAAAAAAATTAAGATGAACATAAAATGATAAAATTGAAAGTAAATTCAAAATCATGTGGCATTTTGTTTAAAAATTTAATGGGCATTGTTAACTTTTAAGTGTTAGTTATGTTATTTATAGTTTGGATTTCCAACAATGCTCAAAATATTATTTAAAACCACCAAAGGTGATGGAGCCTTTTGGAGCAGTTCAGAATTGTGTGATCCTCAAAGATAAGGATGGGGGCAGTAAAGGTTTGTGCACTCTTCTTATTCTTAAAACTTTTATGAAAATAGCCATTGTCAACTTTTGTCCAGTTTAACATTTGTGAAATGTTAAAAATAGTTGAATTTTTCAAAATTAAAAGATATTTGAATTATGTGAAAAAATTAATATATAATATAAAATCCTTTAAATAGCCCATTTTCCATTACCAAGGATTGGGCTAAAAGTAGGCTATCAAAAATAATTCCTAGATTTTAAAAAAATTTAGAAGTTTTAAGTATTGCAAATTTTTCAAGAATAAGTTTATGTGTGAAAAAATTTTGTTTCCACTAAGTAAACATAACAAAAAAAAATTTGTCATTGAATAAAAAATTTTTTAACTGAAAATAAATAAAAATCACCTTCAATATAAAAATAACAGTTTATTTTAAATTTTGGCATGTGTTTCCAACTTTTAAAAAATCATTTGCTTTATTGATTTATGAGGAAAATAGCTAAAATTAAAGAGAAATATTACTTTTTGTCATCCTTAAGATAGATATATAAATACTAAAATTTAAAATCTGGTTTCATTTTCCCTTGAGTTAGGATAGTCAGATTTACTCCATTGAAGATTTTTTTTGAAATTTTATATACTCCTAAATTCCATTTTTTGAATCTAAGGCATTCTTTTCTTTTGAGAACTTTTATAATTTTTAACACTACTTGGTACTTCCACTTAACCTTCAGCCTATTCTTTATAAACTGCAGGATGTGCGTTTGTAACATACGCCACAAAGAAGAGTGCTTCAAATGCCATTCAAGCCCTCAACCATGTCAAGACTTTGGAGGTTTGTATATGCATCATATTCTTTTTGAAATGTTGAATAACGATAATCATGTACCACTTTTGAAACAACAACCAACTTGCTAATTAAAAAACATCAATTAAAGTGACAAAACCTTTAATAAATAAAAATTGAATGAATGAAGCATAATAATGATGATGTTGAAACAGGGAGCCACGGGTCCAATGGTAGTGAAGGTGGCTGAGACCCAAAGAGAGAAGGAAATGAAGAAAAAGGTCAGTACAAAAACCCAAATTTGTACATAGTTATATGAATCCTGACTGATTTATATGGCCACCACACAGACAAACATGATGGGGCCATCATCAGCTGCTTCATATGCTGGCATGATGCCTCAACAGGCCTATGCCAACCCTGTGCCTGATGGTTTGTACTTTTTATCATCATCAACATTATTCATGTTATCCTTCTATAAATTATGTTTGTCTTACTTGATGCTCATCTTGCAGCTTCAGGGATGGGAGTGAACACATATCAAAACCTCAGTACTGCACTCACTGCTATTGCTACTGATCCTGGTTATCCTTTGTTTTTAATCCTTATTCATGTATGTTGATATCTGTTTCAACAATCATTAATTATCTTCAACCTCTACCACAGTTTTAAGTTCCCTCTTCAATCCGAATATGGCACTGATCCAACAACTGCAGTCACAAGGCAGTCTGCCAGCTTCGTATCCAGGCATGAATGGGGCCTACAACACACCCACTTCCACCACCCCTCAACTGCCCAACAACCAGACATTTGGAGTTTATAACCAACAAACTACAGTCGCAGCACCTGTTTCTAACTGGAAGAATCCAGGTGATGACAAATTTCTTGTATTTATTTCATTATGAGTGTCTGGTTCTTGATTGGTATGTATTAGTGCATGCAGACTACCTGGGCAGTTTTCTTACATATTATACATGCACACACACCCTTCGACTACACTAATACATAGATGCAATTATCTCTGAATGTATTTGATGTCGCTTTGCTTCAATATTTGCAAGATTATTTTTGATAGGGCTTTATGATCAATAAGAAGCAGCATTTTCAATATTTTAAATAATAAACCAAAACATTCACACCTACTGGTGAGTAAGTAGAAACTTACAATAACAATAACTGCAACATTTGTTGATAGTTATTTTTTGTCCTAATAGATATCAGAAGAGTTTGAATGTTTTCATGGTTTTTACTGCAACTTGTGTGAGTATCTAGAGTTCTCTTTGTAGTAGCACCCAGAAGGGCAACATTATGTATTTTTTTGAATCATTTGAACTCTCTGAAGCTCACTTGTTTGCCATTGTCAAGGAATTTCATGTTGCTCTTGAATGGATGGTTGTATGGGCAAGTTACCGTTCATAAAACAACGATTATTTAAAAATACTTTGTTTGATCCTGTACTATGTTGATAGAAGGACCTTTGAGATTCACGTAGTAAAATGCGCCTTATAAATTCAATTTTTTATTTCAATATGAAGGGTTGATTGACTTTCATTTTATTATTTTTGTGCTTATGATTAGAAAGTTGAATTAGTTTTTTATCTGGTTTTCTAACTTTCAGCTGTTAATGATAATAAAAATACTGAACATTTCATTTTGCATTCATTTTCCCACCTTTGATGAAGTGGATTCTTGACAATTTTTAAATCATAACATGTCTAGTATCAAAAACTTGCTTATAGATTTCATACATCAAGCATTCAAATGACACACAGGCATGGAGGACTGCAACCTGTTCATCTTCAACATCCCCGAGGAGCTAAAGGATGCTGACCTCCTCAGACTCTTCTGTCCATATGGCAATGTTGTCTCAACTCGAGTGTACTATGATAAGAGGACTGGGCGATCCAAAGGATTTGGTATTTGCCTGTGATTATTTTGTTTGTTTGTTGGTTTCTTTTTTTTGTTTGTTATTTGGACTGATCAATCACAGGTTTTGTGAGTTATGACAACACAGCCTCGTGCAAGACAGCCATCCAAGCAATGAATGGAGCCCATGTTGGCAACAGGAGAATCAAGGTGAGGCTGCATGTTTCAGAGGCATTCAGAATTTACATCATTATATTTCATATTAAAGTTGTATCAATTATAAAATTCATTTTTTCATATTTTAATAGTGATAATGCTTTGATTAATTGTATATGGTGCACAACACCTCACACAAACTGCTTGGGTGACAGGTGGAGTTGAAGAAGCCTCGAGCAGACTCAAACAAGCCATACTGAATGTATGTAATACCATAACTATCAATCTTGTATGCGTCTTTGAGACTGGTTCCGTATCCCATCAATCTATTCTGTACCTATTCACATTAGTTTCGACAGTCCTCATTATTATCGACATTTTTTCATTATTTTTTTTTCTAATAATCGACGTTGTTTGATTATAGCTATTTTTATAATTGACGTT
Source organism: Pterobdella sp. o SKG-2022 (assembly GCA_964035795.1). NCBI lineage: Eukaryota > Metazoa > Annelida > Clitellata > Hirudinida > Piscicolidae > Pterobdella > Pterobdella occidentalis. Next base: position 6,057,553 of record OZ038323.1, on the reverse strand, counting down.
ATTTTAAAAATATTATGAATTGTGGATGACAAATGTAGATGAATAATTAACACAATTTGTTATTTTAAATTCTATTTATTTTTGTTAGTGACAAAATAATTAACGTTTTTATTAATAATATTATTTTTTATCCTTATCTTGAGATCTTCGTTGTTTAATATGCTTATAATCACCTTATTTTTTTGATTTTTATTGTCATTTTGAACGAACGTCAGTAATTGTTTGTGGGTTTGTGTGTATAATAAAGTTAAAAATACTTAAGTCTCTATTCACAGAGTTGTTTGTTATCATTTCCTATGACATAAAAAGTTCTTCGCTGATAAATGTATACGTTATGAAGTGTGATAATAAAGTGCATATTGGTAATAACGATAAAGTTTTATTGATAACAAGTGTTGCAGTATGTAATTCATATGGATCAATCACTGATCACGGTATTTCATTTCATTTATTTAGTAATATTAAATCAATCATAATGTTTAATAGTGATAAATTTATTAAATATCACATAATGTAATAATTTTAATTTATATTAGATTTGAATTAAATATTTTATATAATGTGATAATCCTAATTTATTTCAGGTTTTAATTAAATATAATTATATTTTAGATTATAATAAAATGAATAAGTTGATTATAAATAATGATATACAATGAAGATAATAATATATGATATGATGAGTGATGTTGCAAGCCATTGTAACGCCGTCTTATATATTGCCTCCTTTTTCGTGAGTTTTGTGCTCTATTTACTTTAAATAATTTATTTAAAATATATTTTTATTTAATAGTATTTTTTTATTAGTTAAATAATTTTTTTCATTATCTAAATTCTTAATTTATGATAGATTAATGTTTTTCATTTCATATGTAACACCGGATTTTACAACGATATTTAACCATACACCGCCAGGCACAGTGAAACAAGAAAGATAACACCGAACTGTAGTCGATGGGAGTGGCATGACAACGGTGGCAGACATCTGAACCTCAAAACCACGCCTTCATGATGCAGATATATACATTCTATTCACGTCCTTAGTGAAAAAAAACGTCGATTGTAAACGAGTTTTGACGAGTTACGAATAAAAGATGCAAACTCTTTAAGAGGTTTATTAAACATTGAAGAACGTAACATTAAAAATTGACTGAATTCTCCGCGATGACCACAACATGGAAATCACTGCCACCAAACTACACGATCACAGGTTAATTATGTAGTTAATGAATTCCAACTGCCTGCCTCCATCTTCCTCAGGTTCACCTCCACTTTCGATCCCAGCAATTTCACGTTGCTTCTTGACGGGTCTACGATCTGCAGTTGTTTTAGCATGGTTTTAGATGTATCTTGTTTGTTACATTGTGTGTTCTATTATAACGTTCATACCCCCTTGAGACTGAACTCATGTTTAAAAACTTTTTTGCCGTTTTCAAATGTTATGTGCACCTTCAAACACACCTGAAGTTTCAAAGAAATATGTACAGCTTAAGAAATGAAACTCATGAAAAAGAAAGCTCAAACGCGAATAAAGAAAATCTCCCTTTATCAACCGAAATAACGCAATTTATTACCTTATTAGCGGTAATGGAAGTGGATTGTGGGGTGGGTTGCTTGGAGAAGATGGTGATAGTAACGAACGATGATGTTTGGTGCCAGTCAAACCTGAATGAAATAATACTTTGCTTTCATTGGTTGTAAATTTCAATATCTAAACAACTAACCTGCATGCTGTTTGAGTGCTTTTGCTCTCTTCTTCCTGTATATGAATTTAAAATGTTTAACAAAAAAAAGTGATAATATTTATAGAAAGATGACCTGTTTAATCCACAAGTGCTTGCCTGTAGCACAACCACCCTGCGAGAGGAAGTTGTTGAAGTCTGTGGTCTTCTGTTCACAACATGACCAGTACTTCATACTGCAGTGGGTGTTTGTCATGTGTTTATTGGAGGGTCTTTTAAAACTAATTTTAACCACATGGTTTAGTCTGAAGCAATTGTATGTATAAGAGTCACAGACTAAATTTACTCAGCTTTTTCTAGGAAAATCATACATTCCCAAGCAATATAGTAAGCTAATGTATTACTTGATATCATTGTGACAATATGGCCCAAGCCATGTGTTTTTCTATCCTGCTCAAATATTTCTGTGATAACCTGATTAATTTTAAATAGGTGCATAATGTAGGCACTCTGGAGTAGACTTGGTTAGTATTGCATCTTCACCAGCCCTGAAGAATTCTGAAGATATTCCATTTAAAACATTTTCAAATGATAAGCTGTTCAATAATGCACAAGATTTCATCTCCATTGAGGAATGTCTGTGTCACATGCTGAGATTTACTAAATGATTCAATAAAAACTGACACTCTATCCAGAAATCTAATTTTTAAAGTCAGCCACTAAAGTTCCTCTCAATCTTGGATTATTAACCATTTCCTAAAGATTCAGATCTTTCATTGATTTTATCATTTTTGTTAGTAATGCCTATATTCTTTTCAATATCAAATGCCTAACAATTTTCTCCTTCCATTGCTAATGTGATGTGCACATCCAGAACACCTTTATGCCATGCTTATAGCAAGGATGCACCTAAGTGGATCTGTGAATATTTGACAACTAGAACAAAGAAGAAGTAATAACATTCTCACTGTCCATTCAATTCTCCAGCCATAGTCAAGTCTAAAACCCTTTTGCTGAACCCAAACATGAAACACTTGTATATTTAAACATGAGTAGAACACCAATAAACTGACCCTTCATGAAAGACTGGCACTCCTGGGTGGTATATACATACCTGCTCATCAGTGCCCTCATCCATGTATGTCTGTGTGTGTGTGTGTGATCATTTGGTGTGGTTGTATATAATCAAAGTAACAAATATGAAAATAACATGTAACTCACAACAGTACAGCCATTGTTTTTACAGTTTGTACCTTTCACTACCACTCCTACATCAATATTAATATCAGTGGCAATAAAACAAAATTCATATTCGTTGGAAAATTTATTTATTAAAATGAAAATAAAAATTCTTTAAAACGTTGTTAAATTGAAAATCTATTGAACTTATTATTTTGAAACCTGATTGCTTGGATATAACATCACTGCTTTCTTTTGATTGGTCGTTAGATACTTGCTTCAGTGAATCAGCTATGGTGGTTTGCAGTTGAACAAAAGGTTCATTTTTCGAAGGCCTCTCCATGGCAACAGGAGGTTTGATCACTTTTGGGACTTCAATCTCCACATCCTGATAACCAATCATGCTATAATTGCTTCATGTGTGATACAAACATAAATTCTCCATACTAGATTTTACATCATTAAAGAGAAATATATTTAAAAACTAAATACAAGCAAAAATATTTATGGTTTAACAGCTGATTTTTCGACAGCAGGAGGCTCAG
>OZ038323.1:5938216-6053947 GCA_964035795.1 Pterobdella sp. o SKG-2022 | reverse complement strand
ATTTACTAAATGATTCAATAAAAACTGACACTCTATCCAGAAATCTAATTTTTAAAGTCAGCCACTAAAGTTCCTCTCAATCTTGGATTATTAACCATTTCCTAAAGATTCAGATCTTTCATTGATTTTATCATTTTTGTTAGTAATGCCTATATTCTTTTCAATATCAAATGCCTAACAATTTTCTCCTTCCATTGCTAATGTGATGTGCACATCCAGAACACCTTTATGCCATGCTTATAGCAAGGATGCACCTAAGTGGATCTGTGAATATTTGACAACTAGAACAAAGAAGAAGTAATAACATTCTCACTGTCCATTCAATTCTCCAGCCATAGTCAAGTCTAAAACCCTTTTGCTGAACCCAAACATGAAACACTTGTATATTTAAACATGAGTAGAACACCAATAAACTGACCCTTCATGAAAGACTGGCACTCCTGGGTGGTATATACATACCTGCTCATCAGTGCCCTCATCCATGTATGTCTGTGTGTGTGTGTGTGATCATTTGGTGTGGTTGTATATAATCAAAGTAACAAATATGAAAATAACATGTAACTCACAACAGTACAGCCATTGTTTTTACAGTTTGTACCTTTCACTACCACTCCTACATCAATATTAATATCAGTGGCAATAAAACAAAATTCATATTCGTTGGAAAATTTATTTATTAAAATGAAAATAAAAATTCTTTAAAACGTTGTTAAATTGAAAATCTATTGAACTTATTATTTTGAAACCTGATTGCTTGGATATAACATCACTGCTTTCTTTTGATTGGTCGTTAGATACTTGCTTCAGTGAATCAGCTATGGTGGTTTGCAGTTGAACAAAAGGTTCATTTTTCGAAGGCCTCTCCATGGCAACAGGAGGTTTGATCACTTTTGGGACTTCAATCTCCACATCCTGATAACCAATCATGCTATAATTGCTTCATGTGTGATACAAACATAAATTCTCCATACTAGATTTTACATCATTAAAGAGAAATATATTTAAAAACTAAATACAAGCAAAAATATTTATGGTTTAACAGCTGATTTTTCGACAGCAGGAGGCTCAGGCTTCACATTAGAGTGTCGGCCTGTAGCACATCCAGGAATGTTTAAAAATTCTGTGAAGTCTGTAGTCCTCCGCTTACAACATGACCATCCTTTGAGAGCGTCGTGGAAAACGGGTCCTCCTGGGTGGTGCTTGCAGGAGGCTGTGTGAAACGGGCTTACATAGACACGCTGTTTATACTCGAGTCTAGCAACTCTCGTAGTAGAAACAAAAATTGATGTACTAAAGTATCAATATCTGTTTTTTATGATATTTATTGAGCTTGATTTTATCAAAAATTTTGATTTATTCAATTAATATGGCCAAGCTGATGAAAGCATGAATTTTTATAAAGCTTCTATACTATAAATCGGCATCTTACTTTCTGTGTTTTCCCTTTCATTGTATTTTTGGCCACAACCTTTGTTGTAACAATGCAACAACTCAGTACTCATTCTCAACACTGATTAAACTCGAACTTTCTAGGAGTACAACTAATAATTGCATTATGTGACTAAAAGAAGGGTTGAAATATATTACAAGAAATCTCGTAGTGAAAAAACAAATCAAGTATGAAAATTGCCAAGTAAAAAACTTTATAAACAAAATTGTCTAAGTTAAGAGAAAACTTTTGGATTGTAATCACTTTTGACACCAGCACCCACCAAACTGAATTGGTGCCTTTTATCGAATGCAACTTTTGTCCCGAATTTGTTGTTTTTATCAACTGATCTGTTTCTTCTGCTATGATCACTGATCATAATATTGTAGTCGTTGTCACTTCCACTATGTAAATTATTTTTTTCATTTTTATCAACACTTTTGTTGAAGTTTTTATCCTTAAAAGCAAATTTTGAAACGTTTTTACTTTTGAAATTATTTTTTCCACCAAGAAGAACTCTTTTACTGCTTTCCATTTCTTTCAAGCGTGACATTACCAGATATTCATCTTCGTCTTCTTCATCCGAAAAAGCATTTTCCGAACTTGAGTCAAAGTATTTACCTGCTCGGAAATTATTTCAAAACTAATAACAAATCAAAATTCTTTTTTAATAACAGAAGTACAATTTATTTACTAATTTTTGTTTCAATTATTCAGTAAAAAAGTAGTATCAGAATGTGAAACATATTTATTGCACTACCAAAACCCTTATTAGAAGCAATTAATGGCCAACTTATGCCATTGGTGCTTTTAAGCCTCAGATATAGCCTCATAAAGTCAACATTTATTGTATTAGTAAGTGAATATGGTTATATAAATTAAATAGGAACAGCAACTATAAAAATATAAAATATATAATAATGATAAAGATGGGGATACCTACCATAGAAGCTAGCCTTATTCCTGTTTTTGCGTCTGTACCGTTTAAATGCTTCGTACTCATTTGACTCCCTGTTCCTCCTTCTATAAAAAAATAATAATTATGAAATGAGCAAAATCACATAATTAATGTTGACAAAGTTGAATAATGGTGAAGCTTTAATTTTTCAACATTGATTGCTTTTGAGTGCAGAGCAACAGCATCAAACGTAATTACAGGTTGTGTTTGTGATCAGTTTCCTTAAAAAAATAAAAATAAACGCATTATTTGATAATAAAAAGTTTCAAACCTGCATAGCTTGCAAACGAAGTAAGTGATGATGACGACGACTATGATGGTGGTGATGATAATGATGAAACATACATTCACCATGTTCCAATCTGCAACAATGTCTCAAGGCTAACAACAAGTTAGACTAATAGTACTATCAAAAATAAAAAGATAGAATAAAAAAATATCAATTGAACAATAACTGAAAAACTGATAATGACAACAATACAAGGGACACAAACCACAGTTGTAGTGAGAGGTAAAAGGGTTGTGTGTGTAAGGTACATCACAAAGGCACAACATCATAATACTGCTATCATCACCTACACCTTTATTATTTATTATATTATAACTATTTTTGTTAAATTTAAAAAAATTATTTGTTTACTATTTATTGCTATTACTTACATTAAAATTATTTTTATTTCTAATATTCTATTATTGTTTTTATTATTGATGCCATAGTTATAACCTGAGAATTCACAAACACCATGGTAGGAGCAAGTCAATGAGCAGTTTATGTTATTCATTGTACTCATATTTGTACTAATATTATGCATACTTTTGTTATTATGCTTATTGTAATCTTTATTATGGGTATTATTGAGTTCATTATTATTATGTTCATCATTATTTTTAATTATGCTATCATGATTAGCTTGCTGAAGTTTCATTGTAGTCAGGGACTTCATGAGACTACTTGTGGTTGGTTCTTTATTATTGTTGCTGATAGACATGGTGGAATAAACAAATTTTATTTGGCTTTTTTGTTCTGTGTGATATTTTTGAAACTGAATTTGAAATGTGAATGAGGGCTGAAGAGAACTATCTAAAAAGTAATTTGAATTTTATCAAAATAAAAAAACTGACTGCTTTGTTATATTCAATAATTTTTTCAGCAAAAGTGAATAAAAGATTTTAAAATAAAGTTCTCATAACCTTCCACCTCTCTTACAGTGTACCAAAAAGTTTCCTCTTTGTCTTCATCATCCTCATCTTTTACCAATGGCTCACAAGATGAATCAGCTAAATTTTGACAACTAAAAAAAAAACACATTTTTGAAAACATGAAAGCAACATTACATTTGGCTTCATCGCAACATTTGCTGACACATTCCTTAAAAGTCAGCTGTGATGCTTTTGAAGACCATAACAAATATTTTTCTTCCAAATTGCTCGGATAAATATTTTTTAAAATATCGCCATTAATACTGTCTGAGTCTTTCTTGTGGCACCAATCACTTAAGGCGTTTCCTGAAGAATTTATTTGCATTTTTTTATTGAACTAATTTTATATTTTGAAAAATCCAACCTAAATTGACAAAAGTTAAAAACCAAGTATAAGAAAGTATAAAGAAAATAGTTTTCATAACTTTCGTAACTAAGTTGTTATCACATGACCAAAACTTTGAATGCTGGAAAATTAAAGAGATGATTAAAAAACTTATATTTGTACCGCTTATGACATTTTTTGAAAAAATTATTTTATCGAAAATATATTTTTTTTTGAGTGGAAAACCACAAAAAGATTTTTATAATGTTTTTTTAGTATTGATTTTTTAACAATTAGCATTATGAAATATGAGAATGATAAAGCGAATTTTCTAAAAGCAAATCGATGAGATGGTCACAACTAACATATTTTGATAAACAGATAAAATGGCACTTTGCTTTGTTAATTGTGAAGTCACTGTATTTCAAACAGCTTGAGTGCACAGCTGTAGATTGAATTTGCAACTTTGATTTCAGATAAGAAAAAAAACTTTTAAAGTTCCAAGTGCGTTCAAAGTCTATATAAGATAGAATGGCGAGAAGGGTCTAACTTGAAAATGTTTAAAGTTTCCGTGCTTTTAATCATTAGTGTGTGTTGGGTGCAGACAGGTTCGTTGCTATTTTTTTTTTGATTTAGTGGTGTGTAACGCCAATAATTTCTTTTCAGTGTCAGCTAACTCAGGAAAATGTCCTCCAAAAACGTATTACCACTCAGGCTCAAGTTAACTCTTAACTATTTTAGTTGCATTAAATAGTTAGGTTACTTTAACCAATGAAAATTTTCGATTTTGATAAACTTTTTTTAAAACTCATAAATATAATCTAAATCAACCGTATAATAACAAACGCATACAGAAAAATGTTACTACTTAGCGACCAAACCAGAAACTTGGAACTTTATCTTTAGGCAATGCTACAACATTGACTCTAGATCCTCTCTGGTTCAGATGCCAACTTCTGCTGATCAGATGGCTGCGGAAATGGCTATAGAAAAACTTGAAGGTTTTCTGTGTTCCTTTGTTTGAAAATATTTTTATATTTACATACTATAAGAAGATTTCTGTATGTTAGAAACTATAATGGTTTGGGATATCCATATTATTTCTTATATGGCTTAGTAGTAGAGCCAGTTAAACTGCAGAAAAACACTTAATCTTTGTAGGGTGTGTTTTTTTGTGAAAAGAAAAACGTTTGAATTTATATTCCAGTAACGCCTAATGTAACAAACATTTGCATTGATAAGGTTTTTAAAAATGTTTGTTCACAGTGACATTAGAAATTTCTTTGAAAATAAAGTAAATGTAGAATTATGAATAAGTAGATACTAAAAAAAACGCTGAGTAAGAGTGCTGACATAACAGGATCGAAGTTTTGCAAATCATATTGGACCGGGGGGAGATTGACCAGAGGCAAGTGGATGTGGCAAGACATAAGAAGTGTGTTCAAATACACTAACTGGAAATCGGGTATGACTTTTACGATATTCTAATATATTTTTCGTTTTTTTTCATTGTATTGATTTGGATAGCCGCACAATACAACGCTTTTCTTGATTATTTGGGGTTTTCATACTGTTATGAATATAGAATATTTATGTAATTTTGAGATGGATCAAGCTAAAAAATCCACTATTAATAGCAAATGTTTTTAAAGCCCAAAAAGACAACTTTCATCCCAGGCTCATCGATCGGTCTTGCACTGACTTGAAAATACGAAAAAAAAGAATAAATAAAACTAATAAATTATGACTTTTTTACTCAGGGTTCCCTCATTCAAACAATCACAAATGTGTGGAGCTGTTGTCATCAGGAAAGTGGAGAGCAAGTGATTGCACGGGAAAGATTTGTGCTTTGTGTGAGATCCCAGTCTAAATCTCCATTTTGAAAATGGCTGACAAACTTTTGAACTTCATGATGCATTTTGATTTCAGTTTTATTGTCTAGTGATCATTTTAAATTTTCACTTTTGACATTTCAATAAAGATAAACTCTTATGTTTCAATTATGACGTTCTGTCCTTCAACATTTATAAATTATAAAACCAGATTTTGATAAAAATTCACAAAAAGTTCTTTCCATAATTTTTATGACCCATCAAATTTTCAAAGTCTTCAAATCCGCGGTTAAATTTTTATAAAATTTACAAAGAAAATGGATAATGAGATGTTAATTGAAACCTCTAGCTTAGTAACTCAAAAAATAAATTTTCTATCATTTAAAGTTACATAACGAAAATTTCTGGCAGAGGCAAATTGCAACCCAGTTTCTGGTGTTAAAGAAGATAATTTTCAGAAGTATTGGGCTGAAAAGATTGAATAAGTCTAAAAATCTTTGTAAGAAAACAGGTCTTCTTTGTTCTATTTTTGTAACCCTGGTGTTAGTTTGAATAAGTTTGCTGAGGTTGATGAGGATGAGGTCATACAGGCAATTGAGAAATTATCCAATAAGCAATGTGCTCTAGACTCAATACCCACCTGGCTTTTGGAAAAGATTTCTTTGTTAATAGCACCATTTTAAAAAAGTATTTTCAACAATTCTTTCACTTTAGGTTTTTTTTTCAAATCTTTTTAAGTTTGCGCATATTTCTTCTTTGCTGCAAAAATCCTATCTCGACACAAATGATGTATCGTTATATAGGTCTTTCTCAAATTTATTTTCCCAAAATACAACACTTAAAAGAATTGTTACTGGGAAGAATTTGTAATCATCTCACTAGTAACGAGTTTTTTTTTAGACTTCAATCAGCTTATCGTCGTCACCGCTCTACTGAAACTGCCATTTCGAAAGTCATTTTGGAAGCATTATTGAACTAAAATTTTCGACAAGTACAATCTTATCATAATTAATTAGTCACTAATGAATTAGGATAAGATTGTACTTGTCGAAAACTTTAGTTTCTTTAAAATAAAGTATCTTTGAAATCCTAATTTTTCATAGAGTAAAAACTGAATTTATAAAATACAAGATACTTACGATATTTAAGTAATTTTGAAATGATCTAAAGCAAAAAAACCCCTTATAAAAATAGCTTTAATTCCAAGCACAGGAATTGTTTGATAATTCAACTGATCGATCAGTCTAGCACAAATACAAAAGAATACAAAAAAATAACATTGAACTATAATAAAAAATTATGAATTCGGAATTTAGGGCAAACATGGACAAAGAGAGGTAAATGTGTGGAGATGTTACCATTAGGAAAATGGAGAAGGACCAATTGCAGGGAAAAGATTTGTGCTTTGTGCGAAATTTTAGTCTAAATCTCTTCTTTGAAACATTTCTGAAAAAATTTTAAAATTAAAAATGTGTTTTGATTTTGTTTTTTTTTTATCTTTTGATCATTTTTAACTTTCATTTTGTGACATTTCAATAAAGATAAATTTTAATGTTTCAATTATGACATAATGTAATATAACTTTCAACATTCATATACAATTACAAGTGGAATGCGGTATTTATAAAGCGCTTTTCTTCGTAGTTCAAAGCACTTGCTACAAATTCAATGTAACGAAAACACACTGTGGAACAGGTGCTAATTGTCGGCCCAAGTGGGATCAAACCCGGTAACATTAGCTAATTAGTCTAATACTCAACTACTGAGCTATGCGTGTATAAGATTATATTTAGAAGTTTCCAGACCACATAATTATTATGCAAAAAAAAATAAAAAATATTGAAAATGTAAGAACAATATATGAATATTTATTTTTGAAAAAATTTGGAAAAGGCAAAAGATTTAAGGTGTCTTTCAAAAGAATATCTGCGAAAAAAAATATTTAGTCAAGAGCCGGTTAGACAAAATTTTTTTCCTGTGGTTTTAAGTTTAAACTTAAAAAAGAATAAAAGATTTTTTAATTGAATAATTAACGAACCATTTTAACACAACATCCTCAAAGCTTTTTCTGCAGTATCTCATGGTTCACCAAATCAAAAGCTGAGGATACATCCAGTAGAGCCAGAGAGATAACTCACCGTTGCAGCTGCTTTTGAAATGTCTGAATAGACTTCCATGAGATAATTAGTTACTCTAACCAGGACAAGTTTTTCAAGATTTGTCGAAATTGAGTTTTTTCGGCAAAGGAGAAATATGCTCCGACTTAAAGAGATCTAGAACAATACCTTAAGAAAAAGAACTGGTGAAAATATTGTTTAAAAAAGGGAGGTATTATGTTCAGAACGTATTGTTTGTTAAGTAGTTTCTCAATTGCTTCTATGAGCTCATCCTCATCAGCCTCAGTAAACTTATCCAAACTAACACCAAGGTTAAAAAAAGAGAACAGAAGAGTTTTGTGTTCTTAACTAGATTTTTTAGATAATTTAACCATATAAGTCAAATTTTTTCGAAAATTCTTAGTTTCAACCCTAAAAACTGGGTTTTATTTGCCTCTGCCAGAAATTTCATTTATGTAACTTTAAAAATGAAAAATTTGTTTTATGAGTTACTATAGTTTCAAGTACTGAAACTGTCTTCTCTTGGTTACACAGTCTTTAGAAAAGTTAATTTTACAAAAGCCATGATGCTGGCTCTTGTTTCCAATTGGACTTGAGATACTTTTGTTCATGTTTTTTTTGACGTTTAACATTCAAAAAACTTCACGTTTGTTTATACATTTACTTTTTCATTAATAAAAAAAATTTTGATTGATAGGTGCGGCAATATGAAGATGATACAGCCGATAATCTGACTAAATAAATTTGAATCACGGCACTTCTTGTCAAACCAAAAGTCAGATGGCATTTGTCGAACTTTCGTGTTCTTTAGGGAATAAGGTTGTTTAAAATAAAAGTCAAGGTGGAATTATATAGTTTAACAGCTGCTTCTACTCTAAGACCAGTATTATTATTTGACAAAAAAAACTCAAAAACTTTTGCCATAAAAAGTTTAGTGTCGAAAGAGTTACAAGATCTGGTCTTTAGCTGTTAATTGACAAGTGGAGGTATGACGAAGCAAGAAGTTTGTGATCAAATGGTGTTAAGAATGGTGTTTTTGGAATCTATGAATTATTATACCTAAGACTCAGCAGTGGGTCGAGGCCAGAAAAGAAAGACCAAGAAATCAAATTTTTGTTTTGAGGTAACAATTATACGTGTAGTTTGCACACATTTCCCTAAAAATAATTTTTGTTTCAACTTTGTTTTAAAATGTTATGTGTGCATAAAGTTATATTTTCTCAAAATATCGCTTCAATTTATTTCAAATATTCAAATTATAAATCAAATATCATATAGAAAAAGTGTGAAAAAACTGAACCATATCAAATTCTGAAGAGAAACAGCTTCAACCAACTCTTTATATATACAAAACCATAACACTTCAATACTATTTTGATTGTTTCGCAAAAATATTTATGAAAATATTCAACCAGCGGCGTCGAAATCAAATTTGTTGAATTCTAATTTCTAAAAACTCATAATCATACTTCACAACCAGTAAAACAGTCAAGTACAATAATTTTAACAAAGCATGTAAAACATGATTATCCGTAAACTTTTTATATGCCCAACGTAGAAATCCATCTTTGAGACCAGTATACTTTAATCTACCATTAATCTTGGTACAACATCGTTGCATGCCGCTAACTTGTAACAAATCATTAAACTCAAATTGTATCAACCTTTACACATAGTAGCATTCTAATGGGTTAAAAGCAGTTAAACCGTAACAATTATTCATCATCATTTATCTTTTCTATGTGGTCCGACGCACAAAATATTATGTTACAATCAGTCCAAACACTCGATAGAAAAAAATCATCATTAAACTATTTAGATGTTAATCCATCGACACACGCAATCAGACTTGCGTTTGGTTATCAGTATCGAGAAGCTTCTCAGTATTCGAAGGCTCCTTGTTTAAAGATTCTTCATCGTCCACAACCTGATCTTGGTCCTTATAAAACTTTATAAATGAATAAGAATATTTAAATATTGAGTGAGATACGTATTAAGTTTTAGTTGTAAAAAAAATAAAGGAAATCATGTTATCATAATATTTGTGAACATTATAACTTCAATAATGCAACGGTATCTAACATTCAACAGTAATGGAAGAGACGAGTATTTATAAAGCGTTTTTTCTTATAAATCGAAGCGCTTGCTACAAGTTTTAATGTAGCGAAAACACACCATGGAACAGATGCTAATTGTCGGGCCACGTAGGATCGAGCCCAATAATTTTAGCTAATTAGTCTAATGCTTTACCTCTGAGATATACGGGCCAATATGTAGAAGTATTATTAGAATAAAAAATTCATTTGGAATAACTACTGAAGATGGCTTTATGGTACAAAGTTTACAGTTATCCCAATGTAAGTTTATAAATTTTTATCCCTAAATAGTGGAATCCCTTCAAGAATATTGTTCCTTAACCTAACATTTTAATATATTATATATGTTGTATTACATAAGCGAAATATTACTAGAGTAAAATATTATTGAAATATTAATTATTTAACAATAATTTTCTGCATAAACTTAATCAATTAAGAGATTTACCTACCCCACCATTCTCGTTGTCGTTGTAAAACTCAGAACTGTAATACCTACACTTTTCTAGGTATCTTTTCTAAAAATTAATAATGAAAATTACTATAATAATAATAATAATAATGGATAACATCAAAATAAATTCCTAATAATATCTCTAGTATTGAATAACTAGAGAGCTAAATGGTTAGAGAAATAGTTACTGAATATAACTTTGAATGTTCCCTAAAACTTCACTTTCCTATAAAAAGCTTCAAACATATTTTTTTTATTTATATTTTTATCGATAAATATAGCGTTCTCATTCTTCACATAAAAAGCCAAACTTCAATTCACATATAAAAAATTATAATGAAAAATTTGTATATACAAATTCAGCCTATGTTTTTTTGATAACAAATAAAACAACACTACAACCTTTTGCCTTTTAAGCTCCACGCGGGATTTATAGAAGAACTCAAGAGAAGCGATAACCATAGAAAGGCCCAAACCACCAATCAGAATGTAGAAGATTCCCGCCACGTTGCTCAGCGATAATGAGCTCTGTGACGATCCACTTCCCTTTGTGTTTCGATAGATTTTTTGTTATGATGTGTAAATGAGAAACGTGTACGAGAGTTTTCTAAAAGACTGACTACACTATAAAGTTAGTTCATGCTATGGTGTGGGTGATAAGAAAGACTAACACGTTAGTTCAAACACAGCGGTTTATTAGTTCTAACTAAAACTGCGATCCTTTGAGTTCATGAATCAACATAAAATAATACTACAAAAACTGACCTCATAAATCAACTTATATAAGCAGAAATACAGTTGACAAGAAATGATGGAACTAAAAGCAAAATGCAATGGATGATATCACCTTGTTTTCTGATTCGATGACGCATTCTCCCTTGTCATACCACCATTTCTTCTGCAGTTTTTGCAGGTACTCACTTTCCAACAAGTTTAAAACTGCCACGTTAATCTTGCCTCTGTCAGTCATGGTTTCAAGCATTTGTTTCACCGCATTGTTAAATATTGTGTTTCAGAATTCTACGATACGTTCCAGTTATTATTGTTAATTGATAATAATATAATGAAAAGTTTATTTATTTCAAAAAAGCTAAACAAAAAACGAATTTTAGTAAAAAACTGGTAGGTCTTCAAAACCAAAAACATTTTGTCAATGTCAACTTTACAGGTTTCCAAACATTAATTTTAAACTCTATTACTAACATAGGAGGATATTTTAGTGATGCATGATATAAATATGAATGGTACCTCAAAGCCGATCCAAGGTAGGTTGCTACTCCATATCCTTTGGAGTCCAGGTTGTCTCCTATCTGTCAATCACAAAATATCTACTAAATAATGAAAAAAAATGTTATAAGCCAATTAGAAACAAATTTAATGCCTATTATTAGGGTTGAAAATTAAATAGAATTATTGAATCAAAACAATGATAGATTTACTAATGAGGGTAAAAGGTAAATTGGTATAATGATAACAGGTGAATTGATTCAAAACAATGATAGATATAAAGATAACAAAAAAACCTTCATGGTGTTGCATGGGAGGCGCTGGTTAGCATAGTCGTTCATGGTGGATTCAACCAAGAAGGCATACTTGCCTTTCGAATTACGCACCTTTGTCGTTGCGAGTTTATTTCTATTATACTTATTAACTTGGAGTTCTTCAAATTTACAACTATCATCATCAGCATATCGTTAAAATGGTCCAAACTAATTCGATCACAGATGTCTACAGGTATATTATTCAGAAAATAGAGAGGATGCGTTTTATCTTAAACAAAAGTTCCAGAGACGGGGCATGCTATATTGGCGTACTAATGTTTTGAGTTGTAAATACAATACGTTTTTCAAATTCTGAAAAAATATATTTCAATCTCAAACTTGACTCTTTAGTAATCTCATTTGTTTTTGGAAGTTTGAGTTTCATTGTTTTTTAATTATTAATTACTCAAGTATATTGGTAATCATGTTTATCACAAGTGAGGAGGCATGCATTAAAATAAGGTATAGTTATGACTGATGAATCTTTCAAAATGTGCAGTAGTTTTGGAAACTATATCGTGTGTCTAGAGCTAATTTTCTAGTATAAAATAAACAAAGTATTTCAGAAGAAAAGATATCAAAAAAATATTTTGGAAAGATCACAATGTATTACATCAACCAACCTTTTGTATACCCTGCTCCGTCTTGTCGACAAACACACCTTCGTGAGTGGACATGAACGACCACATCCTCTTGTACACCGGGATTTTGGACGCCTTCAATCAGTTTTCATACTTTGCTTTGTTACCAAAATTTCACAAATTAATAAATTTAGTTTTAAAATAGCACTTTTGCTGAAATATTTGATCCATTTTTTTCTTTATTATTTAAACCCTGAATAAGACCAGAAAAAACCTTGAAAAAGTCTGCAGTAGACCCGGCTCTGAGAGTGCCATATTGAATGTCAGTTTGTTTAGAGAGGTCGTCAGCGTTTTGGATGGGAGTGAGCATGCGTTCAATAGTGAGGAAGGCTGCAAGGTTAGCAGTATATGACGAGATGATAATGAGGGTAAAGAACCACCATGCACTGCCCACTATCCGACCCGAGAGAGATCTGGTGTGACGATCGTATGTAAAAGACTATAGTTTTCTTACTTCACATGTGTGCAACAAATCATCGCAAACAATACACAAATAATTAAACACTATTAATATAACACTTGAAGTTAGGCATACAAAATCGACAGCCTACCTGGGACACACTTCACACCCTCTTCGCATGAAGGCCCCTAAAGCAAACCAAAGGCTGTTGAGGATGGTGAAATCATTTACGTATGTAGGACCATGAACACTATCTTCTATCTGCCACTCATTAGGACTAAACCTGAGATGGCCATTTTTTCTTGTTGCTTATCATCATAAAATAGTCAATAAAGAAAATATTTTTATTCAAAATTAGGAATCAACTAAGGCTCTCTCTAAACAACCATTTTATGAAGGAATGTTTCAATATAATTATTATTTCTTCATTTTAATTTTAAAATTTCTATTTGTTCAAAATAAACAGAGCTCTGCGAAACCCCAATTAGGGGCGACCTGAGAGTGGATCTACTTACTACTATTATTAATATCTCGATAACCAAAAAATGTAACTCAATGAAAGTAAACTATAGAAATTTTAAAAAAAATTTTCAGTTTTCAGTTCAATTCTGTAAGCTATAAATTTACTCTATACAAAGGATTTCTCAAAATTATCATTACTTGATTTTTTTTAGCACACTCAAAAAGCTTTTACTTTTGATAGAATTTCAATGCTTGATTTTTAAACTGACCTGCTGACAAAGAAGAGAACAGAACTAACTCCGAGGTAGGAGATAATGATACATAACCAGATGTTCACCGACAGTGGGTCCATGAACGAAAATACACCTGCGTTTTTGGGCGAAATATTTATTTGTGTTTTTTTAGTTTTTTATTTTTCTAATTTTTTGCTGTACAATTGCTTTATAATATTAGTTTGCCAAAGTTTTGTTTTCCATAGTTTTCAAAACCTTGGACTATCTTTTCATTTTTTGAACGAATTTCTTTTGTTACCTCAAAAACTATTTGAAGTAATTCAATATTATTAATTTCTACTTGTTTTTATTGAAAATACAAAAAATAACACCCGGCTTTTGTTTGTCTGGTTTCTTGATCATTATGGAGATGCCCAGGTTCATGAAAGGCTTTGAGAAGTCAATGACCCTTTCTCTGATGGATGTGATGGTTAGTGGCGCGACAGCCATGTCAGCTTTCTGTATTTATTCATCGTGCTTTAATTAATTTGTTAATTAGACAGCGTAAAAATATACTAGATTTAAAAAAAAGATTTTTTCGACGATAAAGCCCTTCGTAAGCAGAAAACGTTGAAGCAATAGAATATAATAGAGTTTACAGACGAAAAATTCAAATTTTGTTGCCAAAATTTTGTAATTATTAAACTCAAGCAATAAACTTCGATAAAACCATAATTTTTATACGTTGAATTTTGAATAAAAAAGGTATTAGGTATAATCTTCTACTAATGAAATAATTGAAAATTGTGCTTTGACCTTCTTTGTTAATTCTCCAATCATTCCATTCCACGTGCCATTGTCCAATTTCTCTCCATATCTGTTATCTTCCACAAGCTTTATATCATAGTTGAAGCCGAGTTTCTTTGCGATTTCTTGAGTCAAGTCAACACAGTATCCTTCGTAATCAACCTTTCTTTTGAACAGGTAGGGTTCTGACTGCAAATGTTCAAAAGGGTTGTGTGAAATTTTAATTCAATTATAGGTTTATGGTTTTATAGAGCTTATGTTTTTTTAACTTTTTGGTTTGTAATAAAACGTTTATTTAATTTAATTTTTGGGTTAGTAGACAATTTCAATGAAACATTAAAGTAAATCTAAATAATAATAATAATATATAAAAATCTAATTTTAGTGATATTCAAATAAGATTTGAACTGTACATTCCTAATTAATAATCTAGCTCAGCTGGTAGAGCATTAGAATAGTTGTCTAAAGTAACCGGGTTCAATCCATCGCGGGCCGACAATTGTACACACAAGAAATAGCGCCCTGTGAAACATCTGTTTAGCTAACGAAACCCCAATATAGGGCGACTGAAAGTCGATCTAAAAAAATGATAATAAGCTCACAACGATGGATGTGACAACGAGAGTTCGGTTGTTGTTGATGGTGCCAGGAGTGTAGCTGTAACCAGAATTCGAGTTGAAGTCAAGTCCACTCTCAGAGTTCCACACGCCTATCTATGATCGCATGAGATGTCATTTATAACAAATTCATGCTACCAAATCACCTTACTTTTGTTGGAACACCATCCAGTTTTTGCTCCAAGATGGTGAGACTGCCAATGTTATATATATATAATTTCTGTTCATGAATTCTTTGGTGTAAAAATAATGAAATGTTTTAAATATAAACATACACACCTGAAGTTTTTTCTGAAGCCCCTCTCATCGAAGCTGACATACCCTGTGAGTCCCTTGAAGCTTACCTGGTCAGTAGGCTTTTGATATACCATTCGTCAAGTATCCTATGATATAAACTTTTAATACATCAAACAAATAAACTAAATAAAAATCATGAAACACTACCAGTTATTTTTGAAACCTTGAAGTTTTTCTCTATTATAAAAACATCAAGTTCTACTTTTAAAATGAATGAAAAAAAATGTTGGAATTTCAACTATGATAAGAAGACATTCTGATACAAAAATCATTTTTTTAAGAGTTTCAACTTTTCTGCTTTTGTATGAAATATATTCACCTTATTTAAACTTCTAGAAATTTCTTTGCCGTAAGACAGTGTCCAGCTATCATTAACCTTGCATTTGTTCAAATATGGTCTGGAAAAGAATGAAAGCTAACGATAAATAAAAAATTTTATAAATATAATACTGTGAAAATGCTATAGGAGCGTTTAAATTGAATTCTTTAACAATTCTCATATTTTTTTTTGCTATTTCAGCCTTTTTTTGTAACTTGTCCTTAAATATTAGTGAGTAAAACAATAAGAATAATGGAAAATGAAAGTTTTATAACTTGTTTTTGTAATGTGACTGTTCCAGGAGATCTCTGTTAAGCTTGAAAGCAATTGATAATCCATGAGTCATCGCTGTCACTGAATCCAAAACCAATGCCTTTTCCAGCTGTTGGTTCATTTCCACTCAATAAGAGACTTGTTCAAAATTACTTTTCAAGAAATAGATTATTTTTAAAATGAATATATATAAGTGTTTGGAATTTTTATTAACATGAATTTTTGAATATTATTCAATATTACTTAAAAATTTTAACATTAAAACATATTAAATTCAAAACGGCGAATCAGACATTTATAGTGCTGGTTGAATGCTTTTTGTTCTTTCTGTAGCGGTTAGAGCTGCTGGAATGCATCTGTAAAAAGGAGTGTTCACACAAACTGAACCCTGTTATGTTGGCGCCTCCGTGTTTGAAATCCTCCAAGTCCATCTCATTAAACACCTTTTATAGTTGCATGCAAGATGTATTACATGTTGACAGTTGAGTTAGTGGTGGAATTATGGTTTGGTTTAAAATGAGGGTTTCAGTTGGAAATATTGTTAAGGTAAGGCTGGGCTCAAAGTCGAAGTGAGAATGAGGTAAAATTCAAGGGCTTCATGCGGCATTTGAAAAATGCTAAATCATAGATTATTTTATATATTATCAGTTCCAATGATAAATTGACAGCAGAAATTTCTATAAATAATTAATTGTGCACAATGAAAGCGTACCATAGTATGGAAGAGGTAGTGGTAGTTGGGTCGATTCAATCCAACATTCTGTAGCTGCATAGCAATATTATCGACGTTATAATTCATTCACAAATTTTTTTTCTTTGAAAAAAGATAAAAATATAGTTATAAATAAACGATCTCTATGCTACTAAATTTGAATATCTTTTTGGCTGTAAATATAGTTATTCTTGTGTATTAGTTTACTCGAGATTCATTCGACAGAACGCAACAGTAAAAAATGACAAAATGGTCGTACCATTCTCATCATATTAATAGTCCTTTCAGTAGAGTTCATGTCTAGGATGAAGTATTTACTACCATTGAGAACCTTTGCATCTAACCGTCGTATCAGCTCGTTGCTGTAGTTAACATCATCAACTCTTGAAGGCGTGATGTCAACTGTCATGCGCTGTCTGTTGTTGTTTTATTATTTTTTGTTGTAGTTGTTCTCGTTGTTTTTGTTGTAGTTCTTTTTGAAATTTTTATTGTTGTTTTAGTTGTTGTTGTGAGTGTTATTGTTTTGGTGTTTAGTGATTAATGTTGTTTAGTGGTATGTGTTTTTATAGAAGTGTGGTTGATTTTGGGGAATGTTGTTTTTGGTGTTATATTTTGTAACTAATTTGTGGTATTTTTTTTGTCGTTAAGTTGTCTGCTTATTGCTGGTGTACAATATTGTTGTAAGCAGTTAGCATGGTCAAATTGGTTTTGGCAGCTTTGTGTTATTGAAAGTGGTGTTGTAAGGATGTGGCCCCATTTCGTTGTTTTTTTAGGTGATTTGGATTGGATATAAAATGTATACTCCACTAATAGTTTTGAATATAATATTTATATAAATGTATTGGAATACTGAACAAACATAATAAGAAAAATTTCTTCAACAACCACCTGTTGAGTCTGAAGTGCAGGTATTGAATACGACTCAGGGCTGTTGAAACAGTTAAATGTTTATTTAATGTAATGTCTCTAGTATTAAAAGCCTCTCAAATGCTATAAAGTATGAAATGATATTCAAAAACTATTAAGGTTGAATATAATGATATTTTTATTTGGTGGTATGTTATGGTATTTTTATTGTATCATAGTGCCATCACACAGGCTTGAGTAACAAAGCTTAATGATGTTCAGTTATTTTTGATTAGAGTTTTGTGAGTATTGAAAAGTTTTGTGCTTAATGACAAGTTTTTTGAAACTATTTTTCGTTAATGCATGTTTTATTTATATGATCTTATACAGTTGACTCTTAATAATTGGAGGAAAATTTTGGACCTTATATTCTATTTCCCTCACTAATGTGCTGATTTTCACTTGAAAAATAGTTTTTAAAAGTTAAATTTGAACATTTAATTCGAATGATTTTGAGCGAAAAATTTTTTCCAAGTAAAAACATTGGAGAAGTAATTTTTAATTAACATGTAAGTGTGTTTTCGTGCAAATTTGAAGTTTATTTGGTAGCGATATAAAAGGATAAATATTCTGGGATATTTTAGTTCCTAACCAAATAGAACATTAATTCAAACAAATTTTTTCAATAGTACCGTATTTAATTAGTGAAAATGATGTTTTTAAATGTTTTTTTTCTATTAGATAGCGATAAACAAAATGGTGTTTATTGATGAGGTCTGATTTGAACACTATTTTTTTTGGTTTTCTATAACTCGGACTGCCTCACAAAAATAGTTGTATAAAATTGTGTCAAGTCTCATTCAAAAACTTCAGTTTTACTGAAAGATCAAGAGAGTTTTCGAACAGTTTCAAAATCTTTGCTTACAAAATATTTGTAATTTTTTTTTAAATCTTTTCAAATTTTTCAAAAACATTTGACAAACAACTGTATAAAACTTGAAAGTATTTGAAAATTTCTATAACAACCATTATATATCATACAGTATTGTATACTATTGTATGGATCATTTCTGTAAAGTGTTCAACTCACCATCAGGGTGGTCATACATGTAGTAAATGTGTTTCCACTTGAAGGTTATCACTAGATCGAGGATGGCCTTGTGCATCAGTGGGCGCATGTAGAAAGTGAAGGTGTTTCGACTTTCCACTCTCCTGTAGGACCGCTTCTCTCTATTAAGTTCTGAGATGAGTTTGTTTTCTTTGTCATCCTCATCGATGTCTGCAACTTGATGAATCTCAATGTTTGAGTTTGATCCTTCGTTTATATTTGGAGCTCTTTTCTTATCATACTCAACTTCATCCAAGCTTTCTTTAGCATAAACTTCTAGTGGAGATCTTTCTAGTCGTATGCTTCTTTCTTTGTTTTCCACCACACTATGGTTTGCAACGGCAGCATACATGGAATGGAGGTGTGAGTGAAAGTCCTCCAAAGAACCCTTGTATGATTCTCTGGTATACCTGCCCAGATCAACCACTCCGTAATAATCCCTGCTCGATTCACGCTCAGAATAGTTCTGCGGCGAGTAATTGTTTCTATATTTGTTTCGATTATGTTTTGAGCTATAATTGGGGTTTGGTAAGATTTTGTATTTTCTTCGTGCTTCATGCTGATTGGCCAGTGTTTCCTTGTATCTCTGGTTGGCTTCAAAAATCATCTTGTCTTCCTCATCTCGACTAAGAAGCAGCCGTGGTGTGTTGTAGATCTTGGCTATTTCTGAATTAATGATCGTAGGTGCAGTTTTGTTGATGTTATAAAACTCTGGTGAGGCTCGTTGGGTAGGTGGGTATGTTGTGATGAAGGGGACTTCAAACTTGGAGTTGAGAGCAGGAATAAACATGTTGTGCTTAGGATTCGACAGACTGCCTACCATGGCGAAGATCCTCTTTCGGATGCACGAGCAGTCTGCAGGGGAGTTCACAAATTGATGTCAAATGTCCCAGAGTATTCTCAAAGATGAGATCAAATATTAAGAAATAATTTTAATGATATTCCATACAGATTTTGATGAGTTGTTCTTCAGAAACATCAGCCAGATTTTCTGCCACCTCATCGTAAAACCTTATCACTTCCTGCTTCTTGTTCGTTATTTCCAACGCTTCTTTGCAAACTGCCTTCTTTTCTTTCGTGTCTATGATCGACGCTGAAAATAATATATTTCATTTTTTAACTGTCTAATTTTTTAAAAATATTTACTTCATTTTAATAGATAGGTGGCTAAGCCTAATTTTAATATTTATTATCACTTGATTATAAAAGTTATACAAATATAAGTTTAACTAACTTAAATAAAAATTGAATTTACCTCTATAAACACATTAATTTAAAAAAATATTTCCCGTTACGGTGAAATTTAAAAAATCAAAGTTAATAAATCATTACTATCCCTATTTGAATGATGGTCTATGTGCCTTTGTTAGCAACTTGCCAATATCCCCTTTAATATAACATTCTAGAAGACATGAAGGGTTTATAAAACTACATGGAAAGCTCTAAGAAGTTATGTTAATGGGTCAGTATTGGCAACAATGTCTGAAGTAATAATGAAAAAATAACGTAGAATAGTCTAAACCAATAGTGGGAGAAACAAACACAAAGTATTTATTATATATATAAAAAGAAAAACCTCGACCTGCACACAACATATCACTAAGGTAGCAGAACTTTTGTTCTACATCCATTGTGGCATTACCAACAGTAACTTCAAATGCCTACTCTTTAAAGTGATCCCAGACTGGAGAATCGAAAACACACTAAATTTTGAACGCATTAAATTTCAATGCTTACCATTACAAAACACCATATTTATTTAGAAAACTATACAAACAACACAAGACAATAATGGATGGATTTCAAAAAACCTACCTATGGAAACCACTCCTGGAGGAGCACCAACAGATGAAATGATGGAAGAGCAGATCAAGAAAATGATGTGTGTCTTATATGCACTCATACGCATGTCTGAACACTTTTGCTTGCTCAAATAATGATTCAAAGTGCTTTCAAAATATTCAACTACAACTCAGTTATAAGAGTAACCTCTAAAATTTTTAAAACTAAAATGAGGTTTTGCTTTTAATGATTTATACAAAAACTACGATTAAAACATAAAGGTTGACAACCGAAGGACCCAACACAAGCATCCATGGTACAATGTTATCGCTGTAATGGAATTCTTAAAAGACAAAGTGGAGTATTGTACAGTAGATGTGTGCTATCCGAGATGCTTTGAGCCTGTTTATAAGTGTACACTTGTGTGTGTGTGTGTGTGTGTGTGTGTGTGTGTGTGTGTGTGTGTGTGTGTGTGTGTGTGTGTGTGTGTGTGTGTGTGTGTGTGTGCGCGTGCGTGTGTGCATGTGTTTTTAAAATATAATTTGTGTTTGTTGATTTATGATGAATTGCAGCACGCCATGTCTTGAAATAATTTCTTGATGTGCTCCTTTTATAATTTTTGTATGCTTGTGACGTCGTATTTTTGTAGACTTTTTTGCCAAAATTTTCTCTTCAGTCATTTACATATATGAAACTCAAAAATATTAAAATAAATATTTCTCATTTTTACTTTAATTATTTCTGAGTCTCTTCATGTGGTCTTCAACATTTTTAAAAATTTATTTATGGTAATTTTAATTTGATTTATTATTATTATTATTATTATCATTATTATTATAACTATTATTTTTTTATATTAAATATTTGTCATTGAGCAAATAAACACCACAAACAGACCAGGTTTTGAGCACTTAATCATGACTTATTAAAGCTTTCTTCCGTTGCTTTTATTTTTGTAATCTCAATTTTTCCCAAATAAATAAATTTTTCCTATTAATATCAAAGAATTTTTGATCATTAATGAGTGTGAGTTTTTCTTGATTTATTAATAGCGTGTTGTTAAATATACATTATATAAACTTGCATTCACCTCCAAAAACATTTTGAAAAATTTTGAATATTATCCACAAGAGATTTGAAATGAGTGGATAATACATAACTGATACATATTCATGTTTTTCTATTTTTTTTTGTGCAACTTGAATACTCAAGTTAAATCAAGTAATATTCATGTATTATATTTCCTATCATTGAATTTTTCAAATTTTAAAATGATAAAATATATATACAATTTATAAATTAGCTGCCAGCTAAACTGCTTCTTATACGGTGACTTATTAAACTCACAAAGACAAACAAAGTTGTATAATTAAATTCAATAACTTGAAACAGAGTGCCGACCACTTGGGTAACACTTTTCATAATTCAAACACTTTATAGGTGTTATAAATCATATATGCTGCTTTTCTGTCGTCATCTAAAATAATTTAAACCTATTTGTGTCCTTATCTTGGTGCCATTTTTAAGGCATTCGCAACTATGAAACTGTGGAGCTATAGAGAACCTAACTGAAGAAGAAGCATTATACAAAAAGTTGTAACAATTTGAATATGGAGAATGAGGAAGTAATAGACGATGCATACCAAAAAGAAGCTGAGACGATTGTTTACACAAATGAGAAGCAAGAAGAAGTCTTAAAATCAAGTAGTTGCCCGCAACATATTGCCGCAACCAAATTGAATCCCGAATCAAAAACAGAAAACTCTACCAAAGAAAGATGTCTCTTGGAATCCGAATTGGAATCTTGGAACACTAATTCTTCAACAACAAAAAATGTCGATTTATCAACGAAGCTTGAAGCCAGCTCAACAAATATTGATTCAGCTAAAACAACTTTGCAACAACTTTATAACAGAAACACTTCAACTGTGCAACTACAGCAACATTGCAACCAACAACACACCGTCCACAATGGTTGTAGCAATGAAAACACAAATGATATTCTTCTAGCTGTTTCATCTTGTTTGTCACCTACCCATGCAGACAACCTTCATTCCTACAAGATGACTTTTAATGAAAAAAAAACAACTTTCAAAAAAATCATCTACTCAAAACACTTTGAAGCTTCTAAAGAAGAGCCTCAGACAACCCACCTGCCCTGTGAGAACAGGCATTGTATAGATGGGTCCTGTATGGAAGGAAGTCTATCATTTAGTTCCTCTTATCCCCTTTCTATTTCATCAAATGAAAATTCACAAAGCTGCCAAACTTTTTGCAATGGTAGTATTAATAATGAAAAAAATAACAATAATAACATCAGTGATTATTTCAATATTAACAAAGGCAATAACGAAAATAATCATAACGCTTCAGAAAGCTTGGAAGTGTACCACAGTGGTATGAATGACTACGAAATGCTGCAGAAATACCGCTATAAGTGCATTAATAACAACTTTAACAATAAAAAAAATTATAATCATAATATCAATAATAACTTCAAAAATGAAGAAAAAACCTACGAGAATAGAGAAAGTATCAAAAAACGAAGAAGAAGAATTTTATTTTCAAAAAAAATTACTGACCAGTTGGAAAATAAGTTCGAAAAACAAAAGTATTTATCGACGACAGAACGAGAGAAATTGGCCACGTCTCTCAATCTAACTACCAATCAAGTAACCGATCTTTGCTATCTTTCATACCATAATTCTATTTAAAATTTTTAATTTGAGAGTTGTCTTCATGATTAATATATATTTTCAAATTATTAATTATGGAATATTTTTAAACTATTATATATTTCTGAATTATTCTTTAGTTATGAAAAACCCCCATAATACTGAACACACTTACACCAGCTTTACGTACTTCTCAACAGGTAAAAATCTGGTTTCAAAACCATAGATACAAGCGGAAGAAAAGTGAAGAAGCCAGTTCTGGTAGTTGCAAGATTTCAATCAAAAGATCATATACAAGAAAACAAGACTGCGTGAGAAACGATGAGATAGGAGAATATTACGAAAATGAAGACAGATTTAAGTATAATAATAATAATAATAATAATAATAATAATAATAATAATAATAATAATAATAATGAAAACAAAAAATTTGCAAGTGATTTCGCTAACTGCGTCAACAACTACTATGACATGAGAACTAATATGTGTGCTACAGATCCTCGGTATTTCAACTGGCCAGCTCTGCGAAAAGAATGCGAGACACAAAACGCAGACAAATTGTATAGCCCGGAATTCAACTTAAAAAATAATTATTACAATTATTACAATAACCCTTTA
This sequence comes from Pterobdella sp. o SKG-2022, assembly GCA_964035795.1. Lineage (NCBI taxonomy): Eukaryota > Metazoa > Annelida > Clitellata > Hirudinida > Piscicolidae > Pterobdella > Pterobdella occidentalis. The sequence continues at coordinate 6,030,224 of OZ038323.1, read as the reverse complement.
TTCAACAACCTTTGCAGCACTGAACAGTCATATCTAGGCCTCCTCAACAAGCCGTTGGATCCTCTCAACAACATCGCAGCCATATACCCCTATTGCAAGAATTCTGTAGAAGCGGATATGTTTCAAGAACAATATTCGACTTCCGTCAATGAGAATCTCTACAGAAACTGTACATTCGAAAATCCTCTAATGCCCGATAACAACAGGACAATTGGCATTGCTGGTTCTGATCAATCGAGTATGGACCTCCAACAAAATAAGTCTTTTGGATATTTTCTGAGTGAGTCAGACAATGCTAAAAATGAAGATAATTTTGACCAATCATACAGTTGGACTCTTAAACATAGGGAAAACATTGACCAATTACATAAGCAAGATTGGTCATGTGTGAACAATTCCGCAAGTAGCTACAGCACTACAGAATCTATCGCAGACGCCTTCAACTTGTATCATGATAATTACAGCCTGAATGCGGAATATTTGTTTAAATGATGAGAGAACTAATCCCATTTCTGAGGTGATTCATGATTGTAAGATTTTTTATACACACATGTTGCTCAATATATTTCACTAGTTTCTATTGAAAATGGAATAGGCTTGTATTACTAATGGAAGTTTTTAAATTATTGATAATAGTTAATATCGATATAGCCTTAGTTTTAATGATATTCACCACAGGCCAGGCTAATAACATTACGCTACTGCTAATTTAACAAAGCTCTTTTTGAATTTTATTGAACTATGAATCAAAAATATCTTTAATATTTCCACCTTTGATCAACATGTACTGTCAAAACAAATGCTTAAAAGTGAACCTAAAACATAAAAAAAAACTATTTAAAAACCAATCTAGTAAAAAACAAACTATTAACCAAGCTATACGAGTGGACTCTTCAAGGGTACAAAAGATGAAACACGTGGTAATATCTTTCTAATGGTCTAACAGTTTTGCGGGGAGTTCGATACAAAATGAAAATCGACATCAGATGGAAATAATGCATAAATTAGTATATTTTGAGTATCAGCAAGAAGGTAGCAATGCAAGTCAGTTTTATGGAATAATTCAAAAAAATATCTTTTAAAAAAATACATAATAGCAATACATAAATAATAATAATACAATTCATAAACGAGGATAACATGGAAAAATAACTATGATAAAATTAATAAATAATGGGAATTAATAAAAATGATTTAATAATAACTAGTAACACAAAAACAAACCAGAATGCATTGTAAGGTATGCTAGGATTCATAAAACGATTTGAATAATCCAAAAATAGAATTATTAAATAAGAGAAAAATAAGATCAACAACGAAAATCACTTGAAGAGAGATATAAATATGAATTGGAAGGTATCAAGATTTTTGTACACGAAAATAATGTGAAAATAATTTTAAAAAAATATAAATAAATCTATTTAAAACACACAAAAAGTGAAAAATTATAATAACATGAGACATTAAAAAAAGAATCAGAATTTAGATAAGATATGCCAAGATTGATACGACAATTTGAATAAGTTCGAAAAGCTTGAAACAAGAGAAAAAAATAGTAACAACAAGCACAATAAGCAAAAACAAAAAATAATAAAAACAAAATTAAAAGCAGAGAATATACAAATAGAAGGAATCTTTAAGAATAAACACATATTTATTGAAAAACAAACTATTAAAATAAAATCAAGAACAATGTGAAAATGCGATAAAGGCAGATATAAGGATTCAAACCTTGGGCCTCAGTACACACAGCGTTATATATACAAGGTTATAATTAGTAACTCATTTTTCAGCCAATCAGATTCAAGCTGTGGATACCATGATGTAAACAAGGGCAAAGTTAGTATTGAAAAAGGATTAAAATACAATAATACAATCGAATGATAATATCGTGATTAGAATGACGTAAGGCTGATAAGCAGCAATGATTGGTTGAAGGAAACAAAAGAATAAGTCTAGATTCGTTTTATAAATGGAGGATACAAACAGCATTAGACGTGGGTCAGTAGTCTTCCTAGGATAATAATTGGAATATCATATGAACCCGAAAGGCAGCAGTACATAGAATTAAATGAAGGAAAATCAATTGTGACCTTTAAAAAGACAATTTGATTAAATATTAATACATATGATGCAATATTACAAACCACTTGCCGTCAAAATTAGAACAGGTTAAAAAATATTGTTGAAGTCAATGTTGGTTTACGGGATAATATATTATGCTTTTTTATATAAAATTTATACATATCTTTATTTATATATATATAAAATTTATATTTATATTATATATATTATCCCTATTTATATTATATCCATAAATAATATTTCTATTTATATTATATTTATGAATAATATTTCTATTCATATATATTATCCCTATTTATAATATATTTATAGTTATTAGATATTAATATCTGCACTATTATATATATCACATTTAGTTACATTCAAATGGTTATAATTAACATAAATATAGAGCGTCACTAAGGATGCTTCCAACCTTCTGCAAACTCCATCACATACAAGAAGCACCCTTTTCAAATACATACAGCTGGTTCTATTGATAATAATATTATTAATCATACTTTTATTCGTATTTATATTCAATGTTATAATATCATAAAATAAATATTATGAAGATATATTTTTTTAATTATTTTAATATTATTTCTTATATTATAATATTTTTTTATTATTATATAAAGATTTATTTAATTATATACCTATTATTATCATCAATATCTTAAAACCTTCGCCGCTACTTGCTCAACGCTATTTTAAGACTTACAAAATTAAAGTTAGAAGACGATTTCAAATATTGAAATAGAAGGTAGTGGAAAATTAGTTTGAAATTGTAAGGAAAGTAGGCGTGGAGAGAAGTTATAATGAGGAGGAAGGGGTGGGGTTCAGGTTGTTTTCTGCATGCTACCTGTTGGTTGGTTCAAATCATCCTATATTTTAAACCTGATTCAGGTTAGCGTGGAAAAAAAACTTAAAACAACGATTATGATGAATATAAATTTTGGATCTTCATTAAATAAAAAAGAGATGTTTATCAAACTATTTAAAACGGCGTCAACTTGAAGAGTTTCGAGAAGACATGTATGAAAACTGACCGAGGTGTGAGGTAGGCATGAAGTTGTGTTCAAGTTTGAAGGGCCTCTTGACGTACAATAAAACCTGGGTGTTGAGATGGTGTGATAGTGGGTGTTAAGGTAATGTGGCGGTGGGTGTTGGAGTGATGTTGAGGTGGAGATGATGTTGTGGTGAAGGTGATGTTGTGGAGGAAGACTTAAATATAGGCTTAACAGATTTTATTGGTAATTATCATTATTCAAAAGCTTCAAACGATATAAAATATGTACCAAAAAACTTATTTAAAAAAATCAATTTAGGTGAAAAGATGGATTTAAAATGTCGATAGAAAAATAAAATAAATTATTAAAAAAACCCACTCTGGGTGGCGTTAATGATGATGAAGTCTGAATAAGATCAACAGCTTGTGAATGCGACAAATTTATTGTCGACAGACCATTGATTTCAAGTAACTCATCACCCACCTGTGTGTGTGTGTTTGATTAATGATTTTTTTTTAAAAACTAAAAATAGAATCGATCAAAAGACCTTGAGGTTGTTAGTCAGATCAGCTGCCCCTCCAGGAGTGACTTTAAGCACGCAGAGGGGCACGTTCTCAAACTCGTTGCCTCCAGAGACCGTGAATCCAAAGCCGTTGAGGCCCTTCTCCACCTCCACGTGGTGGTAGGTCTCCATGGCGATATTATTATTATTCAAGTTATTATTATTATTATAGTTGTTGTTATTGTTGTTGAAGTTATTATTCATATTACTGATTTGATGATTTTTTTGATTGACTTGTCCATAGAAATGGTGTCCGAAGTTGACGGTATCGGAGGGAAATGTGCTGTAGTAATGGTTACTCTCATTCGATGACCTGCTGTTCAACCCATTATTATATCTGTTGTTCTCGAATGTGTTCCCCATGTCATTCGAAGACCTGTCCAATCTGTCTGCAGCGATGTTGAAAGAGGATGTGGTGAAGGTGCCAGGTGCAACAGTGAGAGACACTTTGAGACCTGAGTTCCTGATGAGAGTGACGATCTGGTTGTGGCCCATATCCTCCACGTTGATCTTGTTGACGTACTCGATCTTGTCTCCCACCTGCAAATATGACGATCCTGGTGTCCTTATGCTGGCTGGTGTGTTTGCCTGAATGCTCGCTGTGCAGAAATTTCATAATGGAAGTATTCATGGTAAAGATGGCTGGGTTATGAAAAAAGCAAAAATTCTTCAAATTGATTATAAAAACGTAACAAGAACAAACATATGGCAGATCCATAATTGGAAGAGGCGATGACGAAGCCGAATGTCTCGTTGGGTTTCCTCAGAAGGGTCACAGTCTTCAGAGCTTCTTGCGAGGAATACTCAGATTGCAAAAGTTGTTGTGGCGGAAAATCGTGCTGGAAAGGTCTAGGTAACGGGTGCTGGAAGTTGGGTGTTTTGGATCGATATTTATCTATGGGTTTCATAGCTACCGGCATGTTTGGAGCCAGGTATCTGTTGTCGCAGTTGTAGTTTATGGCATCTTCGTTGTTGACCAAATTAAAGCCAGACCGATGTTTGCTTTCTTGTTCAAAATTTTTGTAATCAATTTTTTTGTTTTCAAGTTTATCATATGTTTTAATATCACTGGCACTTTTACTATTATTCCTATTCAATCTGTTATCAACATCTGCTCTGTGGTTGTTCATGTTGTAGAATGAGATGGGTACAAAGTCGGGAGTGCCACTGGAAGACTTGATGATAGGGCGAGAGAGAGGTCGAGGTTTTTTGGGCAGCTTGTGCTGAAGGTGCAAGGGGATCTGTTGCGACATGCTGTCCCTGCCCAGCATGGGACCTGGTGTTTTGCTGCGACTTGAGAAAGGCTGTTGTCTCGAAATGACTTGCTGTTTGTTAAGAAAATAATTAGGAAATGGATCGGATTTGCCTTGAAACATTTTTTGATTGCTGAGTCTAAAGTCCATGTTGTTCATATATTCCTTGTGCTCAATGGGGTGCACCTCTGCGCTTGTGAGGGGAGACATCAGTGGCCACTTGACAGCCCCTCTGTTGAACTCTCCTTCATCTTTTCCTGCACTATCAACCATATCATCGTTGTTGTTCTTTGGCAAGGAATAGAACTGTTCATCATTGTACGAAAGAGAAGACTGGCCTGTGATGAATACAAGCTAACACTAATCATTAACAATATGTTTATCACGATATTTTTAGTAAAATTTATTTTTTATATTATTTCGAATAATTTTAATTTATTCAAACTCAAAAATAAATGGTGATTGATTACCACTTGAATATCTAATGAGAAGAAAATGAGTAGGTCGACCAATGGGGCATGCTTTAAGTATGTCGACAACTTGTGTGTGACTCATCTTCAACACCATTATACTATTCACCTGCAAAAAATTACAAAATCAATAAAAATGATTGTTCAGATGCAATCTTGCCGAAAAGATCTCAAAGTATCCGTCGCAAGAAACATTAAAACGGAGTAGAATAAAACAAATCAAAACATAAATATTATTTTTCGCATCACACCTGTTCGATGACGTCACCGATTTGAAGACCCCTGCATCGTGATTGGTCTACGACAGATCTGACCTTCTGACCTCCCATTGGGTGGTCGCATATGGTGAACCGGAAACCGTCTGAGCCTCTAATAAGATCAAGATCCACTCTCTGATTTGATTGGTTGGTTACTATTGGTCACATCGGCTTATATAAAATGAAGATTTGTCTTATAAAAATTTTTGAATGTTAATAAAAATGATGTTTAAAATTTGAAACTAGGTCAAACTGACTTCTTTATGAACCACCATATCATAACGATGGTCCTCTTCGTCGTTAGCCATTGGTGGTTTAACTGCTTGAGTTGTTATAACCTTATTGGCTGGATTGAGTAGGTCGAAACTTAATGGTTGGCCTCTTTTGACTTTTAATTTAACTCTGCTACCAATAGGAATGTTCTGGAACAGGCTGATTATGGATTGGTGAGTGTTGGTGCTGACAGGTTGGTCGTTCACTTCCAAGAGGATGTCTCCTAAAGAGTTGAGAATTTTCGAAATGACAGCAATAATGATAGTTTTCATGAAATATATGTTTATATGGATCTAAATACTATTTAAGCTATTTCAACACAATATATCTGATCATTCAGAGATGCACTTATGTAATATTATTTGCCACCGTTTGGTCAATATTTTAATTCTTTTTAAAACAAAGACCAATTAAATACCAACCAAATATAATAAATGAAATACTCAACTTTCTCAATCCACCCACCACCAAACAACCCCTCCACCAACCGGGATGCAGGTCTCCATTGGAGTGAGCAGGTCCAAAAGGAGTGATATGCTTGATCTGCAGCGGTTCTCCTACCTGGTCTCCCCCTATAATGGTGAAGCCCAAGCCCTGTTGTCCCTTCGTCAACTCCGTCTGCAGCACTTGCGCTGTTATAGTCGTTTGTTTAGTTAGTCGTTGGTTGTGTTTGGTTACCAATAAAATTTATAAAATATGATAATTCAACATTGAAACCTCCATTCAACGTCTTCCGAGGCCGTTCGTACTGAGTTTTCTTGTTTATATGGCTGCAATGACAAAAATAACAATTAAAACGAACATCAATGAAAAATAAACGAAATAAGCAATAATAGAACAAAAATGATAACACTATCCCAAACTCACTCGATATAGAAGACTCCACAGTCAGGGTAGTCGTTGACCTTTTGCCATCCTGGAGGCAGAGAATCATCATCATCTCCACACTCATCATTCTCCTCTTCCTCACCTCTTATGTTGTTTCTTTTGGAGGCGTTATTGATCATTTTAGACAGGGACAAACTGCCGGGAGTAGTTGAGAATAAGCCTATTAGAGCTAGTTGAGCATATCCATATGAGTTAGTTAAGAATATAATATAAGAGATGAATAATAATAAGATAAAATAAATATTTAAATGATAATAATAATAATAAATAATAAGGCAACTATAAACTTATAATATTGATAAACTATTTTTATTTTAAAAAAAGCTTATGTTACTAAAGTATTAATATTATTTAATATCATTTTTAAAATATTTTTTATTGATTAAAATATTAAATATACAATATGACAGCTTGATAAACCCTAACTTTTCAAAAGTAGGGATGGAATGATTATTGATTTTATTATCATCCTCATTATTGTGATTATTAACTGCATCATCATCAGCATCATCAAAGGTGTAACCAGATTCTATATAAGATAGATTGCGTTTGCGTTTGGAAAGTTTGTTTCTATAAGCTATTTCCACCTCGTCGTCGTCGTCATCATCATAATTAACGTTCACATTAACTACACTATTATCCATTTGATTGGCTCGGATATTTTGATTATTATTATTACTACTATAGTTATTATTTTTATGATTAAGTGGGTCGAGGTTGTTGAAATCTAGATCGGGATCTTTAAGAGCTGGAGGCTTGGGAGTGCCATAGAAGTTTCCTGCAATAACAGTGATGTGCAATGTGAGTTCACCTTACCAAAAGCTTCATAATTTGATACATTATACTATTTTTATTGATTCAAACTAGCAATTCAGCTCTTATAGACCACAATACGCTAACCCTGAATAAAATATTCAATGAAACGTTGAGAAACAAGTTTGAAAACTTTTTAAAGTAATGACAGTATCTTGAATTTCCTATATATTTGTGCTCAACTAATATTTAGTGCATGACGTTAAACTGCATACAAGTGGTCCTTAAACTGCATCGAAGACAGCGTCTCCAAATTGAGACTGCTTTCCTGTTATAACCTGGATAACAGTAGACTTCGGTAACAGGTATCGACAAACTGATATCCTAGTATCGTTGTCATTTGGCTTGGCGGAGGATCATTCTTTATTGACAACGGCAAGATAAACTGCCCAAGTGTGGGAACGGCGGTTCTTGAAATCCGATAGTTTCAAGTTGGACGTTAGCTTGGGCTGGCAGTTCTATAAAAACTGTTCCAACTAAAAATGGCTTTCAAAAAATATCTTTTAGCCGACTGCTGTATACCCCAGCTACTGGGACGTCTACAGCATATAATCTAATATGGATATTATTATTTTTTTTATTTAGTGATTAAAATCTATGTCTGAGTAAACTCATTAAGCATGACACTGTTAAGGTTCTGATTGAATACTAATAGAAAACTATAAAAGATTGAAATGAAAGAAATTGATTAGATATGAGCTAATTAAAAAATTATGACTCAGTTTTTCTCTTCAATAATGCATTGTGACATTATTATTAATAATAGTATTTCTAGTACTTTCACCATGTTTGTATACATTACTTGATAACCTGAGTTTGATCTATCAAAAAAATCATGTTACTTAGTTAACAGCGTTTCAGCTGAATTATTTCTAATCTAATTCAATTTAATCCATCTGAATATATTATGAAGAAACATAATATACAAGCATCAATAAAAATAAGCAACCATCGTAGATTCCACTTTCAAGCAAGTCTCCTCTGGCCTGGTATGCCTGGAAGTCTTCCTTGCTGACAAACTCGTAGTCTACCCCATTCACCTCCCCCTTCCGCATTCCTCTTGTGGTTACTGCAGGGTTGTTCTTAAGGGTTTTCATTGGTTGTGCTTTTAGTGGTTAAAGCAGTGGATCACAATGTATAAAATAAATATGAAACAAAACGGTTTGAAAGCTTTATATGTTGAGAAAGTTTTTTGATTTGCTGACAAATTCTCATCATCAAAATTAAATAAACTTATGGGCTAAAAAACATATCCATTGACTTTTAGTTTAATCACTCAGTGGTTGTTATTAACCAGCCCATGCTGTGATGAAAATGAGCTTGAAGTGATGATGATCATGATGATGGGCATTTAAAGTTGTGATTTTTTGTTCGTTTGTAGTTTTACAAGCATGGAAACAAACATAAAACAATGATGATGATGGTATATTTATAATGGTAATTGTGTGAATGACAATAGGATTTTGTTTAAGGTAGTTGAGAATCTTTTCAGAACTTTTGATGAAGAACCTAGCCACTGTGAGTAGGTGGATATTTTGATTAAAATAGGGATGTCCTGGAGTTCCATGTTTAATATGTAATTAAGTTTTTGTGAAACATGTTGATGATTTTTCAAGAGAGGCTCATGAATATCATAGTTACTTATTAAAACTTTCAGTTGATTTTTTAATAAACAAATTTTTTGAAAAAATTTTTATAATCTGAAAAAATTATATGAAAGAATGTATAAAACTGACTAGGAACTGTTCTCTTATAGATGTTGACTCTTATGATTTGCTGCAGTTCATGGTCCATTGACCCCTTGTGGAAGCGAGTGTTCAAAAATTCTTTAAGATCCTTCGTTATTATGCCTGGTTTGATGTCAGTGAGATCTGATATGACCAGCACCAGAAATACACACGTGCATACACTCACACACACACACACCTTGTGAGATGTAGATGACTCTGATGATATTGCAATCCTTGGTCATGACCATGAGGAGGTGCTGAAGGTCATATAATGTGAATCCTGAGATGCATTGGTGTCCTATCTGTTTAGAGTAAAGAATTGGTAGAAGCTGCAAATCATGGGCTATGAGTGTAGTAAGTAGAAGAGTTATGAGCTAAGTGAAAAAAATATATTTGGCTAAAGGATGAATGATTGTGTTGATGAGATGGTAGTGTTGATAGAAATGGCATAGGTTGGTATTTGTGAGTAGTCTATGAAAAGTTCAATTGAATGGGTTCTGAGATACCAAAGTGTGGGTTTGAAAAAAACTGGACGGTTTCGAAAAAATATTAATTATGTGGTAAATTTAAAATGGTAGCTATGAGTATATGGCAAAATGTTTATAACATAGGACAAATGATGTTGGGAAGCAAATGATTGTAAGTTGAACTGACTTTCAGTAATATGTCCCCAGCTAAAAGTTTGTTGTCGTTGTAATAAGTGATGCCTTCGTCGTCGTTGTAAGCTTTACTCACGTAACAAAACTCACCATTTTCTGCTCCGCCTTTTAATGAAATCAAATGCAGATCTTGCTCAGCAAATGAAATGAGAGCTTCTTGTGTGGAATGACACCAATGATCATGTGGCACTGAAAGGTTTCTGAAACTGTTTGTGCGGCTGTTCAAGGCATTGCTCGCAAATGTGTGAGACATTTTACAAATTTTCAAATGCTATTTCATAATTTATCGCTTTGTTACTTATTAGTGCTAATGAATTCGATCATCTGGATATTTTTATTTAAACTCTTGTCCCTTTACTGATAATTTATTCGTAAAAAAACACATAGATTAGATTAAAAATCGATTCAATTAGATGTTTGTTTATTGAAAGTGGAGATGGCTTCGAATAATTCTGTAAATATATCAATACTTCTTAATGAAATTTAAAACATTTGAATTTTATATTTCCAAAATTTTTGATTTTATTTTCAAATTTTAAAGCTAATTTACTACACATGAAAAATAAATTTTTAATTCGCAGTGATTTATCAGTTAAAATCTCAAGTTTTATTGTAAATATTTAAAATCATTGTTTCCATTCATAAATCAAATTACTTGCGAAGTAGAAGTATAAATGAAATAGCGGCTCAAAGCTGAATAATGACTACACTCATAAGACAGGCATTGTTATGTGGTATAACTTTTGTTTAATTTCTAAAGTTCTACTCAACTTAAATCTCAGAAATGAAAGTATTTTTGTCTTTGAATTGAGTTTGTTTTATTCCTTTGAAACAATTTAATATGGGATATATAAGCTAATTGAAAATATTGAAACTTTAACAGTGTTAAGTTACCAAGACAATACTAATTCCCTAATAAAGATAAACGTTCTAATGACATTTTAAAATACTTTAAAACTAATTTAAAAAAAAAACATAAATAAATGTGAAAATAAAAATAATCAAAAAGATTCAACAGAACTTGAATATATTTCCACAGTAAAACGGTGAGGTTTTATATTGCATAATAATTTTTAATTAGTATATTAACATTGAACTTATAAAAATAGTATCCCAAATAGAGCGCCTAATGGTATTTAGTAAACCACAAATTGCGAAATATTTCGAAACAGATACATCTATCTTTAACACCATAATAACAAAAATATCATTAATAATTAATATGAATAAACCATAACTACAAAAAAGTTAAATGAATATTAATATCAATAAATAACACAAAAAAAAAAGAAAAAAAATGGAAACCCAATAACATGAATAATAATCTAAAGATCATTTTTAATGGTATTTGAGTGGTACTACGATGATAATTTATGCAACTTAACTGACGTGATCTACCTTCTATATACACAAAATATGCCATTCATTTTGCTTTTTGTATTTTTTAAATAAACACCCATATTATTGCTGTTAATGTTATTTTAGTTTTCATTGAATGTTCTTGGTATTATATTGTTGCCTTCAATTTGAAGCTTACATTTATACAAGTTGGATCATGTTATTAACAATGAAAATACATAATGGATGAAACAGATGAAGAATAAAGCAAAAATATCGGATAATACTTGAGGATATATAGAAAAACATAGAGAGAGAGAGAGAGAGAGAGATGAAATAAAATAAGATGACATTCGCTACAAGCAGTAGGAACTAGTGCTTCGCAAAGTTGGCATCACAACTTTTATTTTTTGTATTTTACTGTATTGTATTTTATCATATTATTTAGTATTTTACATTTTTGTGTTGTATTTTAGTTTATTATATTGTATTTTTTCATCGCATTGTATTGTACTTGTTGTATTTTTAAAATTTTTGTAGCGTTTAATAGTATTTGCCTGATATGTGCATTCTATTTTTAACTTTCTTTTTTAGATACACTTATTAGTTGTTGTTACCGTTACATTGTAATGTAATTTAATGCGGTATTTATAAAGCGCTTTTCCTTATAGATCAAAGCGCTTGCTACAAATTTAATGTAACGAAAACACACTGTGAAACAAGTGCTAATTGTCGGCCCACGCGGGATCGAGCCCGGTAACTTTAGATAATTAGTCTAATGCTCAACCATTGAGCTATAGGGGCTGACATTAATAATTTCAATTTCGCACAATAATAAAAACAATAATACTACTAAAAATAATAATAATAAACTATAATAATAAAAATAAAAAACATAAATAGAAAAAAAACTAGCCCAAAAGAAGGAAGAAATATGAAATAAATGTTGTGAAATAATAAAAATAAAAGCACATTCAAAACCAGATTGTGATTCATAATCAAAGTTTCAAATGGTTGGCATTCCTCGGGAGCTTGTATTGAAGCCTATACAATTAGTTTGGTAATAATAAGAATAAAAATAATACTGGTAATAAAAATAATAACTAATCTTCATTAATTTAATATTTAGTCTATTAATAATTATTATTTTTTAATTTTGCTACCAATTTATATATTTTTCTTATTAACATTTCTTTAATATTATTCAAATTTAACGATAAAAATAAGAATTCTATAACAAAGAATTTTCCTACTTTATTTTACTTTTGCTTATCACAAAGCTTAATCTTCATGTTTAGTAATACTACTTCTCATTTATATGAAGTTTCATTTTTCACCCTTATTTTCAACTTTTCGTCTCTGACTTGAGTATTAAATTAATATAACACTTATTGAAGTTCGAACTGACTCCAAACACAAGTTAATCCCTGTGACCAACATGTCTCCACTCCAATTAATCATTTTTATTATGATTTTTTCTGTTATAATTTCTATTGTTTCTCTCATTATTTGTATGCATAACTTGATAACAATAATAAAAATAACTTCTACTTATTTTTTTTAATTATTTTTATTATTAGAAATTTTTAGGGGTTCATACCATTATGATTTTCTCTCTTTGCTTGAATAACCTCTATATTAAATAATTGATTCGTTGTTTTCAATTAATTGTTAAATTGAAAATCCAAACAATGAAATTTCAATTATTTCGAATGTTTTGCATAGCAAATTTAATCAAATGGTTTTTTAATACAGCCAGTGAAATAGTGAAGCCAATTCTTATCTTTAGCATATTAATTGTGGACGAACAAAAGTAAAGAGGGAAACCATGAAAAATGATAACAACAATACAAATAGTAATAACAACAGCAAAAAGTCTATTGATGAAATTAATAATAACAACAATAATAATACAAATAATAAGAACAATAATAAAAATAACAGAATGTAAAACTGATCTTGTATGGCTTAGCTATTTCAAATCCGATCACAAAAACTGATTTGCGAGTATGATTATAGTGGCCCAAAAGTTGCTAGACTTTTGGGTATTATAAACTATAAAAGAAAAATAATTAACTTCAATGCAATTAAGATGTATTTTTTCATAGATATGACGATTGTGACAAGGGTTATGTAACTATAACTGAATAACATAGAATAAAAAAAAGGTGTTTATGATAAAAGGTCTCGAATTCCCGTTATAACTAAAACAGGCCACTCTGGCGCCAAAAACATGCAACTACTATTCATTTTTCGTTTTCCTATTTAAAATAATAATATTATTTTTTATTTTTTTTTATTATCAAATTTATTTTTTCAATATTTTATTTCTTTTATTAGTTAAATTTTCATGATTTTTCTCCACATAATAATTTGATTATGATATTTTTCCTAGACATTCAATAAAACTATCGCTAAAAAGCTCACATGAAATATATTATCAAAGCCAATATACCCATGAGCCATTCAAACCATTAGACAAACCGTGATGTGGTTTATGCATTTTTATTTATAGACTTTCAAATTTAGGCCTATATTTAAAATTATCTCCTATTTTCACGACTTGTGTGTTCTGGGAGCAGAGTTGATTTTAGCTCTTCAGTTTTAAGTTATTTCTCAGATCTTTCGGCGGTTTTATTTTCTTCTAAATATCAGATAAATTGAGCATTAAAGGGGTTTGAAGAAAAACAGCAACGACTATGATAGGAGAGCCAGTTTTTAATTACAGTGGTTGGTTAAACACAGGCCATAAATTCATTAGGCATTTACAAAAGTTGATTTGTTATGTGGAGAATTCATTACAATAAAACGATCATTTCATACTGTCATATCATTATCAATTTATTTAATTTTTATTTTGTCATTTTTTTTAATATTTTTCAGATGACCGAAACAAGTACCTCTAAAGATCTCATGGATGATGAGGTGAACAATGCTAACAATAACAATAACATTAACAATATCAATAATAAAAAAATAAAAATAATAACCACTGTTAATTCTTGGAGTAAAGTTTTCATTACTCATTATTTCTTTGATATTATAATGAGCCTGACAATATTATGTAAATTATAGTTTTTAAATTATGAGTAATTCAAAAAGTACGCAAATAAATAGAAACTCCCTAGTGCATTTAATACTAGGTGAGGTCGTTTTTGCGTGGTATAAAAAAGTTCTTTTTCAGTCTATGAAACTTTAAAAATTAGGGGTCATATAAAAAATATATATGAAAAAAAAACTAAAAACCACGGTTAGTTTCAGCCTCATCAGTTTTAGTTTCAGCTTTAACACCAAATCTACTCTTGATGAAGAGGATTATGCTCTAAGAAACAATTGCATAAGAAAAACAAAAATTTTGTTTTAATTAAATAAATCACATGACAGCAAAAGTTCGTCTTAAAAAAAAATTTGTAGAAAGTTCTGTTCAAATAAATTTTTTTTACTCTTAAAAATGAAATCGTACATTTCCTAACTACCCGATACGTGCACAATAACCTTTGCCACAACTTGGAAAACAGTATGTAAAAAATCTTTTTGGTGGAGATTCTCTAAGTATAGGCTTTTCATTTTTGATGTTTGAAGATTTTAAGTTTTATTTGATCCTACTGCGCCAATGGAGACGAAAGCAACTTTGGCCGTTAGGCCTAAAGTGATAGATTATGAGATTAAGTAGCTAGTTAGCGGCATAAAAGTGTGTCGGGCCGGCATTAGCATCCGTTCACAAGATTTTTGGGGTGCATCCATTATATAACAAGCATTCAAAACGGCAAAAGATATATTCTGCATTTATCAAGTCGTGAGTTCAGACTAAAAATCTCAGTTCAGACTGTATGCATCCAGTAGAAAAAAATTCAAACATTCGGTTTTTTGAGTTCTCCATGAAAAAGATTTTATAAGGTTGAGATATACTGGAAGCAACAGCTTACCATATCTGTGCTTCATTCACCATAGTAATAATGAGATTTTTTTTAGTAATTTTTAGTCGAAGATCTTATCTTTTCATGATGAAGTACAATAGCCTGAATCTAAAAGTAAAGACAAGATAATGCCTTATGAAAAGCTTCGTGTCATTTAATAAATACTTTATGTTTTTTGTCCTTACTTTCAAGAGATAAACTATTACAATATTATCAAAAATGGTTTTATGGTTCTGTTTGATTTTTTTTCGCAACGCCAGTATTCTACCCAGTTTTCGAAAAGGTATGTTAAGAGTCAACATGTACTTTTTTTGCTAGATTGGTATCGGTACTTAAACGGTCTTCCTTCTTTCCCATCATTTATACCTTTTCAACTTGTGACTACTAACACAAAAAAGTCAATGTTAGTTGGTATAATCATTTCAGATTATGATTCAATTCTGGTAAAATTAATTCTATCATTCTGCTTGCGATTGAGAATTTAATTCAATTTAATTAATTATTTTTTCATTATTTTCATAATTATTGTCATTATTAGCATTACTATTATTATTTGCATCACCTCATAGGTGAAAGAGAAGATAAAAAATGTGATAAAAAGAGACCAGGAAATGAAGATCATACAGTTCAAACAGCTAGAGTCTGTATTTGTCTTTGATTATTCACAATGTTTCAATTTGGTCACAACTTATCAAATTCGAAATTATAAACTTTAGCTATGTCTAAATGAACTTCGAATTTTTATGACAATTTATCCATGTTTTATATACGAGTTTATATTCAAATTAAATTAAATTTTAATTCAATTTAAGTCTTTATAGCTTGAAGTTTCTTATGATAATCTTATACCATCTTACACAAATGCTACTACCACAATATATTATAGACCCGGAATAAATAATGTTGTTCATATAACCAGCTAAATAAAGTAATATTACATCTTTATGAACACAGAAAATTAAAGAAGAACATAGTATCGATGGAGAGTTTTTTGGTAGGGTGGGAAAAGATGAAGGAGGTTCACAATGGCAAAACGTGCTGTCTTTGTGGAGACAACTTTGGCTGGGTCATAAACCGAGGTGAAGAATGTCTTTCCTGCAACAGAAAAGTTAGCGTTGTTGGTTTCTTGTTTTTCAATAACCATTTTAAAATGCCAGTTAACTTTATTTAATTGGATCTTGTATCTACTTTTGGATGAACTTTTGTAATTTGGCTTTGTTTGCTGCTATTTGAATAAACTTTTTATTATTTGAAATTCAATTTATTTATTGTGTTTAGCAATTGATACCTTCCAAACAAGCCACTTAAACCTTTTGGTGTATTATCATTCGTGCTCCAAATATCAGGATTTTTAAAAAACTATACATACAGTCTTTGTTTTTTTTATTTACTTGATAATCTAGTTATTTCACAAAAATCTTTGTAAGCTATTTCCCAAAAACCGTTGAGTTCTTGTTTATGCTAGAGCATAATAGTTTCTATAATATTTGTATATAATTGTAACACAAATATATCTTTTCTGCAGGTCTGCAACTCTTGCAGGCGTGAAGATGTGGCCGAAGAAGAGTTTTATCTGAACCAAAAAAACGACACGTGGCATTGCGAATTATGCTATGACAAAACGTAATTCTTTCATTGTTTTGAGTGTATTAAAATTTCAATTGGTTCAAAAATAACTTTTTGCAGGCAATATCAGCTTTTGTACTCGCTATGGCAAAGATCTCAGCAGATCTTCTATGCTGACCCTGAGGTGGGTGATATCAACAACAATATTCACATACAGAACAACAACAATGTTCAAAAAAAGAACAACGAAATGCATAATCACAACCGTGAAGATAGCTATGATACAGTAGATGAGAATACCAATGATAAGTTTTACTCCTTGTCTTCTGAATCTGATGTTGACGATATTTACAAAAATCAATCAAAATGTGAAAATCTTGCATTTAATAGCAATAAAAAGAAGCATATTATTAACAGCAGAATTTCCAACAAAGAGAGCATGAACAATGACAGCGATAATGATACACATTATTCAATATCCACATTGAGTTCTTTCTCGACCAACCCCACACCTTCTTCAGCAGCTCGTAATTTGAGTGAAGAAGAAGGAAGACAATTAGTAATAAACTTTTTATTGAAAAATAATAAAAAAAACCACCAAAAAGATGAACAATTTGTTATCAAAATGAAGGCACCAACTCAAGAAGAAGAAAGTTTGAGAAAAACTACATTTATAAAAAAGGGTAAAGATATTTTAGATGAAGATTTTGATGTTGTTAGCGATGTTTTTGAAAGTTCAGAATCAGGCCCAGATGAATTAGAGGTCGCCAGATTCAAAAGAAAACTAAAAGAGGAAAAAAAACAACAGATAAAAGAACATAAAAAACACGTGTTCGAACAAGTGAAAAAACTTAGAAACTCTCCGATCAGATCTACTTCTTCTCTTAGTCCTGTGGAGGCTTTCACAGACCAACTAGTTTCAAGTGATGAAGAAGTTGATGAATTGGACCTGCTGCAAAAACATGACCAAGAATACAAACTTCTTGAAAAAAATTACCATGAACAATTACAAAAAGAAAAAGAAATGCAAGATATTTTGAGAACGCCTTCTGCTTTTGAAGGAACTGAAAAAGAAAAAGAAACCCATCAGAAGAACATTAAAAACCTTTTAGCAAATTACATGCAAAAGAAAGAAGAAAACCTTAGAAGGTTGAGGCATTTAAAATTACAAAAACAACAAATGCTTGAAGTACACACTAATAAATTATTAGATGATGACCCAAATGACGTTCACAAGAAAATTGAAGTTCTTGATTGTGATTTTGACATGCTTTCTGCCGTTGAAGAAATTGGAGAAACTGAAGATGAAAAAGATTTAAAATTACTTAACAATAACAACTTAGAAAATAATTTATCTAAAAATATAACGGATACTTTAGAGAAAGAAAAACTAGAAGTACTTAAATTAGAAGACGAGTTTAGTGAATTGAATGCCAAACAGACAATGATACACCTTATGCGACAACATATTCACAAACCACTGGACGATGAGTATGCTAAGAAAACGAAGCAAATAAAAGAAAATCTATTAAATACATTAGAAATGAAAAAACAACAAAAACTTAAAGAGCAGAACAAAAAGAATGACGAAACAAGTAAAAGAATAATTAGTGATGCCAACTGTCAAATTGAAGAAAAGAAAAGAAAACAAGATTCTGTTGATGCAAGTTTTCAAGAAATTGAAAGTCCCAGTAAGCTTATTACAAGAGAAAATAATTCAGAAAACGTCCAACGTTGGGTCAGCAGCTCTTCATCGTATTATGATGCCACTGAAATACCCTCCTCTGGATATCAATATTTTGAAAACACTGAAAACTCATACAGAAAACTTGGGATACACTCGATTTCACAAGAAAATATCCATTTTCCAAAACTCAAACATGAAAGACTGAATCTTCCACAAAATTCCCCAGAGCAACAATCCAAAAGCTCCGATTCTTCTACAGTGATTCCTTCATTGGGGGAAACCTCCGCAAACTCCTCCCAAGTGACCCCTCAGACTCAGTTTAGTTCGACTGTTAAAGATAAAAGCGAAGTTTCACAAGACCAAGAATTTCCTAGAACCGAAACTTTTTCTCAAAAACCAGAAACTTTTTTCCATTCAAAAACTCATCAAAACGATAATATAGAAAAAGTATCAACAGAGACTAATGATGGAACTTTTAAAGATCTTACATTGAAAAAAAATATATATTACTCTACCACAAAAGTTATAACTCTGTCACAAGACAGCAATGAAAGTTATCATTCAACCACAAAACACACTCCACACTCCAAATCGCCAGTTCCTGGTACTTTGGTAGTTTTAAGTAAAAATCTCCAAAACAATAAAAAAATTAGTTTAATTACCTCATCTGAAGTGAAAGTTGTTAAAAAAAATTCTACCGAGAAATCGTTTGACAGAGGGTCTGTTTTTGGTGAAAATACCATAAAAACCAATACAGATGAAAATGACCAAGTTTTTATTGAGACTGATCTTGAGAGGAGCAGAGGCTCTTCAGAGAACTATTTTGAATCTCTTCATAAAACTCTACATGAAGATGGAAATGAAGAAATAGTTGTTGAAGAGTTTTCCATTCAAAACCCTGATACAAATTATGTGGGACCTCTAATGAGTGATGAAAATTCTCAAGTTGCTTTGAATTCCAATGAAAATGATTCAAATTCTTCGAATTTTACTGAAAGTAATAAAAACGAAAGCAAACCCTTAAGCGATAGATTTGTGCCTTTCGAAAAATTTTTTGAATCAAATGAAAAAATTTATTATGAAGATGAAATTCACGATTTCGAACCTTTCAACACAAATACTGTTGAAGATGATATAGTTTTCGACAAAATAAATGATTATACAAAGATTGTAAACAATGATAACGTGTTTGAAAACGACAATGTACTAACCTTAGACTCACGCAAGAACTTTTTTGAAAGTAATTCACAAGTTGAAATTATTGATGATGAGCATGGAAATACGGCTTATATTGATCAAACTATTTCTCCAAAACCAAATGTTGAACATTTCAAAGAGGAAAAAAGTGATGTTAAGAAAACAGAAATAGAGTTGAGTTTGAATATGGAAAAAGCCTCTTCAATAAAAAATGAAAGTTGCACAGAAAAATCTCCCGAGATCATTATAGTAGAAGACGCCAAAACAAACGAAATAAAAATAAAATCAATTTTGAAAACTAAAAAAGAAGTTCAACCTCGTGTGAAAACGAAGTCTTTCGAAGAATATTCTGGAAGTTTGCATGAAAATGATGCTATAGTTGCTCATGATTTTGATCAAGTTGAAAACGAGAATGCAGTCAACGAATTGGCTGAATTCCCAACCATTGTTGAAAACTTTCAGAGCTCATCTGAAAGCAATCAAAACAACGAAAAAATTAAAGCAACTTTTGAAAACCCACAAAACTTGTATGAAAAACAACACCAGATACAAACTGAACTTGAATCACACAAAATGATGTATCAACAACAAATGAAAGAACAACAACAACAAATATTAGAAGAATTGGAAGACGAAAAAGAGAAACTTAAGAGAAATAAAAAAACTGAAAAAGAACACAATTTTCACATGCAACAAAATCTGCTAGAAATACAAAAAGAAAAAGAGCTTTCAAAACAGAAAAAACAGCAAGAATTATTGGAAATTAAACACGATTTGTTTGTTCAACAAAAGTTGCTAAAAGAGCAAGACCAGAAACAGCTTCAAAAAGACAAAAAAATGCATGAAACTTTGAATCTTCAACATGATTTTCTTATACGACAAGTGTTATCAGAACATCAAGACCAAGAAGAATTTTTGAAACAAAAAAAGCAAGAATATTTACTTGAGTTACAACATAGAGCTTATCAAGAAAATTTCATTAGTGGACAAGAAAACATGAAAAAAAGCCAAAAAGAGAAGATACATGCAGAAAACATCGAAAAACAACACCAAATTCACCAACAGCAACAACTAATACTGCAACAACAAGCAAAACAAATAATTGATCAAAAAAAAAGAACGAACATATTAGATAAACAACATCAACTATTTCAAGAACAATTGTTGCTTCAACAACTGAAAGAAAAAGAGATAAAAAAACAAAGACAACAACCTACTATTAGTTCTCCTTATGAATACATTTCACAAAATTACAATAAGAAGGAATTGCCAAGAAGATACAAAAAAGACAATAGTCCAAACAAGGGCCACTTTGAAGAAGTGAATATATTTCAACAGAAAGGTAATTATAATGACAGACATGGAGAAAGGTTTGTTGGCGACACAACAAAACAAGAACCGTGGTTTGTACAAACATTAAAAGTAACTCAAAATTCTGAAAAAATGGACGGTAATGTTTCATTAAATATTGAAAGAAACAGTGTCAAGAAAAAGGTAGAAAAGATGCAAAAAGAGTTTACAAGGGAACAACTCAATCAGCAACATAACTATGGAATTAACAACATTAATTTAACCAGTTATAAAAAACAATATGAAAATGAAGAAGATTTGGTAAATGATGATTCAATGAGTGAAGAAAGTGAAAATGGAAACTTTGATTTTTACTTCGGCACTCCACAAAGTACGACTAATAAACACCATAAAAATAAAAACATCTATATGAACACTTTAGAACCAAAAAAATTCAAACAAGTTGAAAATAAGAATGCTTCAGATACAATGTTGAACCAAACCATTTCAACACCTACACCTCTCACTTCACCTACACCTCTCACTTCACCTACACCTCTCACTTCACCTACACCTCTCACTTCACCTACACCTCTCACTTCACCTACACCTCTCACTTCACCTATACCCTACCAAATCTCTCTGCCTTATCAATCGAGATATCCTGAAATTGACGATCCCCACAAGACAATTGATGCCAATGGTAAAGCATCTTCTGGTGTCTCTAAACATACTATCTCTTTTTCTGATTCATTCAATTCATCACAAGACCAAAAATTTTTCAACGAATTTAAACCTCAAGTTTATAATATTTCACATGAAAAGACAAAAAAAGATGAAAAGTCAAACCGAGAAATCAATTATAATGAATCTTCTAAGACATCTAATGAAAAACTGAATGTACATGGCTTTGAAATCATTAATACTGGCATTGAAAAAGATATTTCAAACACTCCAATGGCTTTTGAAAAAGATACAGATTTGCATACTTTAGTGTCAGAAAGTAATAAGTCTGTAACTTGTTTTTCAAACTCTTTTCCCGAAAAAGTCGTTACTGTTCAAGATGCAGAAATGAAACATGAATTACAAAAACAAACTGAAAATGGCTATAAAAATATGGTAGAACATATAGATCACAATGAAAAAGCTTTTGTGCTCCCTCAAACCAAGAATATCACTGAAGATGTCTTTTTTAAAAATGAATTGGAAACAGAAAAGTTAGTTTTGAAGAGCAGAAACGATTCAAACCGAGGAATCAAATATAATAAGTCGGCTAAAAATTTTAATGATGAATTAAACTTACAAGATTATATAATCACTAATAATAATGTTAAAAAAGATGTTTCAGATACTTCAATGGGTCTTGAAAAAAATTCAGATTCAGATACTTATGTGGTAGAAAACAAAGCCGCCATGTTTTCGAATTATGAAACCCATTTTCCAGAACCTTTTTCCAAAAGAGTCGTTGATGTTCGTGACGTAGAAGTCAAAGAAAAATCACAGGAACATTCTGAAAATGAGTATGAAAGTATGGTCAAACATAATAATCAAAATGAAGAGGATAATGTTTTGTCTCAAATTAAGAAGGACAGAAATGATGTTATTTTGAAGAATGAATGCATTGAATTGAACAAAGAGATGTTGGTCAAGAACAGAAAACATTCGAACCAAGAAATCAATTATAATGTATCTTTTGAGACCTCTAATGAAAAATTGAATGTACATAGCTCTAAAATCATTAATACTGGCATTGAAAAAGATATTTCAGATACTATAATGGCACTTGGAGAAGATCAAAATTCAAACACTTTAGTGACAAAAAATAGAGCCAGCATGTTTTCCAATCCTGAAGCACGTATTTCAACATCTTTTTCCGAGAAAATCGTTAATGTTCGTGAAGTAGAAATCGAAGATGAAGTACAAGAACTTTCTGAAAATGAGTATGAAAGTACTGTTGAGGATATTGATCAAACTGAAAAAAACATTGTTTTCCCTCAAATCACCAATGATACTGATGATGTTTCCTTGAATAATAAATACATTGGATTGAAAAAAGAGGCGTTGGTGAAGAAGCTAAACGATTTGAACCAAGAAACCAAATGTGATGAACCTAATAAAGGATTTAAATTACAAGACTCTAAAATTATTGATAATGACATTGAAAAAGATATTTCAGATACCATAACGAGTCTTGGAAAAGATACAAATTCAAACACTAAAGTGTCAGAAAATAGAACCACCATGTTTTCAAATCCTGAAACTTCTATTTCAACATCTATTCCCAAAAGAATGCATAATGCTCGTGAAATAGAAATCGAAGCTGAAGTACTCGAACTTTCTGATAATGAGTATGAAAGTACTGTTGAGGATATTGATCAAACTGAAAAAGGTTTTGTATTGTCTCAAATTAAGAATGACACTGGTGGTGTCGTTCTGAAAGATGGACTTGATGAATTGAAAAAAGAAGTTGTGTTGATAAAGAACAAAAACAATTTAGACCAAATCAAATATAATGAATCGGCTGAGGTTTTTAACAAAGAATTAAACTTACAAGATTCTATAGCCATTAACACTGAAGTTAAAAAAGATATTTCAGATACTATAATGGGTTTTGAAAAAGATTCAGATACTTTTGTGGCAGAAAATAAAGTCCCAATGTTTTCAAATTCTAAAACCCGTTTTTCAGAATATTTTCTTGAAAGAGTCGTTGATGTTCGTGACGTAGAAGTCAAAGAAAAATTACAGAAAATTTCTGAAAATGAGTATGAAAGTATGGTCAAACATAATAATCAAAATGAAGAGGATAATGTTTTGTCTCAAATTAAGAAGGACAGAAATGATGTCATTTTTAAAGATGAAAAAAATGAATTGAAAGAAGAGAAGGTAGTGATGAGAAGTAGAAACAGTTCCGTGAATGATGACGATGATAGAAGGAATGGAAAAATAGTTGATGATTATGATGATGCGTATTTCTTAGATTCAAACCATAAAATAAGGCAAGAACAAATACGGTTGCAAACACTGAATCAGAATGAAGAAAACGAAAAAGACAAAGACATTATTATTTATGATAAAATAATTGTAAGTTTTTCAGCAATTTTTCCAAATAATTTAGAGAAGTTAAAATTTCGTTTTCTAATAATATTCCAATTTCCCGACAGGAGTATTTTGAGGGAAGGGAGTCGAGGTTGATGGTGTGGCAAAAGAGAGAAGTGGATCAGTTGAGAATGAGACAAAAAGAAAGATTGGAAAAGTATTTAGATGATTTGGCAGATTATATGATGAAGAAGGAGCAAGAAGGAACGGCTGAAGAGGTGGACATGGATGCTCTTCAAAGCATGATCGACAAGCAACAAGATGAAGAGCTGCATGACCTGAAACAACAACATTTGAAGGAAATTGATGAGTTCCAAGCTGAAAAAAAAGCTGTCTTTGAGAGCTTTGAAGATTATAAAAAAGACAAAAATAATCAAGATAATTTGTTTCATAAAAACATTGAAGAAGAAAAAATGGCATTAGAGAGAAATGAAGATCTATTATCAGCGAAAGATGAAACAAATATGGATGTGGTTGTAGGGGCCATCATTTCAGATGCCATAGAAGCAATCCAATTGAAGAAACAGAAAAAAAAAGAAAAAATGGAGAAAAAAGTCACAGAAGTGAAGTTCAAAGAAGATATGGAGAAAAAAGAAAAGTTGGATAATATGGCTGAAAACTTAACTGATTCAATAATAAAAGAAATTTTAAGTTCACTTAGAGAACAAAAAGCACAGCGAGACAGACAAAACAGTGCTAAAAGTTATTACAGCAACAATTATTACTTCAGTGACAAAGAACAATTCCGTTCTATGATGGGCAACGTTTTAGAGCGCGTCTCAAATGCAAAATATCGTATCAGAAGTAACTCTGGCTCAAGTGATTCTGAAGGAGAAAAAAACAACGATTCTCCCAAGATGATGAAAGGAAAAGATGGAGAAAAGGACAAAAACTATAAGCAGTATTATTATTGCAGTTATGTCACCGATGTGAACAGTGGTAACAATAGTGGCAAAGTTGATCCTTCCGATGTTCTTTCCACTTCGGGACTGAGTGAAGCAACCGAGGAAGCACGCGGTTCTGGCATTTTAGTGAACGGTAAAGAAGTTGGAGGTCCTGATGATACAAGGAAAAAGATTAAAGAATTGTCTTATGAAACTGAAAGCGAAGATGTTTTTATTGAGTCTCACCCGTTGAAAAAAGCCGATAGGTTTGTGGTTTTTTGGGCTTGTTTAAAAATTTTCATAGTTGTATTTATTATGTTAGCATGAACAACGTATACAATGGTGATCCAAAACTAATTCATTTCACAGTGTCATGCTGCTGGCAGGAGAAGTGAAGTTCGGGCTTTACTACAACACCAACAATAACGTCTTTGAAATACACGTCTACAATTGCAAACTTGGGGCTTCAAATCCAACCAAAAACAATCCGTTAGTTCTTCGTATAAATACTACACTGTTTATTCATAACAAAGTAATATTTTTTTATAAAATTTATCCATTTTGTCATTTCGAGTAAATAAAATTTATTCCTAAATGTACTTGTGAAATTTGTAAAAGTTATCTACTATTATTGATAATAATTGACATTATATAAAATTTATGCTCACTAAGTTTAAAATATTCCATCAATATTTTATGCAGATATATTAAAACATATTTGATACCGGACAAGAGCAAAAAAGGAAAAAGAAAGACGAAAGTTAAAAAGAGCACTAACACTCCAGAGTTCAATGAAGTTTTAAAGGTACAAAAACCAAGAGTTGTCAACTCTACAACAAACATTAAGAATTTAGAAATTAAAAACAATATTTGATATATGATCTTCAACTCACTGGACAAAATTTTTTTTCAATAACGTTTAGTTCAAGTGGAAATAATGATACAAGAGTTTTTATACTTCACATAATAATGTGTTCAGTATAAGCAAAAACAATGATATAGTTAAGTCTATTTCAAGTTTTTAAGTTCTTGAGTTGATAATGTGAGTTTAACCTACAAAAAGCATAGAGATATTCAATTACTAAAAGTGTTTGAATCGAATTGTTTAAAATAAATAAATTATTTTCTCCAGTACAACATTTCTCAACCTGAGTTGAAAAACCGTGTTTTAAGTTTGACAGTTTGGCACAACTCCTTATTAAAAAACGTATTCCTTGGAGAAGTGGTGATGCCTCTGGACAAGGTGAGTTTTGCCAGTCCAGCTGGAGTGTGGAACTCTTTACAACAGGGCTTTGGAGATCAGGTTGGGTATTGGTTGTGGAGATCAGTTTGTGTTTTTATGAGTTAAATTATTTTTTTATGTGCTGTAATTTATTCAAATTAAAATTATTTGAAACTCATATATTTAAGTTTTTTTTTGACATAAGTAACGAATTTTTTATATTTTATAAAAAAATTGTTTTTATTTTTTAATTATTATGAAATAGTATTTAATGTTTGATTCTATTATATTGATTTCCGGCTATTTCACGTCACTATTTAACAACGTTACGAAACTCTTTACAGCGTTGGAAATCAATTCTGGAGCTGAACCCAGACGCCAACCTGGAGTTTTCATTCATGTTTGACACATCAGAAATAGAAATGTACCTGAAAGTTAATCTTTTGCAAGCTCGCAGTCTTTCTTCTTTCAGTGAAAATGGAGAATGCAAAGCATTTGCCAGATGGTATCAAATAACTTTTGAGAAATAT
Source organism: Pterobdella sp. o SKG-2022 (assembly GCA_964035795.1). Taxonomy (NCBI): domain Eukaryota; kingdom Metazoa; phylum Annelida; class Clitellata; order Hirudinida; family Piscicolidae; genus Pterobdella; species Pterobdella occidentalis. The sequence continues at coordinate 6,003,515 of OZ038323.1, read as the reverse complement.
ATACAGCTAATAGTTTATGATGATAAAAGTGGAATATACTTATGTTACTGGATGAGTTAATTTGAAGTTTTAATACATTCAAGAAGATTATAGAATGTTATTTTTAAAGTGGTTATGACGACCTAAACAATTTTATGCAACTACTACTAGTTAATTTAATTATTATTTATTATATAACTAAAGTATACTGAAGAAATCAAAGATAGTGAAAATGAAGAGAGAGACAAAGATCATGAAAAACACCATTCACCCCCTGTGGAACGAAGAGTTTAAATTTCCCATTGTAACCAATTACATTCTCATTTTGAAAATAAAATCATTTTGAATATAACTTTTGACAAACATCCTGTATCAATGTTTTTCTAATTGTTTTTGGAAATAACTTCATGAAAAAAGGCAACATTTCGATATTCAACTAGAATTTTTGAAAAGTTGTTGTAATTCATTAGTATTTAAAAGATATTTTGTTAAAAACAAAAAATATAAATTAATTTTTAGAATAACAAAACTGAACTTGGAAACTCACAATTAGAAATAACAATTTGGAACCACGAAAAGTTTTTTTCCAACGAGTTCCTGGGAGGGGTCAAACTGTCAAAAAATGGAGGTTCGTTGATGTTTTGTGTTTTTATAAATATCGATAAAAATAAAAAAAACTAATTTGATTTTTGTTTAAAAACAATTTAAAAACTCATCCAACCTCATAAAAAGTTTATAATAAATTTAATAAACTAAATCGTCCCAGAAGAGAAAGAATTGTGGATAAGAATGTTAGAAAACCAAAACTTATGGGTGCCAGCTAATCTACCTCTAAGGCCGTCAATGGAACACTGACATTTTTTGTTTTACACATAATTTAAAGATTTTGTTGATAACTCCATTTTTGATCAAATTTTAAAATTAACGACAATTTTAAAGACAAGTTTTCACTAGATTCTTGATCTTTGTTTTTACATTGTTAGTTTTATTGGTTCATTCTCAATTGAACAAAGGCAATAATAAATTTTGATTCATTCATTACTAATTATGTTTTTATTTGAATCTGAGTGTAAAAATTCATTTCTTTCTCGAATTGTTATTTTTTCAAATATATCGAAAGCAAATTTACCTTTTGTGATATGAACTCTTTTTAGAAATGTTAACATTTACATTTTTCGTGTTACCATTGTTTTCGAAATTTGTTCAAGCATTTGACGATTTTTTACTAAATAAATGTTCAAAATATCTCATAGTAGGAAGTAAATTATATACAGAATATATAATCGGAAAATTCAGAAGCAGGCCCAAGAGTCTAGGACCAATGTTTTTTAAATCCAAATTCGTTTCCATTTCAAAATTTTCTTCATTAATACACTCCAAGCAAGTAATTATATCCGGAAAAATCTTTAAGCGGATGCTATTCTGAGACAAATTTTCGGAATGCGACATTATCACATTAAACTGCGCTTTTACGAAACTCACCTGAACTTGAAAATCGATCATTTCTCTTTTTTCAAATCTCAAAAAAATTTGAACTTTGTTCAATACTTACCCACTGATTAAACTTATAACAAAATTTTCTTTTCAAATTTCATTTCAAAATTTTATAATTTTTCTGAATCGTTTTTTTTCGGACTTTTTCTTCTATTTTGGGGACTATCTTCACAAAACTCATTGCAACTTCCACAGTTGCTGTCCATACTTCGATTGAAACTTTTCTTTCTTCTTTTTCTTCTTTTTCTATAATTTATATCCGCTTCAAGAGCTGCGCTCAAAGCGGCTTCTTCTTTACACTCAACATTGTAAAAGTAATTGAACTTGGAGACAACGACTGGGACTGGCAGAGCGATGGTAAGAACACCTGCTATGGCACACATAGACCCAACCACTTTCCCTAGTGGAGTAACTGGTTTCATATCTCCATACCCAACTGTCGTCATCGTTATTACAGCCCACCAAAAGGCTTCAGGAATGCTTGAGAAATGGGTGTATGGACTGTCGATTTCGGCATAATACACTGCACTGGAGAAAAGAACAACACAGATCCCCAAAAAGAACATAAGAAGACCCAGTTCATTGAGACTGGCTCTGATGGTTTTGCCCAAAATTTGGAGACCTCTGGAGTACCTGGAAAGCTTAAAGATGCGGAAGACTCTGACCAGCCTCATGACTCGCAAGATGGGCAAGAAAGTGGTCGACTGCGCTGTTTCCATGTTCGATTTTGTATTCTTTTTATTTTTCTTTTTAGTTCTATTTTTTGTTTTTTTGTCACCTACAGAGGTTTTTTTATCGATGTCAGTTGAATTTACTTTTACTTTGTCTAATTCAATCTGATTTATCGTAACATTAGTTTCATTACTGGTGTCGATAAAATCAGTGTTGTTCTGTGTGACATCTCTTGTTGCACTTCTATCTTTTATATAACGCTTTTCATGCTTATTTTTATTTTTATACTTTTGTTTTTTGTACCGGAAATGATAATGATAGTAAGGATATAAATTATTATTAACATTCAAAAAACTGCTATTTGATCTTTTGTTTTCATCTCTATCTTTTTTATTTTTATAGTTATTTCCGCCTCGTTTCTTATTTTTTTGTTTGTTTTTGTTGTTTTCATATACACTTTTAACAGTACTAACAATTTTATTTTTTTCTTCATCATCACTCACTTCACTTTTAGCAGAATCATTTCGACCATTGTTATTTTTTTTGAGATCTGCATCCATTGAGATTTTATGTGCACTAAATGATTCTGAAACTAATTGCAAGCTCTTACTAGTATGCCGTCCATTAAACTGCCCTTTATAAATACTCCTTATGCTTTTTGTCTTATTGTATATATCATTTTTTTCACCAAAACCATTCAATACGTTTTTCTTTATTTTTTCCATTTTATCTTCTTTCTTTTTTGAGGACATAGCATTAATTTCAGATTCCATGTCATAATTTCTATGAATTGATTTTTTAATTAACTTTTGTCCATTGGTTGTACTCATTGTGTAAACTTGGACACTATTTGGTGCATCAGGTTTTGATGTACTCTCTATTGAATTATTCATAATGCTTGTGATATTGTTAATTGAAATAGTGGTTGGTACTGTTGTTTGATTATCATTCAAAGTGTAATCTATTTTAAGAGAAGTTATAGATGCATTTGTTTGGAATATTCCAAAAACGTTGAAAAGTTTAAGAAAAGTTTGTTTTAAAGAGAGAAATGTTTCGACATTGTAAGATGATTTGGAATGGGAGGGTATGTTAGAGATATTTTTTGAATTCACTTTTCCATTTGAAATATTTGAAAAAGAATGATTTTTTTCAAAGTATGTTTCTATTCTTTTTTTGATTCTCGATTTGATGGCGTTATGGCGTTTTACTTCTTCATTAATAAATGTTTCATTCTTATGGTGCCCGTACATAGTACCATTTGGCCGTTCTCCATAAAACATTGTATAGTTATCCTTATTGAAGGCTTTATTGGGATGGTTTTGAGTCTGCATTGTTGTTTGCTTGTTGCGTGTTTGAGTTTCGTTTAAAGGAACATAAGTTCCATTGCGATTTGGTTCGTTTTTATTTGCGTGTTTCGAATAGTTCATTTCGTCAAAAGTATTTGAATTAAAAACATTATCTGTAACATTGTCATTTGGGACTTCAATTGCTTTGTTTCGATTTTTCAAATGTAGTTTGTCCGTTTTTTTTAATTTTTTGTTGAAATTGTGGTGCTCATAAGAAGAAAAAACACCATCTTCATTGTAGATTTGTCCATGAAGGCCATGCAACCGAAACTGTTGAAGAATTTCCCTGTTGGACATCATTTCATAATTGTATTTGTTTAAAGGGTTTTCATAATGTATGTTGTCAGTTTTGTTGTAAAGAAGTGTAGTGAACACAGTAACAAAATATGGCAAAATAGAAACCAGGTCAATGATGTTGAGAATGTCGCAACAAAATTGTGAAAGAGAAGGGCAGAATAAAAGTCGTGAAAAAAACTCAAAATTAAACCATGCTATGCATACAGACTCTATCTTGAAAAATATTTTTGAAATTTGAATTTGTCTGTTTCTCTCTTCTTCCAACTCTTCTTGCTCTTTTAGTTGTTGCTTTTTCAAGTTTAGTTCTCTGTCGAAACCTTGCAAATGATAGGATTTCTGTATTTTATATTTGAGATATCTTCTTTCTAGTTCATTTTTTTTATCAAGGTAATCTTTATTCTTCATTCTGAACTGAGGCAAAGTTTCAACGCAAAAAAGAACAACTGAAACAACGATGACACAAACAGAAATACTGGCAAAAACTTTGGCAGAGTTGGAGCTTTCAGGGTGTTCAACCATTAACCACATCTTTCTTTTCAAATTTTCCCATGTCACCTTCCATCGTTTTTCTTTTATAGTTTTCCCTGGTGTTCTATCGTTGGCTCTGTTGGGTTGGAGCGATGTGTTTGAGTATGATATTTTACGGCATTTGTGGTAAGGTTTGTTGATGATGTGGTGAGTGGTTGGGTGAGGAATGGTGTACACTGGGTTGACAGTAAGAAGCGAATTGGTCTCATCATTTTGGCAAATTTTTTCTTTTTCATTATCATTTGTTTTATCTTGCTGAAATTGACTATCAATTCTATTACTTAAGTTTTCATTGCAGGTGAGACTTGGAAAATCTTCTTTTGACTTATTAAAATCCATTTTAACCATTTTGTGATTCGTTCTTTTAATTGTGGTCGAATGGTCTTTTAGAGTTGACGTAAAAATTGTTTTAGAATCATTTTCACCAAGAAGCCTTTCTTCAAAACTTTTTTCTACTTCAAAACTTCCAACATCAAACTCATCTTCACTGTGATTAGTGTTTGTGTTCTTATCAACAATAACTTTCTTTGTTGCATCACCGGTATCATTATAATACAAAGTAGTATGTTTATTCAAGTTGGTAGAAGTATCATTGAAAGACTGAGAAAAGGGTATGTCGAAGAACAAGAGCTCATCAATGAAAACATCCGGATCAACATCTGGTGGTTTCCGTATAACTCCTCCATACTGATAGAAATTCAAAATGGCATCAAAACATGTTCTGTTTCTATCAATAAAATACTCGTTCTTTTTCTTGTCGTAGTATCTGAAAATAAGGTTTAATTCATCGTTGTTATTAAAGCATAAACACATTAAGCACAAACACATTAATATTTATTGAATACTAAAAGTTTTGAAGTGTCATGAAATACTCCCAACCATCGGAAAGCCTTGCTAGAAATATCAATAAAATTTTTTTTTTCAATTTTTCTAAAATAAAAATAAGCGGTATAAAAAAAAAATATTATAAGTTTTATTATCGACTGTTATTCCAAAAAAAAAAAATTTTTAGCGATTATTGTTGTTATACTCAAATTTCTTTTTCATATGCTCAAAATATTTACTTCTGCGATAATTAGAGGTGAGAAAGTCCTGTTTAAAATTCTTCAATACGCGTGACTTGGCTAATGAAACAAATGGCATATTAAGAATTATGCAAATATATATGGAAAATTTCAAAATTCTAATTAAGAAGAAGCTTTATGCAGGTGCAAGACAGCCTATGGTTATTTAGATGTATTTTAGTCACTAAATCTCATTGGAAGCGATATAATCAAATTCCATTATGTTATCCTTCTTTGAGTTCTGCAATTTTTTGAACTCTGTGAGTTCATTTTTTTTCAATAGAATGTTTTGAAAGCGTATTAATTTCAAAGTTTGTTGTTAATTTTGTAGTACATGGTATTGAATAGAATTATTATAGTTATTGATACGCTACTAATATTTTTAAAATCGTAATTATCAAAAATTATAATTATTTTTCGAAAAAATAAACTTTAATCGTCATCACTGTAAACAAAAATACCTGAGATACGTACGGTTTTGTTCATGAAGCAAATTATTCTTTTATTATATTGCAATAGAAATAGTAACTTTTGATATTCTGATTTAAAAAAATTTGAAATATAGATTAAATCTAAAAATAGCCTTAGTAGTCACCTGACGATGGTATCCTTGGAGTAATGGAAAGCTTAGTTTTTCATGATAATTATACTAACCTCAGTGTTTCCATGTTTAATTAAATACAGCTAGGCAAGGTCTACTGAAATATGAAAACCTTGAAAACTTGCTTAAAAGTAGAATTACTTATATTTTTGTTATTTTATGACACAAAAATATCAAGTAAAATCTATCTAACTAATAATTCTGAATGGCAATATTAAAATCAAAAGCTTTTATTGCAATTAGCTTTTTCTGAATTTCTTAAACCGATGACCCAAGAAACGTTGGAAACATCCACCACTTTCATCATCGGCTGATGTGTGCTAGTGCCTCAGAATCTAGCCTCGTTTAAAAAAGACTTTTCGTTAAGTCCTTATTGTTCCATTGAAAAGAACAGCTTAAATAATATCAGAGCAATTCTTTAATTAATTCAACAGTATCTTAAATAGGATATTTTCATCAAAAATGAGCTGCTAAATACTGAAAAACTGAAAATGTTAATTATGTTAATTGGATTTCTATTTTTGAAAAAGTTAACACGTTTGCACGTTAGCAACGTTCAGTTATGTAGTTAATTTTGGTGGGAAAAATATAACAACAGCTTCATAACCAACACAACAAAACACCACTCTACACAACACAACTTTAAACAAAAAAACCACAAAACAGACTAACAGTAAAACTCACCTATATCTACGCCTAGCATCCCCCAAGAGTGTACTGGGGTAGCGTTCAAGATTGCTAAGATAAGTTTCATAGATGGTGCCACTCACATTGATACAAACCTTTGCTCCTTTTTTGCGCTGGGTCCATGCAATATCTTCTTGTAGTTTTGTGTTGGCTTTGTTGTTCAATTTAGCAGAAGTTTGTATTTTCTTACGTGACTTTCTTGAGTCTTCAGATGGATGGGTGTGAGGCGGTGGCAGATGCTCACATAGAGAGTAATGCATGCTATGAACTTTTGTAACTTTTTTTTAGGTTTTATACCTGGAATGTTGTCTTGTCTTTTTTTGTAGGATTCAATGTTTCTAGTTATTAATTATTTTGTTTCATTCTTTCATATTATTTCATTTTTTTACTAAAGTTACATGTTTCCATAATTTTTCATTTAAAATATTCTATAATAACTATATAATTATATAAATAAATATTATATATTTTTTTCTAACCATCAACCAACTCTATATAATCTCTATAAAAAGTTCTATATAATTTCTCATGACATTTTGAAATGATAATCAAGTTTAGTGGAATTTTCGTTAAACAATGGAGCCCTAGGAACGCTAGAGATGCCTGCTTATAAAGGCCCTGAATCCAGCATCCCTCTACATAATTATCGCCTTTCCATCAAAACCTTTGCTATGATAGTACTGTATTTAATTATTATGAAAAGCGCGCTAAACAAATTCAAGTGAATAAATAAATTTTGTTTAACTATTAGTATTATGTTATTATTATTTTAAAAATATAATTTTCTATTACTGTTATGTTAATCCATTTTATTACGTTTTTGTTACATTGTTTATTATTTTCAACTTGTTTTTTAAAGCACTTTTTTATTGTGGAGTGAGACTCCAAATAATCTTATTGCTTTTTGTTCAACTTTTGAATGTTTCGTTTTGTTTATTTTATTGTAATTTTTATACTATTGTCATAAAAAACTATTTATAGAACTGATAAAAATCAATCAAAAAATCACTCCAAAATGCTAAAATCAAAAGGCCTACTCAGGCTGATCTAACATACTCATCCTAATGCGTTCTCAGTTCAGCTTTTTAGTATCTTTAAGTGAGATTATCCTTCCAACTAGCGATTGAAAAATAATTATTGAAAATTTTAAGTAAGCATTTAAATAAGAATGTGCATTATAAAAAAGGAGTAATGATCCAACTCCAGATGGCTGGTTATTCCAAGTGGCAACTTGTCAGACAACTTGTATAGAATGAGAAAATAAAGAAGGATAATGAGATATCAAAATTTCTGATCTTTGTTGAGTTAGTCTGAGTAATCGAAAGTTTTATTATATTTAGGTTCTATTTTTTGGCAAGTTCCAAAGGGTTTAAAATGTTGACGTATTATATTTTTTGAAATGTGATGTTTACAATATGGAAAATCGTCATTCTGAATAGCAGTTAATTGAATTTTACTTTGAAGGTGTTGGTCAATAGATTCTTATAAAAAAAAATTAAACTGAAAATATTTTTTGGTGTGTAAACTTAGTACAAATTTTTTTGTCAACTGTTTCTTTTATATTCATTCTGAGTCAGTGTCCTTAGCTCAGTTGGTTTTCTGAGCTGATAGGTGGTGCTATAGTTTATAAGTGTTGTTACTGACTACATTGTATTGGCTAAATTATTTTTTTTTAATTTCTCGTTAAATGTCTTCATTTTTTTTTTGCATTTGACGGTGAAATAAGTGACTTTGGTACGTTTGAGTAAACAGATTTGTCAATATTGACTAGTAATACAAGAAATTCAAATAAAAATTTATTTTAACTATTTCTAGGAACATTTTATCTATCTTTTTGCTCAATAGTTTTTCAATTTTCAGCTTCAAAATAAAAAGCTTTTTAAATACATTTATTTCAGAATAAACTATAATTTTCTATAAGTTAAACTTCATCATTAGTTAGTATGTGATTCAACAACGACTAATTTTTCACAATAAACATTAATCCATCAAAAACAGTTGTTTCTTTTTAAGTAAATCTTTCTGAAACTCTCTCAATTTAAATTTATAAGTATTAAATTTTTCAATAGAATAAAAAAAAATTTCTAGGAACATTTTATCTATCTTTTTGCACAATAGTTTTTCAATTTTCAGCTTCAAAATAAAAAGCTTTTTAAATACATTTATTTCAGAATAAACTATAATTTTCTATAAGTTAAACTTCATCATTAGTTAGTATGTGATTCAACAACGACTAATTTTTCACAATAAACATTAATCCATCAAAAACAGTTGTTTCTTTTTAAGTAAATCTTTCTGAAACTCTCTCAATTTAAATTTATAAGTATTAAATTTTTCAATAGAATAAAAAAAAAATTTATTTAGCTTTTGCGTGAAATTTTGCACGTTCAACTTTTATAAGATGCTGAAGTATCATTGAAAAAATTTCCGATTCAAAATAAATTGCAAGACATGAGACATTAATTTTTCTTAAAATTCTCAATAACGTGAATAATTGAATAAAATATGTATGATGACAAATAGCTGAACTTTTTTTCAATTTTTTTTAAATATGAGTGATTATTTTGAAAATGAAGCATTTCACACAAGGAATCTTTTAGCTATGATTGAAATATTTGATATACAATTGCCTTTTGAAATTATCCATAATTTATAGAGCTGTATGTGTTTTAATAAAGTTTTTGATGCGTGTGCTAAAGAATTCATATTTTTCCAACTGTGAGCTCAACGAGAAATTGTCTCAAAAATTAATGGGAAAATTTATGGTTTTTGAAATACTGTTTCGTTTACATTTAAGGCCAAACTTTGTGGCTTTAATGACTTAAAAGTTTTTTTAGGAATATTGTACATATTTTTCAGTTATGTTTGAAATAAATCAAAAATTATCTTTTTTAGAGGCCTACGAAAAACTTGGGAAAATTTTTTTCATTTTTACAAAAAAATGAGACAACTAAAAAAGATTTCAGTTAAAAAGTAGAAGTATTTTAAAAAAGAAGACTAAAGATAAAGAAAACAGATTTAGCTTGTATAAGAGATTCTAAAAAGTTGAAAGCGAGAAGAGGGTCGTAGGCTGACGTGCTTAATAGGTGATACAAGGCCGAAAAATCAAAAATATCAAAAAGAGGTTTCAAATATTTCCTAGCAGGTTTAGAAACTCTTGTGGTTTAAGCCATTATATACATCTTTTTAATTGTATTTAAATTTTATTATACTTTTAATTTTTAAAATATCATGTACTTTATTCAATTTCAGTTTGGAATGTTGTGGTCTTGATTACAAAAGGTGCACAATCTCTCACATGACATTTTGGTTTCAAAAGATTTCCAACTACCTTATCATATACGCCCCTCATCCGTGCTGTCTATCCAACTGTAGTAAAGGGAATTTAAAAGCACGTCAGAGCGACTGTAATGGGCTTTTTAAAACGGCTAGTCGAGAAACAAATATATTTTTCTATACTGAGGGTTGTTACCCCAAGATTCAAATATTTTCATTTCCAGGTCAATAAGGTTTATCATTATCGTTTTATAGTCATTTTATTTTTTTGTAACTCGTGTTCACTGTTTATTTTATCAATATAATATGCGACAAAAAAACAATTTCACAAACGAGAGGCAAAATGAACAAAACAAAAATTTCAAAAATTTCTAAATCTTTCAACTAAAACTTCTCGAAAAAAAGAATTTAAATGTATCTTAGGTCAAACAAGGGTTTTTTAATCAAAGCTTTGGGAACATTTTGCTGTCTGAGTTGATGAACCTTAATATACATGTAGATATAGTACAAACTACGAACTTTTAATATTTAATTTAACACTTGTATCGAGTACTTGATAATGTAAGTTCTGTTTACGAGAACCTTAGATTTTGTTTGTATCTCGTACATTTATTATTGGATAATTAATATCTATCATTATGCAATTTAAGTTATTGTCTTCAAAACTAGCTTGTGATTTCTGTTTTTAAAATTTCTACTTCATTTAGTAATAAACTTTGGAGATTTTATTGAGAAGACAAGTTTTTGGTTTATTTAATATATTCAAATGGATATCAGTATCAAAACTTTGATTTTTTTTCACAACTTATCAATATTTTGAAGTTCATTTAAACATATAATGGAACCATTGTTTATAAGTTAAGACAACTCAAAGCAAGGAAAGGAGAGAGTTTTATTCACCGACCCAGCCCTCCATATCTGGCAAAGTCTGTTTGATACACCGACTTTGAGTCTCTTTTGAGAAGTCCTCGAGGAAGAGTCCTTGAAGATAGCATTTTTTTGACCATTCGGTACAAGACGTCTTCCATATCCTCTTCAGACACTGGGTTTTGAACTTTCAATGGGTCCATCATAGTTTGATAGGTAGTTGAAAGGTTGATCATGGTTAATATTGTATTTTTTTAGAAATAAAATGATGGAAAAAAAGTTTATGGGTAGAAATGCTTCAAAGATTCAAATGTTATGCATGGTTGGAATATAATTTTAATTGTGAAAATTTTTAAAAGAATAATCCTTCAAAACCCATTTGAGTTTTTATCGTAAAAAAAACGAGTGGTCAAAATACAGTTGTACTATTCATAAAGTGAAATCATTTTAAATTCTTAAAATTTGTATTTTTTGATAGTTTCGAAATCACATCAGAATGTATCTGTAGGCACTCACAAGACAGGGCAGAAGAGACAATTAAAATAACCAGAAAAACGAGCACCACTTGTGTTTTCATTTCTGTTGGTTCAGAGATATTATTGTTACTAAGTTATAAAACATGGTACAACATTATGACTCACTGAAACTGAGAAGATTGGCAGCTAAGACTGAAATGGTTTGGTATTTATACTGCGGAGTGTCGAGCACAGTCTTTTTCGTAGTATTTATATGGTTTTGCGAAATTGAATAAATCGCATAATCAAAAAAAATTAATTAAATTTATCTGAAATAATAAAACTTCAGTCTCTCTTGCCACCAGAGTGAAGCAACAAACATGTCAAATTTCATGAAAAAATTTTAATTACTTTCTGTTCAAATGTATTAAAAACTCGAGACATTTGAATGCAAATGGATTCTGATACATCACTGTGTTCAGGTGTTTACAAGGTTCAACATGTTATTTTGAAGAAGTGAAAAATTCATTTTTTCATAAGATAGTTTTTTAATTTTTCAGTTTCGCAAAAATTTTTACAGTGCTTCAAGGTTTCTATTTTAGTCTCTAGTTTCGCAAGAAATATGAATAACATTTGCATCATTAAATAGTTTATATTGATTAATTGAAATTCTTTTCATATTCAAAGTTTTTTCCAATTTTCATAGAATATTAAATTTCTGAAAAACAAGAATAGAACTAATTTGACTTCATCGTCGGGAAGTTTCACGTTTCTTTCCCAATTTGGAATTTTCAAATTTGCTTAAATTTCCAGCGAGAACCATTATCAAATATTCATATAAATTTCATTATCCTTGATATCAAGATTTCTATCCTAATCATCACCACCATCATCATCATCATCATCATCATCATCACCACCATCATCATCACCACCATCATCATCATCATCACCACCATCATCATCATCATCATCATCATCACCACCATCATCATCACCACCATCATCATCATCATCATCATCATCATCACCACCATCATCATCACCACCATCATCATCATCACCACCATCATCATCATCACCATCATCATCATCATCACCACCATCATCACCATCATCATCATCATCATCACCACCATCATCATCAGTATCACCATCATTATTTTCCTCACTTCCATCATAACTATTCTCATCCTCATCCTCATCGCCACCATCATCATCATTGCCGCCGTCATAATCATCCTTGTCATCCCCATCATCATTTTTCCAATATGACCATGATTATCATTAACGCCGTTGTTATCATCATTATACCAATGGGTTTCATAAAATCATAAAAAAGAATTTTAAGTCCATAATTTCTCAAATCACAAAGAACAAAGCATTGTGTTAAGCAAAAGCACGTGAGAACGCAGAGGGTCAATATTATTTATCGAACCAACAAAATTTTAAACAAATTTCACTTTTTTTCAAAATGTTCAAAAAATTTAAATAAAGAAAAAAACTTTGAAAATAAATTTTCAGTTATATCACAATTTAAAGTAACTTTGCCACAAAACAACACATACCAACCACCCTGAGTGAACCAAAGCACACCAACAAGGAATACACCATCCCGCATGTTACCCCAGCGTCACCTGAGTGAGACCAACTCAGTAAAAGGACATGTCAATGTTACATCTTGCAAAGAAAAATTATATAGTGTTAAATTAGGTTGTTTATTTGGCTTTTAATTTTATTATTTTTTTTATTCATCATTCCAAAGATGTCGCGCTAACATAAAATTATGTTACATGGAAATTAGCTTTTTTGTATAATCTATGAAAAAAAATGAGATTCTTATCGAAATATTTCTAAAAAACAAAAATCAAGTTTGAAAATAAAATAAATTAAAAAAAAACAAAACAAAATAGAAGAAAAGAAAAAAAGCAGGTTTAGCATATGGTAGCAACGGTAAAGAACCATAGACCAACTGGTTCAGAGAATCGTTTTGGGTGAAATAAAAATTAAAGCAGTAAATTTTTGATTTCATGCAAAAATGATGAGTCACGATAAATCTGGATGTCTGAAATGATTAAACAAATCAATGTACATTTGGTTACAATTCTGTACCAAACTCAAAAAAATGTAGTTTTTTTCAATGGGTAGAGGAAAAAAGATAGGATTATTTGTGGTAACAATCAGATGAATTGTTTTATAACCATGAAATCTAGTTTTTAACTTCTTCTTTGACAAAAGTGCTAGATGGAGTTTACACAAAAACGCTTAGTATGACCAAAAGTAACCATTTTGACACCATGAGAAGAGAAACTGGCCTTGAAAGCGCAATGAAAATCGAAGAAGCAATGCTAGACAGAGAATCAAGCAAAAGCTGTCACTTTGGTTTGACCTGAAAGTCGCTCTAAGTAAAGAAGTGAATGTTTGCTTTATACGTAGGTTCTAGTTTAATCTCCATTCTATCAGAATATACAAAATGAAGCATTTTAGTGGCATTATGTATGTATGATGCTTGTGTTAAACATTATCCCTTTGACATTCTCTTCTATTAACACCTACATTCATCGATGAATGGTTTTAGCTAGTTAAATTTTATTGCAGGTTTCAATGTTTTAGCCCTATTGAATTTATTACATTTGTTACTGAATAATCTCATCATTGCAATTGATCGAAAAATCATCATCGCAGTAATGAAAACAAAACAGAAAAATTTACTCATATTCAAAAATGGCTAAAATCATTTTTCTCATAATTTTTAAGCATATTATGCCACGTTATCTTTTGGTCAATATATAGTAATGCGATCGAAAGGATCTTCGAGTAATATATTTTAGAAGAAAGTACATTTTAATTAAAAATATGATTTATTCAATATAAGGTTTTAAGAAAACAATTTTTCAAGCGATAATATATTTTGAGCGATATTAGGGGGAGGCTGAAAGCACGTGTGATGGGTGTTGCAGACGGATCACCTGTAGGAAGCAGGTGTATTTGAATTATAAATGGTAATAATAAAAATAATAATATTCATAAATAATATATTTTATGCAATAATAAGAGTCATAATAGATATTTGAATTCTGACATAAACGTTTCTATGAAATTATAATTAATAGAAAACACTAAATTACAGATATAAGATCTGAGTTAATTAATAAAAAGTTTAAAGAGATTGAAGGAGAAGGTAGCTTATGAATATTGTGGACAGTTTTCTCACTTCAAATTTTGAAATTTTATCATTAAATAACAAAAAAGTTACAAAACAACTTTTTTTGGGATATTGCAAATATAAAATGGAGCGTGCTCAAAAGTAGCTCCTAGTTCTAAAAAATGTTGAAGATGGCAGGTTCTTCAGTTTATGAAAAGTATTCCTAATATTACTAATTGGAAAATACTACTACTACTACTACTACTACCACTACTACTATACTACTACTACCACTACTACTATACTACTACTACTACTACCACTACTACTATACTACTACTACTACTACTACCACTACTACTATACTACTACTACTACTACCACTACTACTATACTACTACTACTACTACTACCACTACTACTATACTACTACTACTACTACCACTACTACTATACTACTACTACTACTACCACTACTACTATACTACTACTACTACTACTACTACTACTACTCCCACTACTACTACTACTCCTAATACTACTACTACTACTATACTACTACCACTACTACTAATACTACTACTACTACTACTACTACTACTCCTACTACTACCACTACTACTACTACTATTATTACTACTACTACTACCACTACTACTACTTCTACTACTACTACTACTATACTACTACCACTACTACTAATACTATTACTACTACTATAATACTACCACTACTACTACTACTACCACTACTACTACCACTACTACTACCACTACTACTACTACTATTACTACTACTACTACTACTCCTACTGCTACTATCACTAGTATTCCTACAACTGCTTCTTTACCACTACTAGTGCTACTGCTACTTTCAGTACTACTTTTTCAAAGAATTAAAATATTTAAACTGGGTAGTTTTTTGATATAATTGAGTTTCTTGGATAATTCTAAAAACGATAGTAACAAAAAATATGAAAATTTTTTAAAATAATAATAAACAATGAAGCTATAAAAATCATTAAAAATAGACTCAACTGTTATACAATGCTTCACTAAGTAGTCATGACAACTTGAAATTAATACGTGAGCATGGAAGTGGGTCTTAATAACCACTTAATTGCGCTATATAAATTCATATCTGAACAGCATCGCGCGTATATAACAAGTAAGGGATAGTGGTTGAGTTTTTTGATTTTTTTTGATTGATAGTTTTAATATTTAACATTGGTTATAAAATAAAAATGGAGAAAAAACAAAAACAAGCAAAAAAAATGTCAAGCAAAAACATAAAACAAGCCGTTACAACATACAAACTAGCCCAGAGCAAAAAAAACAAGACGACTACAAAAGAAAACACGAACAACATAAAAAACAACAGAGTGAACAGCAACAAAATATTAAACACGACCAACAGTGTAGCGAACGATAATGAATGCAGCAAAACTGATGACACACACAAAAGCACATCACTCACAGAGGATCACACTGGTGAGCCTTCTTCGACATCATCAGTGAGTCATTTTGGATGATTCAAAGATAAAAAAGGAAAAGTTTTTTCAAAGATAATTATATTATTGGCATCATAACTTAAGATAATTTTGAAAAGTAACTAATTTTGCAGGGAGAGAACGAAGGTTTGTATCTTGAACAGTGGTAAATTGAAATATTATGAACTCAAATGTCTCAAACCTTTCCATCACCCCTACACACCTTCGACCAAGCCCCCCAAACAGCAACTAATGGATTTCCATGAAACATCACACTCAATAAACTAACAATGCTTCAACTATCAAAACATTATCCAAGTTTTTTTCAAAACAAAACTTTCATTTTGCAAACTCCACCCACATAACTCTCCACCCATATCTTTTCAAACTCACCCTTGCAAAGGCACCAACGTTCTGAAGGAGGCGTTCAAGATGATGGACAAAGACTCCAACGGCATGATCTGCTCATCGGAACTGGCCACCTTCCTAGGAACCTTGGGTTTTTATCTATAATATCTCCTTTGACTTCTTGGTTCTTTTGTAATCATTTCGTTTTCACTTCATACTTTTTTGTGCTACCTGTGTACTTATTTTTTTTAAGGTTTTATGAGTGTCTAACAACTGTTTCAGTTCAATTTTGAGATTTTTAGGCTATAATAAAGGCATCAGCTGTTTTCAGTTCTACCATGTAGCATTATTAGTATCTTTCACTGTTGAATTTATGAGATATTCAAGATAAAAATTTTATGTAACGTGAGAAAACAAAACAAGAAAAAATACTCATACAAAAGTTTCAATAAAAGCATCATTATTACATCTCATATCGCTATTCACAGTTTATTGAACTAAATTCTTCAAGATTAAAAACATTGAAGATGACTCTTTTCACAGTATCCTTTATAGATAAACTTCCACGCAATCATCAAATTAATACCGACCTTGATCTGGTTTTTAATCAAATACAGCGTGTTTTGAAATTCAATTATATTTGAATGACTGTTAAAACATGAACCAAAAAGTCCCTTCTCTCGCTCGTATCACCTCAAACTCAAATGCTTTTTTTGGTTTCTAAAAAAATCTTTATTCAACTTATAATAACCAGAATACAATTTTTTGAAAATCTTAATCATAACCAAATATCACAAGCAAAATATGTTCAAAACTTGGGTGTTTCAGTTGAAGTAACTCATTAACACTTGCAGGCAAAGTGTTGGGTGATGAGGACTTGAAGGGAGTGATAGAAGAAGTAGATGCTGATGGTAAGCGCTCAACATTTATTATTTCTAATATGGTACATTCTATTAACTGAGTGTTGAAACAACATTTTCCATGTTGAATATTTACATGAATATGTTGCTCTGTTGAAGAAAAACTTCGTGCATTTGAATGAAAATATTTTTTTGTTCGGTAGATTTTTTATTTGTTTTCATTTATTTTTTTTTTGAATAAAAACGTCGTGGCCATTTCAATAATTATAAAACTATTTTTTGTTTGCTTGTTTTCTATATAATGAAGAAATATACTACTGAATTATGACAAAGTTGAATTTGCCGAAAATTTTAGTTTTTTTTGGAAAAATAAATGTATCTTAAAATTTCTTCATTATATCAAGGAAACGGAATAAAAAAGATACATAAGATTTCTCTAAAAAATTAATATTTCAACTTTTAGTTTTTAATTTCAAAAATTGTCGAAAAACAATAGCAAAGGCCGAATTTTAAAAAGTTTTCTGATATTATTCTTTCTGAGTGGTTGTACCGAACTATAAGAACACTTGAGATCACGTTGGACTGAAAAGCTTTGTACTACATAACGACAAATTATTTGAAAATAATTTTTTAATTCTTATCCAACAAAGCTCAATTATTTCATATTAATAATATTATCAATAAAAATTTGATCTGACCCTGAATAAAGCTTTCAACCTCTACCCCCATCGACCTATTATCATATGTCTCTAAATCAACATTATATACATGTTCATCTCAATTTTTAACACCAAAAACCATTCATCATTCAATCAAATGCTTATGATACTGCACAGGAGATGGGCTGATAGACTTCCGGGAATTCTGCAAGATGATGAGCAGGTGATCAGTAAGGGTTATTGGCACCAATTGGTGTTCTACCATATGAGAAATATGAATTGATTTTGCTAGAAATTAAGGAATTTTTCTTGAAATTTTTTTTACGTTATTCTTGATGTGTTATTACACATTTATGTTTTATAATTTTTTCAGCGTAATATTCGTTATATTGAGTGTGTTCATGCATATAAATGATAATAAATCTTTTAAAAACAGTTTCCTAATAATGAATCATAAGAGCATGATAATATTTGACTTTCTATTAACAAGAAGCTTTTTTCTAATTTTTTAATGAGTGAGTAGTACTTCGGTAGGTGGAGCTGGTCCGTAGACATTGGGTTCGATTCTGAGTGACGACTTTGACTTAACTCATTCTACCTGAAAATTGATCAATCTCAAAACTTTTTATTTCTATGAAAGCCTATATTTAGTACATTTTGTAACAGAGAAGACGACGAGGACGTCAAAGAAGAAATCAGGGAGGTGTTTAATGTGTTCGATAAGGATGGAGATGGGTTAATAATTATTATTATTATTATTGTTGTTTCTGTTATTATTTTTATTGTTATAATTTTATATTTTCATCTTTGTTATCTTTTTTATTCATATTTTTCACATTCAATTTTATTCTTAGTTTTATTTTTAATTCACGTTTTTTATTTTCTTCTATGTTTTTTGAAGCTCATAGTCTAGCAAACCACAGGTATATAACCTGCACTGAACTCAAACAAGTGGTCGATGTGCTCGGAGAAGTTCGTATCCATCGATCCATCCATTCACCCACCTATATGTTCAACCATCTATCTATTCATACTGCTATCCTTTTAGACTTTTATCCATCAATTCATCTCTTTATCAATTCATTCACTTTTTTATCCACACATCTATCTATCTATTCATTCACCCGTGTATCTCAATACATCCATCCATCCATCCATCCGACCATCCATTTATTCATCTGTTCATACACCTCACGTGACCACTATAGAGCTTATCAGACGACCAATTGGAAGCCATGTTGAAAGAAGTGGACGATAATGGGGATGGTAGAGTGGATTTTGAAGGTTTCAGTTTTAAATTTTTAGAGCTAATCTGAGTTTTTTTCAATTATTTTTATTTTTTTTTATCTAACTTTATGAAAAACAAATTTTCGAAGTGAATTTTGAACATTTTTCAGGTTTTATAATTTTAAATGTTTTTTATGGACTTAAAAAATAAATATGCAAAAATTCACAGAATTCATCAAGTTGTTTTGAAGAAAAGGGAAGAAAACAGAAAAAAAGCTCATAATTGTTTAGCCTACGAAAAACCCTCTTAAATACTATTGGTGTATATGTTACAAGCAATGTTTTAAGTAAGGCAACATACTGCCTAAAAGTTTAGGTAATATATATAATACCTAGTTGCACACATTGTAAGGAATATTCAATTGGAAAACCAACTCAAACCACTGTGTTTTAAGTGATTTATTCTTTTTGTTTAAAATTCTATTATCGTGCTTATATCTATCATAACCATAAATGAATTCAATGCCGTTATAATCTGTTTTCTTTGGAAGCCATTTAAAAGCTGGAGAGCATAAACTGTTTTTTTATAAAGATAATTTATCAACCCTCGTTTTATCTCTTTTATTTATTCCTCCCAAATATGACCATCCATCATATTTTTATTCATTTTTGTGAAAAATATTGTTTTATGAAATAATAAAAATTTCAAAATTTTTCTACAATATTTCTTTTTTCATAATTTCACAAAAACCTCAACCTAATCAAACTTTGGTCCTGAATTTAAAAATATATTCCGTTGCTTTCTCATGCATAATCCTTGTTTTTAAATTTCAAAATACATTTCCCAGGTATAATTTTTGTTCCGAATCATTTTGTCATTTAATAGCTTCATAGGTTTCATTAAAATTCCTTTAGTCTCAGGCGTCTCAAGCTTTCAATTAGTTCCGAATTATCTCATTAACATCTCCTGGATAGCCATCATCTTCCACATTTTTGTATCCATTTTAATCCACCTACATAAATGCTCTCATTACTTTAGACTCATTTATTCATCTCTTTACAATTCTATCTTTCTACTGCTCGCAGATATACAGCCCATTCAAACATCTGAAATCTACCCAAAGCTTACCGGTCTTTGACTCACTTAACATCTTTTCAGCCATCTATCAATCATCCTACTAGTCTTTCTCTTTAAACTTTTGTTTCTCCACCTCTACAAAATCTACCCATCCAACATCCCTATACCATCGACCAAACACAAGTACTCATACGGTAACAACAAACTGATCAAGCATTTATGCTCTGTGGAATTTTCCATCTATGAAGGTTCAAAAAACGGAATAGTGGCATTTATAAATATAATAATAAACAAAGAAAAGATTTATAAAAAAAAAAAACAAAAAACATAACAAAAAAAATAATTATTATAAAAAATAAATTTGTTTAATGAATAAAAATATGTTTGAAAATTAAATAATGTAAGAAAAATAATAGTTGAAAATTAATTTATGAAAAAACACTGCATTTAAAAGTCAGCAAGCCATTTGATAATCTGCCAGTACCTGAATATCAAATCTCCCATATGTTTTGTCCTCGAAAAATAATAACACTGATAACCAATGTGCATAAAAAGATAAAAGCAAATGATAGCATTAATAAAAAAAGTAGATTAAAACAATGATAACTAACATTGTGCCTTCGAAGCGAATTTGCTTGTAAATCATGCGCTACAAAATCTTAATAATATTAATAATAACAACATAAAGAATAATAAAAATAATAATTAACATACATGATAAAAATTTTGATATTTAAAAATTTTTAATTAACAAAAAACATGCAAAAACTAGTCACATTTTAATTGTTATACATAAAATATTCAATTGAAAATAAATGTTAAAAACAATAAAAAACATAATAATAGAAATAATAAGTTATTTAATGAAATGGAAACAAAGTAACGAGGATAAAGTTATCCTCAGAGCACAAAACCATCATAAACACCATTTTTTTTGTTTTCACGCTTACATCTGTTATAAAAATTGTGTGTTTGTGTGTGTGTATGTGTGTTAATCAGTGTTGAGGATTATTTGTCTAGAAAAATTATAATTACACATCATTATGTCATGTTGATTCAAAGAAGAGCAATAAAATAAATTTAAATTTGAAGTGATTGTTGCAAATTCAATGTAGCAAAAACAGAACAGGTGCTAGCTGTCGGCCCAATTGGGATTGAACTTGGTAGTTTAGGATAATTAGTTTAATGCTTTACCATCTGAGCTATATGGGCTAAGCTAATAGTGAATACATCAGAAATAGATGATGAACAGTGAAACCAATACTTCGTAAGATAAATCTTATCAGACTAATTATAATTTTTCCAAATTTTATGGAAAACAACGTGTTTTAGATCTGACTTTGAACTTCCCAAAAAGTTGTCTCTCCAAAAAGTTCAACCCTGACCTTCGCGCGGTGGGGGATGGTAACGGGTTCGTGTCAGAACTATGCCGTCAAAAACTTGTGTTTCTGGTAGGGCCTCCCAAGGCGGACAGGTCTAACACTGGCAGTGAAAGGCTGCGACCCGGCTAACATAGGGCAATGGTACAAAACTTTCCTGCTTCCGCCTCTGCGTCTGTGGAAAGTCTACGGCAAGCTGAAGACATTTCCTTCTTGTTGTTTCGCAATCAGTTCATGGAAGAACAGAAACTTCGAGATGTGCTACTCTGAGGATAAAAGCACATGCTAGTAGTCGTGGCGAGTACTAGTTAGTATAGCCAAGGAAAAGCCAAATGATGAAGAATGACCGCAGCACTAGGGTTGAAGCCTCTAACTCAAGACCTGTTTCTGTACAAGCATGTTCATTACTGAACTCGAATGGCGATATACTCCCAAACCCTTCTGGAAGAAGTACATCTGATGGTAAATGCAGAACAGGTCGCCAAACATTAAACTGTGGCAAAAGCTTACTCGTGGCGTTTCAGAACGTGAGAACATTGCGCAGTCAGGCTAAACAGGCGTGGAAATAATTGGACTGGCTGATCACAAGATTATGCATAGCGATTCCATCAACTACAAAGGGGTTAATGGATATCTACTCATAACCTCAAGTGCATGGCAAAATAACCAAAATGTGCCAAATGGCGGGGTTGGACTCATGATGAATAATAAGTTGAAGGATTGCATTACAAATATTAATGCTATCAGCCTTAGAATTTTCAGAGTAGACTTTACTGGAAATCCTGCAACTACTCTCCTAGTTTATTATTTTCCTGTGGAGGGCAACAGTAAAGCAGATGAGCATTACAGCTTGCTGAGTGACTCCATTAAAAAATGCCCCAATCACAATATTGTTCGGGTAATCGGTGATTGCAACGTTCACATTGGGAATGAAGCAGCAAAATACACATATCACCAAAAAACGAATCATAATGGAGCACTTCTTATTAACTTATCTCAAGAAAACCATTTGATGATAGCAAACACCTGTTTTCAAAAAGTCCGAAAAACTATGGACCTACCTATCAGATATGGGAGGAACAAATCGCAACTAGATTACATTTTCATTAAAAAAAGTGGAAGAATTTGATCAAGGATGTAGAGGCGTACAGTTCCTTTGCGAGCATCGGTTCCGACCATCGAGTCATTTCTGTTCGATTGAAACTTAGTCTTAGAAAAGTCAAAACACCGACACAAAAGAAATTATACAACTGCCCAGCACTCAGCAACAATGAAGAGTTGCAACATCAATATACGATTCAGCTAAGAAATAGATACGCTGAACTATGTATTAAGGGTGAAGCTATCACGGAAAAATATAAGCTAATGAAAGCAAACAATGAAACGGCTCATTTACTTCTTCAAACAAGAGAACACAAAAACAAGACAAACTTCGCAAATAATGAAAAGGTTATTGAACAAAGATATAAAGTTCAAAAAGCGTTTGTTTTTTATCAAAGAGAGGTAAATGAAACTACCAGTGAAAACCTTCAATCAGAGAAAGCGAAACTTTATAGAATTTACAACAGCCTATGCGAAGAACAATTGGCACAGAAAATTACATTAATTGAAACAGCAGCCAAACGTGGTCAATGCTCCAAGTGCTGGAATCTCATAAATGATGTAAGTGGTCGTAGAAGCTCCTAAAAAGGTATTCTCAAAGAACAAAGGTGAAAGGATCAGAAGCTGGTACAGTCATTTCAGCCATATACTGGGTAAGGAACCTACAATATCAGATAATTGCGGTGCCCAGATTCAAACAATATTCGAAGATTTACAGATAGAATCTGGGCCTTTCACCAAAAAAGAATATCTTGCAGTGAAAAAATATCTTAAGCTTGGAAAAGTTTCTGGTGAAGACGGTATTCCAAACAAACTATTGAAATACTGCAATATAAACGAAATCGTTTTAGAATATGCTAACTCACTTCTTTTAGACAGTCATAAGCCCCAACAATGGTTTGACATCAACATTCTACCTCTACCAAAAGATGGGGACCTCAATAATGCATCAAACTATAGAGGAATCGGTCTGTCAGCTATGATGTCGAAAGTAGTGAACAAGCTTATACTAAATCGAATTCAACCTCAACTAGACCTACTACTCAGAAACAACCAAAATGGATTTCGACCCAAAAGAAATACCACAGCTCACATTCTAGCGCTTCGAAGAATAATTGAAGAAGCAAAAAGAAATAATGTCCCTGCAACCATAGTTTTTGTGGATTTCAGTAAATCATTTGATAGCGTTCACAAAGCAAAAATGATGCAAATCCTCAAAGCATATGGAATTCCAAATGAACTTGTCAATTCCATACAAAAACTATACGAGGGAACAAGAGCTAAGGTACTCTCTCCTGACGGTGAAACTGAATATTTTGAAATTTTAGGAGGTGTTCTTCAAGGGGAAACACTGGCCCCATATCTTTTCACCATTGTTACTGACTACATTATGAGGATGGCCATTGATGGTAAAGAAGAACTTGGCTTCATTCTTAATCCAAAAAGAAGTCGTCGATATCCAGTGGAAGTAATAACTGATCTCAATTACGCTGACGATATCGCCCTCATATGTCACGAAATAGCTCAGACCAAAAAGCTCCTAAACCGAGTTGAATCCGAAGCTGCAAAAAATGGATTATACTGCAATGCCAAAAAGACCAAAATGATGAGGTTTAATGAGGATAGTATCAATGACATGAAATCTATCAGTGGTGGTTTCATCGAAGAAGTTGACAATTTCAAGTACTTAGGTGGTTGGATGAACACGATGTGAAACCCAAAAAATTCCCAATTTTTTCAATTTGGAAAAGCTTTAGATTTACATTTAAATATTTTTGGTGTTCCAGAGTCATTGAACTTGAAATCTGACCCAGGTATCAGCATCAAAGCTTCTGCTCCAAAAACTTTCAAGTTTTTGTGTGTTGTGTGCGTGTGTTCATAGCTTAATGTATGCCTCTTTTTGTCTACTGTTATGTAATCACCATGCATGTCACATGCAGTTGAACTATGTGTTAAGTTCCAGAAAAGTTATAGGCATTTTTGTTCTATAATTAATCGTACATCAAACAGAAAAATTTTGAATTTTTTGAAACTTTATAGTAATTATAAATTTATTATTTTTATTAATCTTATAATATTATTTTTATTCTTAATATTTATTCATTTATAAGACGCACAGTTTGCAAACTAGGTTTTTTACAGTCCACTTGTGTAGTCAGAAGAACTAGGGTAGGGTGATGTGGCTATATAGATGCGTTTTTAAACGCTTGCAAAAATGTTCAAAAGAAGGTGAGAGATGCAGGTTGAGTGGAAGAGAATTCTATAAATGAAAAGCGGTATGTAAAAAAAAGCGATTTATAAAAAAGAGTTAGAATAGACAGGCTGATGCAGCTATAAGCTGGAGTTCGAAGACCTGAGAAACTCATGAGTCTGTCTGATATAGAGAAGCTTATAAATTATGCAACATAAAACTGTTATAGAAACAAAATCATTTTTAATAAATATTAATAATATTTTGTGATAAGAATTTGTAAAACTACTTATCCGTTAAGAAATTTACACGTTAAATCTTTGGTTTGATTTATAAATAAAACAATGTGTAAGTGAAGTAAGCCTTTTCCATATTGCCTAGAAACCTAAAAACTTATATTGCCTCATTTTACACATTACCTGTAACCTATAAACATGTTTTCCAAAGAATGTTCTTGCAGTTAAGTATGTGTGTGCGAGTACGAACTTTTAAAAAAGAGTTTTATCTAGCTCATATCATGTTCTGATATGCAGTTTTAATAGATTTAACAGCATTTTTCATAAAAAAAACTCTATACTAATAACTATGGCTTATAATACCTTAAATATTTATTGATTCCATGCCTTTTACTACTTTTCAAAGCATTATGAACTACCAATAAATAAAAATAAGAACCAAACAATGTATTCCAAGCGAGTATTTTTAAGCCTACCCTCACGTGACCTCCAAATGGTGGTTTTTGTTGGTTCATGGTACAGATAGTTGGTATATACGGGATAAATTTGAAATATAATAATAATAATCTTTATTTTTTGACGAATAAAACGAAAATTATAAAATCAAAAATACTTACGATCTCTCTAAAATAATAGAAATAACAATGAATAACATAAAAAGAAAAAACTAATAATCAAAATAATGATAATAATAATAATAATAATAAAATTTTAAATAGAAAAAAAACATAAATAACAAAAAACCAAACATGACTAATAGAGAATCAAACAATACACAACGCGGTTGAACAATGAGCAGACTCACTTGTTCAAGGCGCCTCAAAATTGTGCGCTAGAAGAATTTCATGGCGTCAGGTGGTTGCTACAGAGAAAAGTTCAATGATATAGAAGATAATATTTCAATTATTAAAATTATAATATTATTATTGTTTTTGTTATTATTATTGTCTTTATTATCCCTTTTTGTTGTTATTATTTTTGTTATAAGTTTACTTAGTTATTTTTGGTCAATTTGTTCACGAAGAGTTTTGCACATATGCATGGAGTTTTCTTATTTTTGTGAGCTTTGATGTAAATTCAATATATTTTGTATTTAATTAACATTAAAAGTAATGGTTAATTAGTAGCTTCATTTATTTAGTGTTTGACTAACTTTAATGTTGATATTTTCAATTTTTCTTTTTTTTTTTGTTTTAACAAAATTCTTTTATTGATATAAACAACTGCATGAAACTCAAAAAGTTGAAGTGAAATGAATAGCAAAACTAATTAAAACAACTTATAAGAATAAAAGAAAATGGCTTAAATGGAAACAAATCAAATTAATGAAACATGCCTCACAAGGGTATAATGATGTACCGTAAATGAAATGGCATAAAAAAAACAAAACAAAGAATTCAAATCGAATGAAATAGAAAATAAGGTAATAACAGACTAGATTTATAACTTGGAGCTGTTTAGAATATTTTTTGCCACAAGGGTTTTGAATAATTTTAATGATTTTATGGATTTAAGATTATCTGGTAATTGATTCCAGCATTTGGCACCTTTTACTCTTAAAGATAATTTTTTTTTACAAGTTCTATATTTTTCTATAATTAAATTGTTATTATTTCTTATATTGTAGTTATAGGTTTTAGTGTTAAAGAAATTAGAGAAAGAGTTAGGAAGAAGATTATTTATATGTTTAAAACTAAATATTAAGGTGTGTAATATATTTATGTTATTTATATTCAATATTTCTAAATCTTAATAATTAATATGTTTATCAAATGGATAATTAAAGATAGTTCTGATTGTTAAGTTTCGTAGTGTTTGAATTTTTTTATATTAGATTTATAACTACATGCCCAAACAGTGTTACAATAATTAATATGTGGGTAAAAAAGAGAGAAATACAAGTTTAAGAGAGTTTTAGTATTTAGTTTGGAAGTCTTTTTCAAGAAATATATTTTACTCTTTATTTTATATAGTTTATTCACTAGATAGTCGATATGATGTTTAAGACTTAAATTACTATCAAATATTATACCCAAGTATTTAAAAGTGATTTTATAAGTAATAGGATTGTTATCTAATACAAAATTCAAATTATTTATATTGAAATTAGTATTAATGTTTTTGAAAACAATATAAGTTTTGTTTGCATTAACCGCAAGGTAATCACTTTTAAACCATAAAGTTTTCCCTTCATTACTAGCATTGTTAAACTAATAATAATAATAATAATAATAATAATAATAATAATAAGAATAATAATAATAATAATAATAATAATAAATCTAATTATTGAATAACAACAACCATGGTGAGTGGATGAGGTTGATTGTTAAGGTTTTTTATGGATAATGAAGAGGTTGTGGTTTTTATGTTTATGGCGATAAAAAAATTAAGTGCAACGATGTATAATAACTATAGACTTTTAAATGCGCTTTTTTTTTGTTTCTATTTTTTAATTATTTTGCTATTTCTGTTTTCATTGTTGGATATTTTATGAGCATTTATAATTTTTCATTGATATTAATGTTTTCAAAACTTTGTTCCTATTTTTAAATACATCAAAACTGATGGCTTGACTTTTTTGACAAAGTTTTTCAAATTCTTCAAAACATGGAGTTGTTCCACAAAACAAATATCCTCACTTTTTTAAATCGCCAGTGTCAAGATCGGTAAAATTTCTGAAGTTGCTGTCGGTTTCATTATTAATATTTCGAGGTTCCCACTATTTCTATTTCCATTTTTTCCCGCTTCATTATATTCATTCTCATAGCCATTTTCATCATCAATAATCTTTCTGCTGTTATTTATGCTTCATAACTCTTTCATGCTTTTGTTATAATAATCGTTATGTTTGCTATGAATATTATTATTATTTTTTTTTATGATTTTTATTAAAATATTATGATTTTAGGTATCATTATGATTATGATTATTATTATGATTATTATTATTTTTATTATTCTGATGCAGGGCTGGAGAATATAAGGCTTGGAAATTGGGAGCTGTTGCAAAACTTTCTTGCTTCCAAGTAAGATTTAAAGCTTCTCTTTAACCTTCAATAACCATTTCTTGTTGATTAGTGGTGTTTCATTGGGTTTTTAATCATTTTGTTTGTTTTTATTGATTTAATTTCATTTTTTTTATCAAAATATTTTTTTTTTGAATTTTATTTTTTTAATACCATAAATGTTTTTATCTAATTAAATTTTTATTATTTACTTTAGTATTTATTTGAAAATAATAATAAATATAAAAAGCTAAAAGACTTGAAAAAAATAACAAAGCTAACTGTAAGTATTCTATGGAACTGACATTATTAAGCAATAAATGCAGTGGTTAAAATAACTACATTCCACATAGGCTTTTGTTTCGTTGAGATTGCTTTAACGATGTATTTCAATAAAGCTTTTTGCTTATAAGAAAAAATTCGAAAATTTCTTCAATTTTTATGTATATTTTTTTTAGATTTGTTTTATACCCAAAACTATTTCAAAACTTTTCAAAGACATCTTATTGTATTTTTTTTCGTCAAAATAGAAGGTTTTCAAAGTTTATAACTTTCGATAAATTCAGCCTTAGGATGAAGCCTTAGCAAAAAAGTTCATTTTGTAACTACATCATAAGATTATCTATACACAACAGCTCTTACATTCTCAAAAAACTACATAGATTAAATAACAAAATAAAAGATGAACGCGGGAAGCAAAAACTGTAAGTATAAAGCAGTCAGTCTTGAAAGATGGAAGACTTGTAGTGAGCAGATATCATTTAAACATAGAGCAAATATCATTAAAACATAAAAAAAATGTCATTGAAATGTTATAACTGAAAAATATTATAATGCAATCAAAAAATAATTATCAAAATCACTGTATAAAAAAGATAAAAAAGGAAAAAAAATAATTTGTGTAATATAGTCAGATAAATTTTAGTCAAAAGTTGAAAAATAATTGACATGAACATGTGATACTAAATCAAAAGTTATAAATTATCTAAAAAAAACATCACTGAAACGATATATGATCAAAATAGAAAAAAATAATTAGTAGAAATGTTTTGCAACAAGGAAATATCCAAGTAGAGGAATTTTTGATATATTTATTGAAAAGCAAAAGCTCTAATTCTCTTATGATAAAACGTTGGAAATACTTTGTGAGGCATCATAAAAATGGGGAACTAATTAAAAGAAAAATAAAATTTAAAAAAAAAATGGAAGCTAATAAATAAATAAAAATTTTTAAACTAAATAAAAGAATAAAAATTAAAAAAATAAAATAAATTTATTAAATAAAAATAAAAAAGAAACAAAAATAAAGAAACCCGGTAGTTATTGAAGATGTGTAGGATGTTCTGAGATGCTTGAGACACATATATGCAAATTTCGCTCATTCAGTAATAACAATAATAACAATAATAATAATAATAATAAAAATTATATCCATAGTATTTTTTTAATAATAATATAGTGATATATATGCAAGGGATTTCATAGAGCTCTTCTATTTTTTCATTTAAACGAAAAACCCATGGTTTTGAGCAGCAAACAAACTGAAACCAAAGACCGTTAAACAATCAAAGTACTTAATTTAATATGAAGTTTCCATTGGATAAAAGTTATGAATTACAAATAGTAGGGTAGATCATGGTTTGAAAGTTGTTACAATACGAAGCTTACGACTTGACCGATCAATCAAACAAAGCTCTTTTGAAAAACAAAAAGCTTTGTGACACGATGAACTTTTAAAACCTTGTTTTTGTTTTACCATGTTTGTTTGTTTTGTTTTAGCAAGTCGTTATTGTTAGTTATTGTAGTTTCACGGTAAAGTTTGCTTACCCTAGGAAGACATGTATTAAAACCATGCTAAAAGTATAAAATCGTGTGAGACTTTTCGTCTTTATTTTACATTAGCTACTATTTAATATTTTCAACATTGAATGTAAAGAATGCAGAAATAATGTGTTTTACAAAAATTCAATTCAAGTTATAAATCATGAGACATATCAACAATTACAAATAGGCACCTCACATGTACATACAATCATACCATCGATGGAAGTAAAGCAAAAAAACCAAAAACCTTCAAAATTAATGTGACTCGAACAGATGTCGTTACATACTGTGTGTTATGCTAGCTCAATTATAGGTTGACCACGGCTACTGGGTGTTGCCATGAGTTTAAATGAAGATGAATCATAAGTTATATGAACTTTGTATGTATTTTGTAGATTTTTGATGTTCAATTACGAGAGGTCAGATGGATGTATTTCAAGAGAAACCATAAGTGCAGTCGTACCACTAGTGTTAATTATTTTTGTATCAATTGCCTTTCATCATTGAACCACATTTCAAAAAAAACTATTTTTTTTTGAGCAAGCATTTTCCATCATGAGTTTGAGTCTTATCATGGATTGCTTTGATGCTCCCAGACCATCACTGTTATAACATATAGAATCATTTAGTTCTATATAACTACACACCATCCTACATTGATGGTGAAGACATAGTTATCTATAGCTATATATTAATTTAGGTATTAATGCTGTTTTTATTCGAGTTATCGTATATTTTAGAGGTTGAACAATATTTTTCATTTACGTGACTTGCATATTTTTGTGTACAATAACTTTTAGGTTTACTTTTATGTATTATTTTTTAAAGTTATTGTATAGAAATCATTATTATTATTATTATTATTATTATTATTATTATTATTATTATTATTATTATTATTATTATTATTATTATTATTATTATTATTGTTATTGTTGTTGTTGTTATTATTTTTTTAACACAGTATACATACTGGGATTTAAACTACTACCGGAGTCTTACAAAGACCCTAGGGTAGTAGAGTTCGATGCTATTCATTCATTACGGGCCAAAACTCTTCTTAAAATGTGCGCCGTGCCCATAAGCGCTGTTTTCTGGATTTCATAAATTTTAGAGAGGTCCAGGAAGCGTAGAGAGTTTGAGACTTAAATCTTTTTCGACTGTTTCCAGCGCACCCACAACTATTGGAACTACTTTTGTATTCATATTCCAGCATCTTGATATCTCTATTTGCAGATCGCGGTATTTGCAAATTTTCTCAGATGTTTTCGACACTATGTTGGTGTCTGATGGTACTGAGATATCAACCAGAGTACACTCTCTTTTTTTTTCATCTTTAACCACTATGTCTGGTTCATTTGCTTGTGCGTTTCTGTCTGTGTGTATTGGCTGTCCCATAGTACTGTTAGTTCGTCTTTTTCTATCACTGGTCGAATTTCGTGTTCGTACCATTTACTTTTGACTTCAAATCCATGTGTCTTACATATTGTCCAGTGGATGAATTTAGCGACTCTGTTGTGGCGCTCTAGGTACTCGTGCTTTGCCAGCATTGGGCATCCTGAAACAATGTGTGATATTGTTTCAGGGTGAGTTCTGCAAAGCCTACAATTTAGATCAACGCTTTTTTTCAATATTTTATTTTTATAATAATTTGTAGCAAGCGTCTGATCTTGGGCGGCAATTATGAGGCTCTCAGTTGTTTCTTTCAACCCAGCGCTGCGAAGCCATGCTATGGATTTTTTCTTGTCTATTTGTTCACTTTCAAGGACTTGTGCATACTGACCGTGCATAGGCTTATTTGTGTATTTGTTTTGAATTTTCTTCATGAGTGTTTTTTTACGGTGTGTTTTGTTTTACGCGCTGCCGTAATTGGGTGAAAATTTTCTTGGGAAACTGTATTCTCAAAGTTCAGATTAAACCCTCTTCTCACTTTTTTATTGATCTCAAATAGACTATAAGCAGACTTGCTCGATTCTTCGTGTTCTGTTACTGCATGCATTAAAGGAGTAGTTTGTTTCTTTAAATACATTTCCAGGCCAGCGAGAATTGTGTAAAAGTGGGATTTTACCTGCATCAATCCTCTTCCTCCTTCTGATCTAGAAACGTAGAGTCTTTCTGTGTCGGCTCGAGGGTGATGCATTTTGAACATTGTCAGTATTTTTCTCGTTTTTCTGTCTATTCCTTGTACGTCAGTTTTCGACCAGTTCACTACGCCAAAGCTATAGGATAAGACTGGTATAGCCAAGCTGTTTATTGCCATAATTTTGTTTGGCGAGCTAAGTTCTGTGCTCAGTATCATTCTTAACCTTCTGTAATATTCCTTTTTTAATTTCTCTCTCATGTTTTTGTGGTGTGTATTAGATGACTCTTCGACCCCTAGGTATTTGTACGAATCGGTATTAGATAATTCTTTTATGTGCGTATGCTCATTCAGACTGATGTTGGAGCTTCTCACCATTTTACCTTTAATTATGGATATCTTTGCACATTTTTCTAAGCCAAATTCCATCCTAATGTCATCGCTGAACTTTTTGACTATTCTAAGGAGTGATCTTAAATCAGAGTCTGGTTTGCTGTAAATTTTTAGATCGTCCATGTAGAATAGATGGTTGAGTTTTTTTCCTTTTTCAGCTTTGCCTATTTTAATAGCTGGAGAGTTTTTCTCATTCAAAAGAACACTCAAAGAGCAAAGTGATAGACAGAAAATAAGAAGTGACAATGAATCTCCTTGGAAAATCCCTGTCTTTATTTTGATCCCAAGAATTTCCATATTTCCCTTCATGTGTCTCAGTCTTTTATTATTATTATTATTATTATTATTATTATTATTATTATTATTATTATTATTATTATTATTATTATTATTATTATTATTATTATTATTATTATTATTATTATTATTATTATTATTATTATTATTATTATTATTATTATTATTATTATTATTATTATTATTATTATTATTATTATTATTATTATTATTATTATTATTATTATTATTATTATTATTATACTGTTTCCTATATTTCAACATGGGTTAAAGTTACATGGGATAAAAACCCCACAAAAAAACGTTTTTACTATAAAGAAGCTGAAATGCTCAAAGAAAACTTCAAACTTTCTTTCGTAAATCTCAGTAAGCCCTTGAAAAAGTCAAAAAATTATGTTCGCGAAGAAAAAGTTTTGTTTGTACAACAACAAAGAGTCTAATGCTTACCAACTTTTTTGATTTGTGAATATTCAATAAGGTTGTTTTTTAGATACTTGTTGTATGTTTTTCGCAGACTCAAGTTTCTGGGAGCAAAAAAGCTGCTTAGAAATAAAAAGCACAGATGCTGAAAAGTCTAATCACCACATCAAAACACAATTGCACTGAGATTCCTAATTGGGATCTTTTGCAGATTTCACTTCATCAAGCACATTTGGAGCAAATCCGCATAAGCACAAATTACTTACTTACCTGCATCTAAAAATGACATACATACATACACTAAAAATAACCATATAGATACATAAATCAAATGAAATTATAAACATTCATGGTGGGAAAAATAATAAAGATTGAAGAAAAAAATCACATGCACACCTTGAGGAAAGCAGGACATGAAAAAATACATTAAGCTGAAGCAAAAATACGGAATTCTTGAATTATTTTTATATCTGAAATATTATTTTTCCAAAAAAATTTATTTAACCAATGTATTTATTAGAAAACAATAAATAAGTAAAAAATTTCCGAAATAAAAACATAAAAGAAAAAAATCAAAATATTTCAGAAGCATATAAAAACGCGCAAAAAAAAAGAAAAAATGAGAATTTAATCTATGGAATCTACAAATACATGAAAGTTCAATTGGGAAAGTACCCACCACAACTGATAGGTTTAAAAATGCTATGATGGCAAGTATAGAAGGTTCAGTGCATTTTAGTATTTAGCTATAAAAAAGTTTAAAAAATATATAACACAAAACTCAATAGAACGAAAAATTGTTATATCAACAATCTTTAACGTCAATTTATCAGTACTAAATTTCTCATAAATTGACAATTATCACACATACCATAACACAACCACACAAACATTCAATAAACCAACCACACAAACATTCGATAACACAACCACTCCCTCATGCAGATAAACATGGTATCACCAGCCCAACTGACAAAGGTTTTATTCCAATGTTATTTGCTAAACCAACTATAATAATGAGGAAAAATATTAATTAAATTAAATATTTTAATCATATATTTCATAGAAATATGGCTTTAATAATTTTTATTCAAGGCTTTTTGGTTTTTAAACTACACAAAAGACCACATCAATTCCAAAAACAACAACAATATGCAACAACACTTTGCAACATTTAAAAACAACACACAACAACAAAAATAAGAAGTTACCAACAACTCTAGTAGACAAACACAAAATCCATCAACTAAGACAACCGCAAAGCTTTTCGTAAGATAATCTCACGTCAAAAAGTTACATTACTACTTAATAATGTAGAATGTTTCAACGAAAAACTTCCAAGTTATTTGCCATGATGCATAAATCTTTTTTTTGTGTTTTTTTTGTGCTTTAAGGCTTTCTTTCTACAATAAGAAACATTTTTGAAACACAACTTTGAACAACAACAATATGTTATAAAAGTTATTTAATGATAAGATAATAAAACAAATTCATTAAACAACAACATCAAACCACAAAAACATCAAGCCACAACAAGACCAAACAATAACAGCATCAAACCCCAACAAAACCAAACAACCACTCAGGTGCACCCAAACTCAGACGGTTCAGTCACCGTTTCTTACAGTCCTCAAAATGCTGGAGTGCACGAAGTGAACGTTTCCTACAATGAGAAGAATGTTACTAGTAAGTTCATCATTAACATGTAATTGAACTTATGATCATTTTTGTTAGCTTTGTATTTGATGGTAACCGTGAGTATTTTGGAATGAATCAGAACGTTACTAAAAACAAATATTAGTTATAACAATGTAAGAATTAAAATTTTGAAACAGTAAAGAAAAATGTTATCTTGAAGCTTACATTATTCAGTATTTGATTAGATAATAACAACAACAACACCATTCAAGTTTTTAAAACAATAACAATAAAAATAATACTAACAACAATAATAATAGGCATCCCAATCCGTTTGAACGTCGATGCTCAGGGAAACAACCACTACGTCACGGCTTACGGAGGGGGTCTGAACCAGGGCAAGAGTGGAGAGAACCTACACTTCTATGTCACCGGAGCATCTAGTTGGTTCATCTTTTAGTTTTATGAGGTTTATTTATTATTTGGGATGTTTTTTAATACAAATGGAGATGAAAAGTAAAAAAGATATTATTTTTGAATAATATAAGACCACAAACACCAATGCTACAATTACTACCACCTCTCCACCAATACCCTTCCAGCCACTTTCACCAGAACCACCCCAACTAACCTGGCCAACACAACCTTTTCAATTCCACCAAAACCTCCACATAGGCGACATTGACGTCAAGATAGATGGACCAGGTCATGTAGACATAGTAAAGAAAGAGGACTTGCACGGTGCAGTGAGGTACGAGTACCTGGCCTTCAACCCTGGAGAGTACAACGTGCACATCAAATACAAGGGAAAGCCTATCCATGGTTCCCCTTTCGCTGCCAAGTTGTCAGGTGAGTGAGTTGGTGGGTAGAAAGACTTGGGTTCGTGGAGATTTGGATGTATGGAAAAGTGTGTGTGCTTATTTTAATGAATGTCTGTACTATCTTATAAGTTTTTCTATTTGGAAACACTCAAAATTAAAAAAATTTTTGATAAATTTATTTTCAAACTATAGTTTTCAAGACATTGTATGTTCCTAGTAATTTTGAATCAATCATAATGTGTTTTTTGATTTATGAGAATTTTCTTGAAAAAACCTCTAAAACAAATTCTATTCAACTAAAATTTTCGATATTTCAGCATTATCCTAATTCATTACCAAGCAATAATTTTTTTCTAAGACGTTTTTTATAAGCACACCACATAAATGACATTAATGATAGTTGATGTTGGAAAACTACTTAATTGTTCACAGGGGAGGGCAGGAAGAGATCTCAAGCCTCGTCTCCAGCATCTTCAGTGTATGTGTTGGCAGTTGACAATGTTGACTTGAGCAATACTGTTGCTACTATTAAAGGTGTGTATGTGGGTGTGTGTGTGATTGTTTTTTTGTATTTTTTATGGGTTTTCTGTTTGTTTTGGTAAGTTTTTTTTTCTAAATTTTATGGGTTTCTTATATTAATTTTTTAACAACACATCAAAATTGAGAAATTTAAGTACAGTTGTTAAAAAAGCAAGCTGAAATTTTCGGCAATACCATAAAACGTTAACATCTTTACTATTTGCTGTGGTATTGACTTCATCTAATCCATCATCAACATTCCTCACAGGTCCATGTGGAAGTTCAGACTTGTGTTTGTTGAAGAAGGTCGACAACAAACTAGGTGCCTTGATATATTTGCTTCCTACATCAATACTGTTGCAAAGATATCATAATATGATGGCTATATGATAAAACATCATTACAGAAATTCTGTTTGAAAATTTCTATCAACTTCATCATCTCGAACTACTTTTTAAAAAACTTGAGCATGTTATCATTATAATTCCACAAATTGTATCCCTGTCAACCATTTCCATGATCACCATCACAACCTGTTTATAATAACCATCACAACCCGCTTATAAAAACCATCACAACCCGCTTATAACAACCATCACAACCCGCTTATAACAACCATCACAACTTACAATATTATACCATCAAAACAAACAGCTATTGCCTCGTTCCAGCCAAAGACCAAGGGAACATACAGGGTGGATGTGGTTCAAGAGGGTAAGCCAATCAAGGGAAGTCCATTCAACATTTCTGTAAATGATCAGCATGTGTGCTCTGCCACCAAGGTTTGTTGGAGGGTTTGATGGTTTTTGGGTGGATGTTGGTGATGCTGGGGTCGAAATGATGAGAATTTTTAGAAAGTGGTGGAGGTATGAAAGGAGGTCATTTTGGATTAGTGGGGAAGAAGAGAGAATGTGAGATTTTGTAGAGGGATTGAAGTATTTTTGGTATGCAAATGGTTATAGCGTTGATGTACTGGGGGTTTGTTAGTGAGATAATATAATTTTTGAGCTGAGCTGGCTTCTGTCAGTTTTTCTCAGTTTTATGTTTTGCTTCACTTCTTTTATTTTACTGCTTTCGCTAAACTGTTTTTTAATATTCTTACATTTTTCATGTTTTTCCTGCCCCTAGGTAAAATTGCATGGAGCAGTCTCTTCAGCCACAGCCAACACATGGAATGAGGTTCAGATCGACATCTCCCAGGCAGGTGGCTTGTGTTGCTTTTTGAAAAGTTACAGTGTTTTGAGATCTTTTTTTATTTTAGTTTTTTATTAATATTCAGACTCAATAAAAAGTAAATTTCAACTCTTCAAAATACCGCATCACCAATTTACCAAAAGAACCTAACCAGTGATTTCCCAAAACTCACAAACTTTAAAACCCCCATATCACCGCAAGGATACGGATCATTGGCCATCTCAATTGAGGGTGGTCACCGCAGTGACATCGAGTTGGAGGCCTCCTCTGAAACAGTGCAATTGCTAAAGTACAAGCCCCACGAGCCTGGAGTCTACATGCTCAACATCAAATTCGGAGACGATCACGTTGTCGGTGTGTTTCTTTGTGTGTATATCGTGCTAAATTTTCAGCTGAAATGTTATTTTGATATATAGCGGGAAGGTTTAAAAAAAAAACTTCCTAATTATAAAATAAATTTTTTTACTGAAATCTCTGAAAATTGATAAAAAAAAAAGGTTTGTTAAACAGCCTCATACAATGATCCTTACAAAAACCTTAGTAATTAGCATAGCTCATGCACTCTTCATTTGTTGGAATACGATTTAAGCATGAAAGACTGTATTTTTGTGTATGAGTTCCATGTTTTTTTTTTGTATGTTTTTATATATACCTCTTTTTTGCTTTTTTTATTGTTTCATTGTGTGTTTGTTGTTTTAGGTGTTTGTGGGAGTGTTTTATCTACCATAACACAACACCCCCATAACACAACTACATCATCATTATCATATCTCTTCAACACACATCATCACCACACAAACAAACACATCCAGGATCACCTCACATTGTAAGTGTGGGAGGACAACCATCTGGGAGAGTGAGGGAGACTGTTGTGGCTGCAGTGAAAGCTGTCGAGGTGAAGTTTCTGAGTTTTTTTCTGTTTTTTGGTTTTATTTAAAAATGCTTTTTGTTTTTTGTTTCAATTTTTTAGCTTCATCAATGTAATTAGTTTTCTTATTTTTTTACTAATTATTTTTTGTTATTCCTTTTTTATTATGATCGTCACCAAATTATTGCAGATAGCAGAGAAGAATGCTGACTGTCATTTGGAACTGCTTGTTCCTGGTAAACAACATTTAAGCATTAACTGAAATTCAAATCAATTTTGATTATTGTAAAGCTCTTAAAGTTTGTGAAAATAATAAAAAGATTATAATAGAATAATTAAAAAAAGGAAAACCACACCACATTTCATCTCATTGCACCTCACAAAGCTATTATTTCAAGTTATAATCAACTTCTCTCCTTCTTACACCACACTGAACTACGCTAGTAAACTTCACCACTATTCCAACATACCATTCCAACACCATCTCAATTTCTCAATGCCCATTTTACTTCAACACCCCCAACCTCCTTCATTTCAGGCACAGACCCTCTAGACATGGAAGCAACCATCACGTCGCCCAGTGGTAAGACAGAG
This sequence comes from Pterobdella sp. o SKG-2022, assembly GCA_964035795.1. Taxonomy (NCBI): domain Eukaryota; kingdom Metazoa; phylum Annelida; class Clitellata; order Hirudinida; family Piscicolidae; genus Pterobdella; species Pterobdella occidentalis. Next base: position 5,964,881 of record OZ038323.1, on the reverse strand, counting down.
CTGTGTGAAATCAGAGGAATGGGAGATTCATTGTGCTCCTTGAAGTTCAAGCCTCAAGAAGATGGTGTCAACAACATTAGTCTTAAATACAAAGGCCTTCACTTTGCTGGTGAATTTTTGTTGTTGTTGTTAACACTGGGTGCTTATAACCATGGAGTTTTTCAAATACTTTTCAAAATAATTTGGGAACACTACCTTAATACCACTTTTCCACATCCACCTTATTACACCACCACTACTCCATCCCTCCCACAACACTACCACACCATCACAGGCAGTCCCTTCCAGTTCACAGTAGGAAAAGCCCCCACCGGAGGAACCCACCGCATTGAGTTTGGAGGTCCTGGAGTGGAGCAAGGAGAAGTAGACAGTAAAAGTTAGTTTGTGCTACAATGGGTCTTAATATGTGGTCTTAAAGATAGAACATAAGATATGGCGATAATTGGTAATGATTCCGTAAAAGTACGTATACACAGTAATATGTTGTATTCATCTATTCATAAATTTAACCACACAAAACACACAGATACCCAAAAAACACATACACACACACACAGACGAGTTCAACGTGTACTATAGGGAAGGAGGAGCGGGAAACATCAGTATAGCTGTTGAAGGACCTTCCAAGGCCAACATCAAGGTTTGTTGGTGTGTGTTGTTTTGTATTATTTTGTGTTGTTGTTTGCTTGTATAATTTTTTATTATTTTCTGTTTTGTGATTGGTTCATTGTTGGATATATGATAATGTTTGTGTGATGTATCAGTATTGATGGCATGTTGTGTTAGTGAGGATATGACTACTTTGGACTCCAGGTTGTAGACAAAGGAACAGGGTATCTGAACGTCTGCTACACCGTCAGCAAAGAAGGTGTTTATTAAAATATTTATCTCTTAAATTTTTTCATTGAGTTTTTCGTTTATTAATTTTGCTACAATTTTCATCATTATTATTCCTAATATTATTATATTGTTTCATTGTAACTTTTTTATCACTATCAGTATTATTATTTTTTCACAACTTTTTTCACCCCCTTTATCACCACCATCATTACCATCATCATCATCACTACCCTCATCACCATCATCAGGTGATTATGGAGTGCACGTGAAGTTCAATGATGAGCACGTGCCTGAATCTCCCGCCATGGTGAGGGTACTGCCTCTGAGCAGGGATGCTAAGAAGGTGTCTTTCATCTCCATCAGGGACCGTGGAATTGATGTGGGTTTTTTTGTTTTTATTGTTATTGTTTTGGTTATTTTTATTGTTTTCAGGGTTTTATGATTTTTGCCGTTTTTTATTTTAAATTTTTAAATAATTTTTTATATTTCAGTGTTATTTTCAGTATAATTTGTGATAATTCAGCTCATCATCATTTTTCTCTTATAATTATAACCAGTACTACTACAACTACCCACAGGTAAACAAGCCTCTGACCTTCCAGTGTGCCTTGAACGGTGCCATTGGAACCATCAAGTCCCACGTTCACACGCCCTCTGGTGAGTAGAAGTCTAGCTGATTTGAACTTTTCAATCTTTTACACTACGCTGACCGAAAATTAACAGAATTTCTATTTTTTTATAGGTTTTGATAAGCTTTTTTCTACCACATAATCGATTTAATATTGTTGCGTCTTGTTCAAGATAAGAAAACAAATTTATATATCGCTTATTTCCCATCTCTGAAGATGCGTTTGTATATAGTTATAATGCCGTATTCTGGTGTTCCACAATGTGAGTGACATATTTAACTTCTTGACCACCACAACAGGCAATGTTGAGGATGTTTACGTGACTGAGTTGGACGAGGATAAGTTTGCATTGAGGTGGGTGGTGATGAGTGTAAGGTTAATGAAGACTGAATCTTCACGAATTGAAAATTTTACAGTGTTAACTAAAAGCTTCAGTATTTCTAAAAAGATTAATACTTAGTGTTTTAAATCAAATTGATTACAAGCACGATTATAGTTGCATTAATTTCAGTAGTTTTTAAATGCAATGTAATGGAATGTAAGTTTTTTCAAATATAACAATTTTAACAAGGTTTTTTATCGTTTTTCAATTTTTACTTCAGCTTGAGGAAAATTATGAGCATAATTCTTGTATTAATACTATCAATATTAATGGTACTTATAAAAACAGAATATGCTTTGATACAATATAGCATACTAAAATGTTATCATTTGATTGATAAGGTTCAAGGCTATTGGTGCGTTCAAAAAATTTTTCTAAGTTAAACTATTTCCTTAAAAAGTATTCTTGATATTTTCTAACACAACAAAGGTTCACTCCAAAAGAAAATGGTGTCTTTTACGTTGATGTCAAGCTGAACGAAGCACATGTTCCCGGTATGTCGTGGTTCTGTCTCTGATACATTTTTAACTTTTCCAGTCATAACACCACTATGACATCAACTACCCACCTTAAACTATCAATTCGTGCATTATCCAACATTCCACAACAATACCACCAACCACCATCCCACAAAAATCACCAGCTAAAACTGCACCATCCCAACACAATAACACTACTTCACCACAACCACTATTTCCCCACAGGTTCACCTCTCCCTTTTCTTGTGGGCAAACAATCCTTGGACCCTGCCCTTGTCATCGCCAATGGACCTGGGCTTGAGAAGGCTGTCACAGGTTATAAGGGGCTGTGTTTGAAGCTTTCTTAAATATACATTCGCAGCTAGGAACATATGCCCATACACATAAACACACATACAGGCAAACCCACTAAGTTTACTATAGTGACAGCAAATGCTGGAGCGGGAGCTTTGGTGGTTCAAGTTGATGGGCCCTCTAAGGTTGCACAAGTTCATTACTGGAAATTCAAAAAACAAACTGAATTTTGATATAACTTTCGGTTTTTGAATTTGAAACAATTTACAGGTGGCACTGGTATGCAACGAGGTAGATGAAGGCTACGCCTTCACTTATACTCCCGTTGCTCCAGGCATCTACATGATCATGGTTAAATTCTGCAACGTCACTATCGCTGGAGCCCCCTTCAGAGCTGAAATTACTGGTGGGTTCATGGTGGTAGTTGCTTTAACGCCTGTTATTTAAAAAAGTTTTTTGAATTTCCAGGAGATGGTAAGGCTTCCGACATCACAGAAACCTCCACACTTACTGTGGAAACGGTAGAAAAAAAGCCAGGTTTGAGTTTTGTGCTAAAACCCTTTAAATAATTGCAACTAAAAGTCAAACAAATAATATAGTTTTTGATTCAATTTTGACGCAGGAGTAGCAAAAGGCAAGAAGTTCCAGGGAGAAGCAGAGAGAGTGATGGCAAAGGGACTTGGGCTGCAGAAGGGGCATGCCAACAGAGCTGCCAGCTTCACACTGGATGTCAAGTCGGCAGGTGGTGTTTTGTTGCAGAGCTCGAGTGTTTTCCATATTTCAATGTCAACTTTAATTAACCAACAAAGTTACTCCACTCATTTTAACAGTTGTATATGATTTGCAAACTAACTTCAGGTAATGCATTGTTGAGCATGGGCATGTTTTCACCCAAAGGAAATCCTGTCACTGAACTGACCTACAAAAAGGTTTTGTTCTTTTTATCATCCATACATGCTAATGATTAAAATAATCCTTATAAACCAATCAGATAAAGCCTACCTTGTACAACGTCTCTTACACAGCCAATGAAAAAGGCCCTCACACGCTAGTCATTAGGTGACTCATACATAATCGTATTATTTTTTTTTGAATTTCAAGCATTTCAGTTTTTTTAACTTATCTTCTAATATTTAATTGTTAATTTTGTTTTTTGAATTTCAATAACAAAACGCTCGCCAGATGGGGCGATGACCACATCCCTGGAAGTCCTTTCGAGATAAATGTTGCTTGAATTTCCAACACGTCATTCTGTTTATAAACATTTAAAACATTTGTAACCATCATTAACTTTAACTTGGCGAGAAGAGTGCCTAAATACGATATTATTTCACTGTTTCAAGATGGGTAAATAAATTGCGTTCGTGTGTTGAATTTTTTGTGAATACAACAAGAATCAAACATTATTCAAACTTATACTGAAGGTATCGCTCTCAGTTAATGATGTGGTATTCAATTAGATTCCATACAGACGAATTTCATAAGGCATTCAAGCAATTTAAAATGTAATTATTAAAAATTATTGTTTCATTTATTTTTCAAATAAATTTTTCCAAACAAACATTTTATGACTAACATTTTTTTGCATTATAACGATGTTTTGAAGTCAAATTTTTTTAAAGATTTTTAAGTTTCCATGCTTTTATTCATGAAATTTGTTTGGTTTAATTCCGTTGTGATTGAGATGTTATCTCACAAACAATATAGTAAAATACAACACAAAAAAAGTGAAGCGCTGTGAATGATTAGCCTCTAAAATGTGAACCGTATATGCATGATATTTTTAACTCTTTCATCGAGATGAAGCTTTTCGATATATTTTCTATATCATCATCATCACTGATGTAGAATGATTCGAAGGTAAAAGATTCTACATTAGTTACCTGATGATGATGATGATGTTGATGGTGTTGATGATGATGATGATGATGATGATGATGATGATGATGATAATATAAAAAATACATCGAAAAGCTTCTTCTTATCAAAAATTTAAACATCATCGTGTTTTTATGGTTTACAACTCGAAGGTTTTCGAGTGTTTGCAACGTCTTTTTAAAAACAGCTTAGTTTACCATTTTTTTTTTTAATTTTATACGAAACCTTGAAAAAATTCCATAAAATCTATAACTTTCTAGCATTTAGTCATGCATCCAAAACTTTCAAGCTAAAAGCATGTATTCATGAACGGCCTCATGAACTAAACCCATCTGTAGCACTTGTTATACTGATGAGAATAAAAATTAAAGAAATTTTGTATTTATATGAAGAACGCAAGTAAAAAAGAAGCCAGTGGAGGTCAATAAGAAATAGAGAGATAAGATTTTATTTGGAGTATGAGAGACCAGGCGAGCAGCGCAAAGTTGACAACTTTAATATTAGAGTTTTAGTAGTTTTTTTTTTTTATTTTTTTTTAGTATAGAATGTAAGGCGGTATTTATAAAGCGCTTTTCCTTATAGATCAAAGCGCTTGATACAAATTTAATGTAGCGAAAACACACTGTGGAACAGGTGCTAACTGTCGGCCCACGCGGGATCGAGCCCGTTGAATTTAGCTAATTAGTCTAATGCTCAACCATTGAGCTATAGGGGCCGACAAAGAAAAATGAAATAGTAAAGGCGCTAGAAAACAAAAAAGCAAAGAATCTTAAAAGGCATCATCTTAGGAGATCTATCCGATGCGACAGAAGTGGTAGAAACAGAAAGAATTCAAAGTTTGAAAAAAAGAATCAAAAAGAAATCCAAAACGATGTTGTAACGAAAAGCTTCGCATCTTAATAAACTAGTTAGTGTTCTGAAATATAACTCATTTTATTGTGGTTTTTGAAAAAATCATTACGTTAAAATTAAGATACATTGAAAAAAAAAATGGTTTTTACACTTTTAAAATGGTGGGACATATAACGACAGAGAAAACGGCGTAAGAACTGATTTGCCGTCGTGACCTCTGTAAGAGAGCCTATATAAAAAAGATAATTATTCAACTATGTTCAACTGTTTTTTAAATGTTTAAAAATGTTTCACTTGGGTGCGAACCTCATACCCATATGATGAAACAAAAATAATAAATGAGATAAAACAAAATTTTGTGTTTTCTCATAAAATGATGCTTTAGAACAGCTCTCTTTCTACAGGCTATCAAAAAAATATTTTTACAGGCATGCCGAATGAGGAATCGAAAATAATTTAATTCGGTCTTTTTTTTTAATTTTTTAACAATTTAACGTTTATAAAAAAGTATTCACATGCTTCAAAATATTACTGTTTTATCGCAAATTTTGTTTGGATTTTTAGCTTAAATTGTAAAATAATATAAATTATGTACGTGAACCTTGCTTATTATCACCCTTATTATATGGTCGCCTAGTTTTTCCTATAGTTCTCGGTATTTTATATCTTTCTGTAGCAATTTACTCAACAAGTTTATTCGGCTTTTGAATTTTTGGTAAATAATTAAAATGTCGTCTCGAGTTTATGTTCCTCCTAGTGATGATACGCTTTTCATGCGAGGTTTTTCTAGTCATCATCGGCCCGAACAAATTAAGTATGATTTTATTATTCAGGATCTTGGTAGAGTAAAAAATCATGTTCAAAATTAAATAATTGAGTTTTATGATTTAAGAGAATTTTTTGGAAAAGAAGCGGGACGTTGTGTAGTCGAGTTTAACAAAGATGATGGAAATGAAGGTCAGTATATAGCTCTAAGGTTTCAAACTAGAGAAATTGCAAAAGACGTTTACAGAAGGTTCAAATTCTCATCTAAATTTAATTTTTCAAAAGTATTTTTATCATAAAATTAATTTATTATTTTTATCTTTCTAGCTAGATATTTCCAAATTATTCATGTTAACTTTTTATGCAAGACTATTCACATGACTGAAATCTTTGTTGAAAGAAATTGCATACAAGAAGTTAAATAAATCACTAAATTATACCATCAAAGAATGTGATTATTCAATAATCTAGTTTGGGCTGCATTATTGATAATGTTTATGTTGATAAAATGAAAAGCTTAATAGTTGTTTTAAAATAAAATGATCTTTGCAATTAAAAAATTTCTCCATTGGAAGAATAGCCCTATTTGAAAAGCTTCAAATGCTAAATTAAATCAGTTCTCAGGTAAGATATTCCAAGAATAAATATAGCTTCTATGATTTTGAATCTGGTTTTGCCCCACTATACCAAGTGTGGTCAGATTCACCCATTATTCCAGGAATTCTTTTGATAATTATAAAAGCAACTTCTGTCATATTGAATGTCTTCAAGATGAATATGTTATAAAAAATTTGAATAGATTCAATGATAGGGAGATTATGGGAGATCGAGTGACGATGACCTGGTATAAGGACCTCAGGAGAGTCAAGCAAACACATGGTCATTTTATACCTGTCTCTATATGACTGTTTTTTATATTATGCAATTTTTTTTTGTCTCATTCACTTTCGTGCATTTAATGATTTAACTTCCATGCTCTATAAGGAAGTTTATGCACAAAATTTGAATAAAATAATCAAGATTTCTTATAAGTCATATTTGAATTTTTTTTTTATGATATCTTGTTTCAAGAACTTTCAAATACTCCAAGTATTTTTTTTATTTGATTGAAGCAAGCAAATTAATTTTATTTTTTATTAAATAGACATGATATAATCAACAATTAATGACATTCATTTCTACTTATACAGATACACGACGATTTTCTGGAGGTCGTAGTGGTCACTATGACTACTACAATGACAATAGAAATGACCATCATAGGTTCAGGAGGTCATCTGGAAACCGAGGTCGTATGCATCATGATCTTCCTAGACACATGTCTCGCAGTGTTTCTCGATCATCCAGGTCTGTTTCATCATCAGGATCTTATGAATCTGGAGAGGTGCCTAAGAGACATGCTGTGAGTCATGTGTGTGTTGCATATATATATCATTAGTATAACCATGTGAATAATATCACTTCAGTCTCGATCAAGTTCAGTGGAGCAGAGACACATCTCCAAAAGGAGCAGACGACTTGAAAATGATTCTTCAGAGAGTATGGAGAGAAAGAGAATGAAGAGGATGAAAAGAATGATGAGGAGACAAGCAGATCTGATGGATTATAAGGTGTGTTGTTGCATTTCATATCTCATAATTAAGATGAATATAATTTCAAAACACTGGTTAGTTTATTAGGATATGAAGCTTTTTGTTAACAAAGTAACATTTTCAACGAAAAGCTTTGTATCTCAATAAACTAACCAGTGTTCTGAAATTATATTCATTTTATTGTTTGGCTTTCAAAAAAATCATAATTAAGAATTGTTTAATTGATATATATAACAAAAAAAAATTGAACAGCTTGGTGAAAAGGAAGACAATGTGATCTCAATAGAAGCAGATGAGCCAGACAACAAGGCACCTGCCCAACCTCCAAAAGTTGAAATCAGAGAGGTTTCAAAGGAGGAGCTCAATGTCTCAGTGAACAATCCAGATGATCTGGCAAAATTAAATAAAATACATGATGTGGAGGTTGAGAATGCAAGCAAACAAGTGATCAATGAAGATGATGATGGTGCCGAGGTTGGTGTTACCATAATGTCTGAAAGTTCTTCGCTGATTTGTCTTGTTGCTTTAACCTATAGATTCTCATTTTTAAAATTAATTTCCACATTTGCATAAATTTAAAAATTTGCATAAGGTTAGAGTTAGAAGTTTTTCCCCAGTTTTTTGAGGATTTAAAATTACATTCATAGAAACAAAAGAATGATTTTCCATAAGTACACCATATATCCATTTTTTTCATGCTCATGTATTTGTGGGTTGTACAAAATGGCGTTGAACCCACAGGAGGGTGAGGACATTGATGGCATGTTGGTGGAGATGGATGATGTGGCATCATTCAACCAGGACCATCATTTGAACCAGCTTAAAAATAACGAAAACAAAATGCAAGTTCTCAAGGAGAAAAAAGCTCAAGTTGAAAAGGTTTGTTCTGAATTTAACTTGCAAACAAAATTGTGGCTTTGCTGAACTACATGGAGTAGCATCTTGTGAAATCTATCACTTGCTCAACTGAAACCCCATTTAGGGGTGATTGAATGGTAGACTTGATGAACCATCCCATTATTTGGATGTTGCATTGAGGTAACAGTGACTGGTGGGTAGTAGTTGAAATTTATGAAGTTTCGACTTGCACTTGGTAGAGGAAATTGAGTTTGAGTAATTTGTGGTTAATAAATTATTTCGTATTTAATTGAATTATTTTCTACCATGAAGGCATACAGACAAGACTGTGAGACGATTGTCATGGTGACCAAACTTCTCATAAGGTTTTGACTGTTTTTATCGTATGATGTATCTTTTTAAACATTTCATATGTGTATATACATCTAACTGTATAAAAATGCGACAATAAAAACGATAAGCGATGATGATGTATATTTTTAAGATTCTCTGAATTTTTAAAATTTATTCTGTCAATAAATGTATTTATATAATTTATCGTAAGAGTTCAAAGTTGGATGTTCCAAAAAATAAGGATATGTGCATTTTGTTTTAAGAAGTTTAACTCGCATCAAAAGCCACACGATAATTATATGTCACCACGCAGCAAAGACCCCGACTTGGAGGACCGTCTGCAGAAGAGTCTGAGGGAGAACCTCAGAGACATCGGACACAGGTCAGTTCTGCATCTCATGATCGCTAGTTTTATTTATAGTTCACTCCTGTATAATGTGTTATAATGATTTTGACATGATCACAGGTGCATACAAGAAATGAGAGACTATGTTGATCGCATGAAACAGTGAACTATTTCATTTATTGACTATTAAAGATTTATAAATGAACAAGTTTATATATTTTATTTATAATGTCTGAACATATTTGAGTGTTGAAAAAGTTACCATAAATCCATTAAAAAAATAAAAAGTAAGTCTCATAGTTCAAAATGGCTCTTATCTTCTATTTCGTTTTCTTTGATACTGCCGAAACCTTCATCGGCCGAAAGTTTGTTATGAACTTTTGAGCGTGTTGGTATTTCCTTCAAAAATTGTCTCCAAGCCATTTGTACTACCTTCTTTTCTACCCACTCACCAGCCTCTCCTTCTATCATTTTCATCATTAAGAAGCCATCACAGTGGATGTAGTCAACGAATTGATGAAATTTTGATTTTTTCGTAAAATCATCTCCATAAATTTTGTGATTGTTCAAGTGATTCACTCTTGATCTTCTGAACAACAACAACACACTCCAGCTTATCACACTGAAGAATGTAACGAACATCACGATGACCAACCAAAACCACAAAAACAACATCATCATTTCGTAATAGAGATTCATTGGCAGAGTACACTGTAACGTATATCGGTGGGTGTTTCCCAAAACCCTTTGCATCACGTTACAGTATGTGACCCTTGGAAAACTTTGAGGGCGTGACCAGCTTTTTCCCTTCAACATTCTACTGACTACTAACCAACCATAATAATGGAATCCGTTTCCTAAAAAGTGTTCGAGGAAATACAACTGACCACACACGTTAAGCAGGTACAAAAATTTGACGAATAAATATGACATAGATAAAAACCTTCCTTTGAATAGCAAGAAGTAACTACTAGAGCTTGCCTTAGTAGAGTGCAGAGATTTAAGAAAGTTGTTGAAGTTATGAGAGACAAAATTGATTGGGGCTGAAGTGGCATCAACGTCAGCAGCCTTTCGACAAACTGATGAGGCTTCTGTCACAGAATCGAGTGATACACCACATTTCTTAATAAACAACTTCCAAATGAAACTGGGTAGAAAAAAGAGAAAGGCCTGGAAAGTGAAAATGAGTGACATCCATTGGTAGTAACTGACTTGCGTATGCCTCGAATGAACGATCGATTCTGACCTGGGCACATAAAATGTGCTTTGTGTCCAACACGTCTGTCGGGAATATAGAGATGAATATAAGTAACCAGCACTTGATTTATTTCAATTTTAAAGCATTGTGAGAACTTGTTGAGCGAAGACTATTTCACTGTCAGACCAATCAGCTGGACAGAAACAACTGATTGGTTCACTGATGTAGAGTCTGGCCATGGAGACAGAGGCAAAGAAAATCAAAAGAGCAACAGTGTATTTTTTGTTGAGTTTGTCTTCGAAACTCTCAAACCCTTTTTTGTACTGTTCCAACAAGGATAATAACTCTTGCATTTTAAAATTCGTCTTAACCTTTTTGTTTCAAGCCAAAATAATGAACATCCTGGTATATGTCACCAGACCTACTAATTGATCGAATCATTCAAATTTAATTGATATTTTTTAAACGATTTTAATGATAGAATTGTTGATATAAATATTTAAACTAAAAAACAAAAACTATATTCAAAAATTATTTTCAACAATTAAATTTTTCTTTTCAGAAAAAATAAATAAACAACATAGTGTTTGGAATCAAAAATAATTTTAAAATACATAATTATTTGATGAAAATCTGTCAAAAATAATTGGGATCAAAACAGTTGATCAAGGGGTACACCGTCATCTTCGTCATCGTCATCCTCACCATCTTCACGAATATCCTTTTTTTTGAGCTTTTCCACAAAGTCTTTCAATTCTTGGATGCTTCTGTTAACATTTACTTTGTATTAGTTATAAGTTATATATGTCTTCATAACACATTATATAAGAATGAACTGAATATTGAAGTCATGATGACGAGAAACATACCTGTGTCCAATGTCCCTAAGGTTCTCCCTCAAACTTTTCTGCAGACGGTCTTCCAAGTCGTGGTCTTTGCTGCGTGGTGGCATATCATTAGCTTGTGAATCAATTAATTAAAAATACAAAAGTGAAACTCCGTGAATATTAGTCAAAATGTGGATTTATATATGACCCACTTGATTAGAAGCTTAGTGACAGTGGAAAATGTTTCACAATCTTGTCTGTAAATCTGTAAATCAAAATATTATTGATGAAGATGGACAGTTTTGTTAAAATTTCTAATCACACGAATTGTTCCTAAGTGTTTGGATAACCACCATGCAGCAAACCCACCAACCTTTTCAACTTCCTCCTTCTTCGCCTTCACCAGAGCCAACTTCTCTTCATCCAGGTCTGGTTTGCCATTCATACTAACGTTCACTTGTGTATCTCTTCTTGCCTCTTTGGTTTTCTTTGGCATCTAGGTAGCATGTTATAGTTAATCTGCAAGTAGCTTTAAATTGAACGAGAGGGTACAAACTTGAATTTTTTGTTCATAAGAGTACAATCCCTCATCTTCTTCATCACAGTTCCTTGTGTCAAATGGTTGGTATGTTTCATTGTTTTTGTTGGGAAAAGGTGATGTTATTTTGTGTTGTGAAATGTTTCCCGATAAGTTTGTAGTCTGTTTAGTGATGGGAAAGAGGTATTTATGCTGGGTAGATTCAGCTAATTGAGTTGCACTTTTTTTCTTGGCTGCTTCAATACTTGGTGACTCAAGCTCAATTTTTTCTTTCACTTGTGCAAACGCCTTGAATTTGTCTTCTTGTTTGTTTTGTTTCAGTTGTTTAGATGAGGTATCTAGTAGTTGTTTTTGTTGATACAATTGTTGTTCCTTCAAAAGGGCCTCCTTTAGCAACACCTCCTTCAACTGCTTTTGAATTTGTTGCTTCTTGGAACCCACTCCAGCTTCAACTTGTTCAAGCTCTGTACCTGCTTCAGTGATTGGAGTCCACTGTGCTGGTCCCTTCTGTTTACATGATCAGTTAGTAAAGAATGTATACAGATCAAACACAATTAATGAGGGTGAAAAAAATAAAAATAAAACACACAGACCTTAGCTTTTGCTTCTTCATCCTCGACTAATGATTCATTTTTATCAGCATCTGTCCATTTTGACTGCCTCAACTGATCAGACTCTTTACTGACATCTTTCTTATCAGCGTCATTATCTCCTTTGTTACTTATTGCTACCACCTTGCTTTGAAACAGCTTCTTGGGCTGTGTAGTGAAGCATTTTGATCAAACAACTCTCTTATATAGTAATCAAACAATTTGATCAAAATTGTTTTCTTGATAAAAATTGATAATTTTGAATGCTGAATAATATAATAAACATGAGAATTAAATATATGAAGCATGAAAATTAAACATATAAAACAAAAAAAACTACTTAAAGCATGAAAATTAAATATTTAAAGCATAAAAAGTAAATATAAAATTTCAAAACTAAGTGTATAAATAGAACCTTGAAACAATGCTCATGAAATCAATAGAGTCAATAATTTTCACATATAACTCAAATGCATGCTGCATAAACGATTGAAGTTGACAAACCTTCTTAGAGAATGATTGATCTAGAGATGAGTCAGCACTGTGGTCATCTGAAAAGCATCATGAGGTTGATTATATTGGTGGAAACCAAAGCATCATATTAAAATTTTCATAGTGAAATTATTGAAAGATATATGATGGCTGCATCATGTCATGAACTCACCATAGTGTCTACTCCTCAACCTCTTTCTTTCTTGTGATCCCTTCTGCAAACATTTGTTATATTCCAAACTACATTTTATGACAATTTTTGATGATGATGAAACTAAAATTTATGCTACTGATTAATTATAAATTTAGTCAGAGCATTAAATAGCTTAATAAAATCTCTAAACAAACACTAACAAATGCAACAATAACAATATTAATCATATATATGCACTATCATTTTTTATGACAGGTGCACCACCACCACAACTAACATATTCTGAGTCTCCACGCCTCCTTCTGCCTTCAAAACTCCTCTCTGAACTTCCTCGACTGACAGAGGATCCAGTAACAGATCCACTGTATGATCTGGACCTGCTGAACCTTCTTGAGTTATTGTAGCGACCCATCGGTCGTCTGCTATAATAACCATCCCTTCCTCCTTTGTTGTACCTTTGTCTGTTGTAGTCTGTGTTGAGTGATGGTTGGGAATTTCTTAAAAAATGGATACTTGAGAAACATTTTAAAAAGTTTTAAAGTTGAAAATTATGGTATATGATGTTTCTTAGAACATCTTATGACACAAAGACATTGAAAAATTCATTTGAATTTGAAGATGATGAATAATTTAAAAAATTTCAATCCCAAAAATATAACCATTATTGGGTCTAGCTCTTCGAAGATCTTTGTACCAGGTCATATAGATCTTATCTCCAAGAATTTCTGTCTCATTGTACCTACAATTAGTTGAATAACTTATCTTTCATTTGATAAAATTATTTAAAAGTTGACTCAATTTTGGATATTTCTTGGCTACCTCTGCAACCTTCATGATATTATCCTGCTCCGTACTTTTGTCTTTAATTCAAAAGTTTTGGGTGAAAATATTGTCAAAAATATCTTCTTCTCAGCCAGAGTATAAAATATTTAGTCTAGAAAAGTAATGATCAGGTTCACCTATGAAGCTAAAGCATAAAGAATGAAAAGTTTTTCTTTATTTAAACCTTGATAAAATTTAATTGGGTATTAGACGAATAATAACAGAAATATCCTCTTTTAACCAAAAACTTTATAATATTCGATAGACCCTTCACCTTTGTAGAACTTCTTTAGCGATCTCTTTGCTTTCAAACTTCAAAGCCAAAAAGAGTTTTTCTTTGCCATCTTCACGGAAAAACTCAACAGTACTCTTACCACATCTCTCTCCGAAGAAACTCCTGCATTAATGAATTGCATATATAAAATTGATGCTTTTTAAAATATACCGACTCACCTTATTTTATCTATATCTTGTCGATAACCAAAACCTCTCATGAAGAGAGTATCTTTGCTTGCGGGAATTCTAGCCGACATCTTTTTTATTGGTAACCGACGTTTCAAAGGGAAACGACCATAGATAAAGTAACGGAGTAAATAAAAACATAAGACGTGAACTTTATTGACCAAAAAAAAGAAGAATGAAAAAATTCACAACTAAATATTAATTATTATTATATAGCTTTATTTTTAGCTTTAATTTTAACTTTTTCTTTCTTTTTTAATCCATCCATGCTAGCCTTCAGAACATTGGCATAGGCCTAAAAATTGAGAATAAATTAAATTATGATTAAAAAATATAAAAAAATTCTACCATCTGGAACTTGTTGACATCTTTTTGTGAAACCTTCAAAATGAATTCAAAATTTAGTAAGATATCACACATACAAATAAAAACAGCAACATACGACAGTGCTTATTTTTTTATTTCCTAAAACCACTCTGATGAGACATTTGTGTTCTGTTGCTTCAGGCAATGGAGGTCTGCCTTTTCTTGGTATTGGCTTAATTCTTCCATCATCTAGAACAATATAAAATGAATTCCAAACATATGAGGCATTTACAAAGCAAAATATTTTGATAAAGCTTACATTGTTTCATGGTCAATTGGATGGGTTTTCCCTGTCTTGACTTTTGAAAATACCTCATCAACTCACTGAGAAACTTCAAATAATTCAATCAAGTTAATATAGTCACTCATTAGTACTAAAAAAAAAGTTAACTTGAATTGTGAAGTTTGTTGATTAGAACAAAAAAACAGAATTTGTTTTGGCATGAAACAATTTGATATTTCAAAAAATATCAACATAAAACAATGTTCAAACTTTCTTATAAAAACATATAAGTACTTGATAATATTGAAAATGATAACATGTATTTATTGAATTAATATATAATTTTATAAAAATGATTTGCATCAAACACTTTTATTAACTGAATACTAATACAAAGCTTTTCATAAGTTGAACTCACATTATCAAGTATACAAACTTAAATATAATTTTATGCTAATCAACAATATTGTTTGTTATTATACCAAGTAAATAATTGCTTTTTTTTAAATATTATAAATACTAATTAGTTTGAATATATTATGTCATTAAATTAAATTTCTTTTCAATATTTCTGTGCGGCTTAGTATTGAAGAAATTTAGTGATGCCTGAAAAAAACAGCTGATATATAGATGCATGTTTTTTATTTTTTGAGATTTATTACTAAAACACCTAGAGTTAGTTAAAATCTCTTGAAAAATTGTTAACATTAATTTAACTTATAGATTACAAGTTAAACAGATTACTTTGCTTTGCCTAGATAAAAAAGCGAGAAAAATATTTTTTAATATAAAATATATTTTATTTTTCTAAATCTATGACAATTGATATTCTGAAATAAAAGACATACTGAATCATTTTCCAGTAAAACCATCTCGGTAGTTTAACCACACGTTCGAGAAGCTGTAATGGCATAGACATTATATACAAACAAACAAAAATATTCTGTTTTTTTTTAATTATAGATAAACTTGGTATATTCCATAATTAATATTGTTTCAGTGACTTTTAAAATTTCATTGACTAATGGCTTTCTTGAGCAAGAAAATCTTAAAGGAAATAAAAACTTTGTCTTCACGAACTTTTCGAGCCACTGCATTCAAAGGAAGTTTTTTTGAAGAAAGCAAAAAGGATAAATATGAAAAAGAAATTGAATTTCATCCTATAAAAAGTTTCAAAGAAGGCTTCAAGTTACTCCCAAAAGAAATAAAAAAATTCAAAGAAGAGGTTAAAGAAAATGTATTGCAAGATAAGTGTTTTGGTGTGAATCACAAAGATTTTGAAATATTATGGAAGTTTAATAATCCTTCTATTGTTGAAGAGTGGATTGTTACAAATGATAGTGATCATGGAGAAGGTACTCAACTATAACCATTTTTTAACATGGATAAAAATCAGATTAGTATTCCAAAAAAGGAAATATTTAAAAGTTTGACAAAAAAAATTTGTTACTAAACAGGAAAAAGTGTCAGCAACTTCATATTGAACCAGCACAAACGAGCAGTTTTCTCAGGAGATTTAAGCACAGAGGTACCTAAAGATGGAATCACTAAGTCAGCAGGATACTGCAACATTACATCTCCAAAATGTTTAGTTAGTTTTCTTCTATTAAATAGGCTAGAAAGTCATTGCATGAAACAATTGGTCTAATTATTGTGCTTCTGCATGCTTGCTGCAAACTTTGGGAAATTTATTAAAAATAATTGAAGATTATTAATTTTTTATGTAAAAAGATATCATAAACTATAACATATAAACAATACTTGATTTATAAATTTTTATTTCTATAAATAAACATGCATAGGGAATGATATTTTGATATACAAAATAGTTGTGAAAATATAATTTCATAACTCTTCTTGTTTGGATCAATTAATTTTTTTGTTACAGTTTTTGGTTTGGATATTCAGTCTTTGATAATTCCTCATGTTCAGTTGAACTCAAAAATATTTTTACTAAAAGTGATCTTTGAACTTACTTAATATAACAAAGTGTTTATACAATACAACACAATTACGTATATGGTTGTAGTGCCATAACTTCACGCATTTTTGAGCAACTTTTTTATACAAATATTATCTTTTTATACACGGTATTTTGTTTTTTATTAGAATCATATCATTACCATTACGCTTGTTATTCATTTTGTTATATCAATTTCAAGAATGTACAACATAACAAATCAAAACGGACATAATTATACTGATAACAAATCCATTCATTCCACAATATAAATCTTATCATTATCGTCGTTTTACATTACTTCCATGCATGTTTTGGAAACAATACCTATTGCTTTAAAACCCCCACATTTGGGTAACTAATAGTCGACTTACCTAGATATACCATGCAAGCATGAAAACGAAGGCGGTTAATCCAGGACTTTCATATAACCATTATGATAATTTTTTACGAAGTTTTTGACTATTTTCCTTTACTAATACCGTCGGTTTACAAACTGTAAATTTTTTGTATACGAGACCCAAGGGGATTGTCACTCAAAATTTTAATGCGTTTTACAAACTCCTAAGATAGACCCACTGGTCACCATCCTATACTTTCGAAATCTCGCAACTAAATATAAGTTAACTCGAATGCCACAGAAATCCTTCAAGCGCACTATCGCCTACGATTGGAGCAGGTACACGCATCTCTTGCTGAATGTGAGGGGAGATGGTCGCAACTACAATATCATCTTGAACATGCTTCGAGACTGGGATGTAAACTGGAATGACCAATACAACTACATCCTTTATACCAGAGGCGGTCCATATTGGCAACTTGCCAAGGTTTCTTGTTTTTGTAAATAACAATTTAAATATTCATGACTTCTCACAACCTTCAAATGATCAAATGTTTTTTGAAAAAGATTGTTGAACTGGATTTTAAAAACTTCTTCATTAATATTTTATAAAGTTGCTTAAAATTATTTTAATGTAATTCCGAATGAATGGATAGTAGATTATATTTGAAAAACGAAAATATCATTTCAGATTCCATTCTCCAAGTTTATTTTATGTAGCAAGGGGCGTGTCCAAGATAGGCAAGAAGCTATCCAATTGGAGAAAGTTCTCAGTCTGGGAATAACCCTAGCTGACGATAATAATGGTCCCTTCAAGCTCGAAATTGATTTCATTGGTTTGATTCACGACAAATCACATACCAGTACATTTGAATACGAAATGTTCGAAGTTAGCCCTTCGGTTCTCGGTTGATTTTTTTGACTATATTTTTTTCATGTTTTCAGTAAATAATTCAATGTAAAACAAGTTAATGGAGACAAATGATGGAAGATTTTAATTGATTATATTATAATCAAAACAAATCACAAAACCATACAAATAAATTCACTAGTGTAGCATGCATTCAAAATGAAACCGACAAGATTCTGTGGAGTAGTTGTTTTTAATTTACTGTTTAATTTAATAAAGTTTTAATTTACTAATATTACATTTTTTCATCAAACTAAACATTCAATTCATACTGGCGAATAAAATATTTCGAAAAATTCAAAAAAAGCATTTAGAACGTCGTCAAAAATAAGGCTATGACGACCAAGTTGATTGGCTGATAACCTCATTCTTAAGAGGGAGGCCCATGCGAAAACGATGACTATGAAGGTGCATAGAGAATGCACCACAAACAGAGTCCAGCTTGCCATTATGAGGCTTGAGTCTACTGTGTTTGCTGGGCAGTTTTGATAGAAGTTGTTTTTGCGATTGAGACTATCACAAGTGATATTAAAAATATTAATCTAACGTAAGACAATTGTGAAATGAAATCTTGAAACATTAATAAAACTCATATAAATGTAATTCTCAAAATGTGAAACTTTCTCTGCATTGTAAGCCCTTCCAGCCATATTTACACTTGCTAGTCGGACATATCCCTAAAAGGGTTGTACCATTTATCAATACAAGAAACTTTATAAGATCATCTGCAGCTGAACTGACCAGTGAAAAAGTCACAGGGCCCATCAGCGCAAAAGCACTCTCGCATGCAGTCATAGCCATAAAAGTGCAGGTTGCAGGTACTGTAGACGCTCACACTCGTCAGACCCCCGCATCTCTGTATAAGACACGTTAATTCTTTAGCTTCGTAAGTCCATATTTCTCGATTGAACTTTTACTAACGTGAGATTTAGAAAAAAAATAATTTGAAAAGATATGACAGTATTTGGCTAATAACGTGGTGAAAAGCTAGACCTGTTGTTGCTTGTTGAAGCATGGCACATCACATTCCTTCTCTGATGTCCGATCCTTTTCCAATACGAAAGTGAAACAACTGCAGCTGTCACCATTCTTATTCGTTGTTTCAACAAAGAATGTTATAAAAGATGTCAATCAAATGTATTCATCAGCATTATGCTAAAAAAGACTAACGAACAAAACGGCAAACGTTTTCTTTCTGTCCCTGCAGAAGTAGATGCAACCATCAATAGACATGGCATTCTTGTGCAGCAGGGATGTCTCGGAGGCAATTGACATACTCATCTTAAAACATCCTGCATTTTTCATGTTTGCATTTTTATGTTTTAATGCCCATATTGAGATTTTGAAGAAAATATGTGTTTGGCTAGAATAAGATTTTGAGCAAATTTTTAAAAGTTTGAGGTTTCAATAAGTTTAACCTCAGCATGATGAGTTTCGAAAATTTTTCAAAGTTTAGAAGAACATAATGGTTTTAAAATTTCATATATATATATATTTCCTTCACTTTCAAAGAAGAAATTTGAAATGGATACTTATTTGTCTTTTCGTTATCAAGAGCCAAAAATATGCTTTAAAAAAACATTGATAACCAAAATAAGTGGATGGGATGTAAACGTAGGATCTAGATTTTGAAAACTCATCCACGTTTGTTTCTTCAAAGAAATCTGATGATCTTTTTGATCTCCCCTTCACGGACTCTAACTTCTTTCGAGTTTTCTTCATGTTGATGAGTTCAAACAAAACTAACTTCATGTTTTTCTTTTTATTCGTCTGTTTTTGCTTCTTTCTAAGAATTTCACGAAAACTTTTCAACATATTTGTTTTTACAAACTTTTTTTGAATTTCCATTGTTTTACTGGATTTAAATGATTTTTCTTCCAATATCTTATCGACTAAGACTTGATATGTTGTGTTAAAACTTTTTAGTTCAACAGCAGAATACACAGTAACGTTAAGTTGGGATGTTTTAACGCCATGTGTTCTATTCACAAGTTCACTAACAACTTTTGAAAATCGATCAGATTTGATGATGACACAAAAAATAAAGAATGATAGTACAGCAATATAAATAATGAAGAGTTTTGACAAGATAGGCAATGAATCTAACCAAATTTTATATGCTCTCTTGTATGCGCTCATTGTTGAATATATTTTACAGCTTTAAGATTAAAATTATTATTTTTTTTTGTAAAATGAAGAATTTTTTTAAAAGTTCTGCATGAAAACACTTGCTAGGTGTGTCAAAGATATGAAACTTTGATGAATGAGTATAAAAAATCGAACCTTAAAGAATCGTTGCCAATAACAACGTATCGTTATTAGCTGTTTATTTAAATAGAATTTGTTAAAGTTGAATTTTATTGAATAATTTCCGATCAATTTTAATTACTTCAAGCTTTTTTCAAATCTTTTCATTAAAACAAAATCATGATTAAATATATTTTTAAAAATTCATTATATAAAATAAAAACATTTTCAAAGACTTTTCAATAAGATATTTTCAAAAGGAAGTAAAACTTCAAAATTTCTTCTAGTTCATAATATGGCTTTAGAAACCTTTTTATATCCCTTATCCATATAAATATTTATGTGTTTTACTCGCCCTAACGTTGAACTCTCACATATAACAAACTTTTTAACCTTATATTCCCTTTAAAAATTAACACTCATGACATAACCTTATCTAATAGAGTATTTTTTACGCTCTGCTAAAACCCAATTGGAGAAGAAAGTATTGAAGTTTTAAAAAAGATAAGTTAGACAGAAAGGATTAAAGTTGAGTAGGAAGATTGTTTTTTAAAAAACCACTTGAAGCAGATTCAGCATGAAAATGAGAGGTAGAGGTAATGTGAAGTTGAAAGTGAGAAGAGGATTCTAAGCCGAGGATGCCTTTAGACGCTTCAATTCTCAGTATACTTGTATCGCTAAGGTATGCCATGCTTACGATTTTATTAGCAGGCTGCATCACAACACCAAGGTTCTATAAGTTTCAACTTACTATAATTTATAAAAAGATTTCAAATAACATCTCATAGCTAAAGTTTTATCGGTATTTCAAAGGTATGTTAGTAAAACTAAATTTTTTATTAAAGGCGGTTAACAATTTGAAGATAAAAAACCAAACTGCTCTCACCATCTTTTGAATTCTAATAAAAGACTTTTTTCAAACAAAACCAGATAAACGCTTATTAAAATGGTTAAATAAAAGACAATGCATTTTTTGCACTATTCAGAATTTTATTTATCTGAAATTTCCATAAGTATTATAAAATATAAAAAGAAAGATTATAGTTCTATCTGTATATGACTTAAAACTTCATCAAAGGCAGCTAATTTCAAGTCTCTACATCATGACAATGACAAAACATCAAGTGAAATATACAAAATATTCTTGAACGCGCAGAATCAGATTTTAATCGAGTAATGAAGAAATCTTATATCCATCAACAAAAGTTGTCTAGTCTTGAAGTACTCTACCTTTTTCAAAAGAAAACATAAAAACTATAATGTTCTTTAAGTTTTTGTTTTCACGTCTATTAATATTTTTAATACTTTCATAAATGTTTCATGGAAAATTTATTTTGTCTAAAATCTTTTCAAACAAAACTCCACAAGACACAAGGCACCGACACAACAAAACCACATTAACTACACTGCACTATGGCCACGCATTTGATGGACTATTTACAAAACCATTTGATCATATAAATATTCACAATACTAAAACTTCTACCAATCATTCAGCAATACAGACTGAATATTCAGACGGGGACTATTGTCTGAATAGAACTGACTGAACCATCGTCTGTGCTTGGCAACAAGAGAGTCTTCCTGGGATTTGACCCAGAGAGGCTTAGAGACGTATCTTTTATTGTTCCAAACCATTATGTCCCTTTCAACCATTAAAGACTCTCCATATAAAAAGAATTTGGCTAGAAGGTTGGGCACCCATTTGCGCACGTAAATGTGGTGCACCATTTTCTGCATCAGAGGCTCTGTCGGAGTAATTGTCTGGATGTATGCACCCTTTCCTAACATTTTGCTATCGAACAAGAGATGCACCAGTCCTGGACCAATCTGAATATTAAAGGTTTTTAGTCATATGTGTGTATTAATAATTTCAGTAAAAAAGACATTATTGCACCTGTAAAGCAACCACATTGAGGTCGAGAAGAGGGAAAACTCTGCCAGCCACCATTAGTTGGTGCTTGAGGTCCATCTGACCCACGTGTTTCAACTCTCCATCTTGCCTCCATTGTGCGGTGAAGTTGTGTTGGATAAACTCACACCAAGGCTGCCTCATCTTCGATAGGTTAGCTCCCTGCCACATGATTGGACTGTGCACTTGCCCTAGATGGGCCGGGTCAGCTCCATTTTCTGGAATTTCCTGATTTATCAAGTCATAAAGTAGGGATGTGAAAAAAAATATAAGTTGTGAAAATTTTTTATGAAGAGCCGATTAATAATTTCAACATTAAAAACAAAGACGCATGAAGCTCACCAACCTGAATATGAGCATTGACTGCGTGCTCACTGCGACCTGCATACTTCCATCTTCCTTCTCGGATCTCCGCAATCTAAATGGTTCATTTTAATCAACACCCACGCATGTTGAATAACAACAAAGGCACACCTCGTGAGGGAACCACAATGGCGCCTCGTCCTCAGCGTGGTACCACATTAACACGAAGCCGTTCTGCTCCCTCGTCTCGTAGGCTTTCACTTTGGCGTTTGAAGGTACTGGAAGGGGGCGTGATGAGTGGTTATAATTTATCTCCAAATTAGCACCATAGACGCTTTTAGCGCTAAATTAATGGAATTTTTTTATGATTATGGTGATAGAATGGTCGAAAGGACAAACAATTAGTTTGAAAATAGTACTTTTATCAGCATAAGGAATGTGAACACATTTTCCATCCCCTTGGAAGCGCCAACCATGGAAGGGGCACTCGATGCAGCCATTCTTCACCACACCTCCCACTGCCAAGTTGGCTCCGTTGTGAGGACAGTATGCATCCAAAACTCTTGCTAGACCATCCGCATCTCTGAAGACTGCTAAGTTTTTGCCTTTGGGGGTGGAGAAGTGGTTGTTGTGAGGATAATGATTTTCATAATAAAGATTTCTTAAAATTTTCAATTCATTTTTTTACGCCATGAACGATCAAAAAGAATTGTTAATAAACAATTATTTTTATTTCGGAATCTTCTAAATACAAGAGAGTCATTTATTTTTGCTTCAATTTTTTGGTACACAAGGAGAAGCGCTCTGCGAATCATAATTATTTTGTTACTAAAATTCCAGTTGGAGAAACTGCTGATTGTGTTAAATGCACACAAAATGTATATTAGGTGGGTCTAGTGATGGTGTTTGTGTGAATTATTGTGTCATGAGTTTTTTTGTTGTTATATTGATAGTTTTGAGGCTCAGTTAAGGTTTTAAAGAGTTTCTGATATATTTCTTTCAATAAAATAATAATAATATTGAAGTCATTTTATGATCAAACTTGAAATTTACATACTAAAGGATAAACTAATCAAATAAATTACAGACACATGTGAAATGGTGATTAAGATTATTAGTTTAAGGCGCTTATAATGAGTTAGTTTTATACTATTAGTTTAATGTCTGTATTTTCTAAGTAGTTAGCTACACATATTAATCACAAATACAGATTATGGGAAAAATGCAGGGGGTCGCTGAGCAATTGGTCGGCATATGACAATAATTTCATAATAATAACAAACAATAAGGGCTAGCAATTTTATTCAAAACCCAGAATTTTTTAGAGAGCCAGCTCAAGTTATTGTTCTTGTATCGTAAAAGCTTGCAACAAAAAGATGCGTACTTTGCATAAATTCTTTGCAGAAAGTGTAGTTAAGTTGTATTCTTAGGCTTTACAATAAGAGTTTCACAGTGGGAGCTCACATTAATCCTTCATTGTTTGTTTATCCCATTAAAAACAACCCAATCAATTTTGACAGACTTTCTGATTCACGGGGTTTATTATTAAGTTTCTTTTCAAACATATTCCCATGGCGATGTTTGAAGCTTTCACTATAGAAGATGGAGCTTGTATAAATTCCTTGGACCTCCGAATCTTGTTTTTTGATCCTATGTTAATCAATACAATCTTGAAGTTAAAAATCCACTTTCATTTTCTGGCTTGAATCCTCTAGATTAACATTAGTGTTACGGATTATAATAATGAAAATAAAACGGTAAATATATGGGAATTAATGATGAAAAAAAATCATAATATAATATAAATATACGAAAGGATAATAATAGCAAGAATATTTTATTTATATAAACTTTAAAAATATTTTTTTTTTTAATTTCAACATCCCAAAAATGTAATACCAACATTTAATATATGAATTTGAATTAATCTTTTTCATCTGTTTTTGAGAAATCCTATCAAAATGCTACTTTTTCATTAAATTTATTTATGTATTATCATTTGTGTATTTTTATATGTGTTTTTCTATTTTTAGGTATTTTTTTAATTAGCAAATAAGACTTATTACTTATATTAATCTTAATTTTATCCTTCAAATCCCATAGCAAACAATACTTTTTTTCCAGCATTAATAATATTTTTTTTCTTGTTAATTTTTCACTTTTGTCTTCTTTTAAGGAAATGTAAAACCCAACTTTCAGACAAATAGAAGCATTTATAAAGAAAAAAATTTTAGCATTAACTTTTGTTGATAAGTAATATTAATCAGAATTTCGAAGCAACTGTGAACACTTCAATAATAAAACGTTGAAAATATTACTTTATTTATAAATATATATGACTGTATGAATTGAGTATTATCAGACATTATCATATAACAAAAAAAATACTACAGAAAATAACATTGTTAACTAATAAAGCTAAAATACCAATAGCAACGGTATCTATCAGAACAAAACCAATACCACTAAGTAACTATTCAATTGAAAACATTTTTAAGAGTTTATTTTATGATGTCTATGAATTCAAATAAACTATTAAATAAAAAGTGTTTTCATTTGAATTACTATACTAAGTAATTACTAATAAGGTTTTCTCGAGTGAAAGAAATATGAAGAGGTTTTTGAGCACTGATAGCTCTTAGTAAAATTTTTAAGTTGCTTAAAAATTTTACATTGTTAACGAAAAGCTTCATATTTAATAATGAAAACTATTGTTCAAAAACCTCTCCGTTATATGTCTACTACTAATACCAAATAACAGTACATCATAAAATACAAAATAATAGCTAACATAAAAAAATAACAGAAAACGAAACTCTAAAGATAACAAATACCACTGTTAATATGACCATTAGTGAGTAGCCTACGGAGTAACAGAATATGCATTAATCTTTAACTAAAACTCTGATAATATAACTATTAGGTGTATCTATATATCTATATAGATAAGAGGATATTAATGAAAGGAGGACTTGAGTATTAATACATAAATTGGAAAAATTCCAATTAAATCATTATTAACAAAAAAAAAATAATAATAATAATAAGAATAACAAAAAAAAAAAATAATAATAATAATAATAATAATAATAATAATTAAAAAAAATAATAATAAGAATAACAAAAAATAATAATAATAATAACAACAAAAAAAATAATAATAATAAAAATTTTAAAAAAATAATAATAAGAATAACAAAAATAATAATAATAATAATAATAATAATAATAATAATAATAATAATAATAATAATAATAATAATAATAATAATAATAATAATAATAATAATAATAATAATAATAATAATTTAAAAAAATAATAATAAGAATAACAAAAAATAATAATAATAAGAATAGAAATAATAAACGTGAGAGAATGCTTGGTTGAACTGGTTGGCACGTTCGTGTGTTATATAAAACGTAAATCGAATTTCATTTTTCTATTAATATCTATTTTTAGTTTGAAATTTTTTTTTTAAATTGCTTTATCAACTTTTATATTTTCTATTATTAAAATTTCTTTTTTATTATTCTTTTCTTTTATTTTTATTATTCTTTTCTTTTATTTTTATTATTCTTTTCTTTTATTTTTATTATTCTTTTCTTTTATTTTTATTATTCTTTTCTTTTATTTTTATTCTTTTGTTTTATTTTTATTCTTTTGTTTTTGTGTTATTTCCATTGTTAATATTGTTTGCTAATCCCTCAAACAACTAGTTTTTCAATTCTCATTCATTTATTTTTTCAAATCCTTAATCACTATTAATAGCAAAACTAACGAGTGCTTTTCCTAGGCATCTCATTAGTTTTAATTATTGGTAAGATATTAGCAACTCTATATGAAAAATAGATGCTTGGTAACGCTACCATGGTAAAGAGGAAACGGATACGTTTTAATGTGTTCACATCATTTATAATTCATTGTAAATGATAAATAAACACGCAAACTAAAATCTGTGAGTTAGAATTCTCAAAATTAATTCCAGAAACTAAATTTTAGTTATTAATTACTGCCCAAATGGAATTTTTTTTGAGCATTGTTTTCTTGGACACATTCTCAAAAACTTTTAAAG
>OZ038323.1:5623216-5933216 GCA_964035795.1 Pterobdella sp. o SKG-2022 | reverse complement strand
GTTTGTATTGTATGTTTTTATATTTTTTGATTTCACCATCATTATTTTCATGGTTACCTACTCAGTCACTGGCATACATGCCTCAGTGTGATATGGAATGGATAGTTAATTAGGTTAATTTTATAGTCTATCAAAGGTTTGTCAAGTTGAATCTTATTTTATTTATGTATATAGATTTTTATTCACAATTTTGAGGCTAATTATTCACTATTCTAATAGATTAGTTAATTTATATTTATATTTAAAAATATTTCTTTAATTTTTTTTATAGCAGTTTCAATCAACAGCTCATTTTTCCCAATTTAGATAGAAACAAAAATAAATAGTTGTCTTTATTTTTTTCATTGTTGTTATCATTGTAGTATGTCAGGCATTCAGTTTGATTTATAATAATCATTATCATCACCATGGTTGTTACTATTACCATTATCAAATACTATTAACACCATTATCAAATGGCCATTATGCTAATCTTATGCCACATCACAGCTCGGGCACTGAGAACACCTTGGCAGATGCCCCTGACCTCATCAGGTCCCTCATGCACCAAGACCCTACTCTCTTCAATAATAACAACAATATCGGTTATTATTGTTTTTTCTTATTTTCTTCATTATTCTGTATAAGTATTAGTGGTTATGTTATTTTTTCATAAATTGCTTTAATTTTTTGTTTTTTTGCATCAATGACAACGATACAGACTAAGTATTAACAAAATTCCATCAAGTATGGTTGTCAAGTATGCATTAACACACACACACACACACACACACACGTTCAAAATCAACACAGGACAACGCACACACAATAACACAAGCGCCATCAGTGACCTCAATAATAAGTAAGTGAAGTTTCTGCTCATAAAATCCTTCTATTGTTCATTTGTTCCTCTTTCAACTGAGTTGTTTATGTTTTGATTTATATATCCCTTATTTATTTTCCTATCTATGTATTGATCTTTCTATATATTTATTTATTCATTTAATTTATCTTTATCTTAATACATTTATTTTTATATATATCATCTGTTTATATAATTTTTTGATCTATCTATTTTATCCTTTTCTTCATCAATCATTTAACCAATCTATCTTGATCAACAGAAGCTCCAAAACAGATCTGAATAATTTCAATCTTTTACAACAACAACAACAACTATCCACAACATTACAACAGCAACAATTATCGACAACATTACAACAACAACAATTAACATCATCACTGCAACAACAACAACAAATAAATAGCTTGCAACAGCAACAATTAAACACATTACAACAACAACAATTGAACTCAACATTGCAACAACAATTAAATCCAGCATTGCTACAACAACAACAGCACTTCCAACAAATCCCAAATTACAATCAGCCTTTCCCCAACTCAGGTAGCATCATTCACTCATCAATCGTTTTTTTTGAAAAAAATTGTAATCTCATTTGAATAATCTTCCATACAGAATATGAATATTTAATGAACTCGTCAAATCAAAATCTTGTCCAGCCAATCAGAATTGAGGAGGTAAGAGTTTACTTCATGAAAATCATAGTTTTTTTTTTGAGAATTAATGTATCTTGAAAACTTATGAAATATAAACATATAAAATGAAAAATTTCTAAACAAAAAGTACATTGATTTCTCTTGAATATACATTATATCATGTATTGATTTTTATCAAATTCTTCATACTGAATAAAAATTTTTTTAAAAAACTTATAATCGTACCCACTATCACCATAAACACCATCTTCATATATATATATATATATATATAACAATCTATTCATTGCCGTTTCACTCCAAAATACTGATAGATTTGCGTTATAAATTCAATGAGTGATACTTGAGCAACTATACCCACAGCTGATGTCAGGCACCTTACAGGCCCCCTTTGTGCCCAACTTCGCCAATGTTTCTTACTCCCATTCTAAGCTCAACATGGGTTTGTTGTAGTTGTGTGGTGTTGTGTTGTAATTTTGTTTTAGTGTTGTCGTTTTAGTAGTTATAATATTGTGAGTGTTAGTAACCATTATATTAGATTCATATCAGTTATAATTATTTCATGTCACTATACAATGAAATTTTAAAAATATATAAAAATGATAAACTATGGTAATGATGATTCATAGTAGTTGTATATTGCCTTGATTAACGTTGTTTTAAATTGAGCTTGGCCACCCTCAGATTCTCCAGGGGCGCCCAACAATCCACTACTGCATAACATCAACCAGGAATTCAACATCAATAACGTCAATAATATCAATAATAATAATAATAATAATATGTTAACGCATTTGAAACAAAATTTTAATCATATAAATAATAATACTGGTGATAATAATAGT
The DNA here is from genome assembly GCA_964035795.1 of Pterobdella sp. o SKG-2022. NCBI lineage: Eukaryota > Metazoa > Annelida > Clitellata > Hirudinida > Piscicolidae > Pterobdella > Pterobdella occidentalis. The sequence continues at coordinate 5,930,871 of OZ038323.1, read as the reverse complement.
ATTAACTTGTGTAATGATACAAAAACCGAGTCATTTGGATACCAACAACAACAACAGTATCCACCTTATGAAGACCAAAAGGTATTTATTGTTATTATTATCATTGTTTTTGATATTGTTTTTTTTTGAACACCTATCATTATTTTTTCTATTATTTATATTTTTTGCTACCATTGTATTTAACACCACTACATTAAATTTTCATCTTCCCACTCTAATGCATTCTATTCACAGCCACCCACTCAGTATCCTTCTGACAAGGTAGATGATGATGGTGATGATGATGATTATCTGTATTTATTTGTACATATTCATTACCACCATTCTTCTATTTATAGAAGGGAAAGAATTATCGCTGTTAAAATTTTAATATGAAATTATATTTTTTATTATTTTTCATATTAATTTCATCATGCTCCCTTCATCCTCAAGTCTTTCATCATCAATATTAACAGCATCATAATCACTTTATTGTTGTGGTTTGTAGTGCCTGGACTTATAGTTTTAGAAACACTTCAAAAATTAAATAATTAAGCAAATAAGAATAATTATTTAATCAATTGTATAGTATGGAAAAACTTTTTCAATATTAAAATAACTATCCTATTTTCTTTGATGATATTCAAACATCAATGAAACGTTCTGCATCAAATATGATAACATTGTTCAAAAGTTTATATCATCGGCCATATTCTATTGTTTTTGTTACAATTTTTTCAAACTTTAAAAATTTTTTTTGAATGATTTTAAAGATTGTTTTTCAATATTAATTTTTAAACAATGCTTCTAAATTGCTACATACACACTAATCCCACAGCAGACTCAGGCATTCTCAACAGCCCCTAAGAGTATGTTATGATGCTATTATAATATTTCCATTAAAAGTAATGCTGCATTTAAGGCTGACAATTTGATATCCATTGTGTATTGTCTTCTGTAAGAGCAATTAGCATAGAGATTAACTGATTGCAGAGGAAGATGAAGAGAGCAAGTGTACACCTGTGCAAACGTACAATTTGGGAGAGAGAAAGGAGTTAAAGATCACTCTTTCCAAGAAAAATGGTTGGTTCTGTGTTGATTATGATGAGGAAATACAAATGGCAGTTATATAATGCTGACAAAAATAATATTAAAGAATACAAATAGTTATGATAGTTTAAAAATAATACTAATATTTAATATAATATTCCTATTAATAAAAATATATTCAATAAAAAATAGGAAAGTTTGTTTATAATATTGACATCATTTTAAAAGCTTTTTGTAAGATAGTCACACCACATATTGACTCACCACATTACATAAGAATCTTTTCCATGCGTGATGTAATCCTCTCAAAGGTGGACTCAAGAGGAAGTCTTACGAGGATGAAGACAACAACGACTCATTCAGTCAATCATTGTCTGAGCGGGTGAAGAGGAGGAGGGGTAATGTGGTGTCGTATGATGATAATACTGATGAAGAGGGTGCTGATAATGACCTGCAAGGTTTTTTGCTGCATTCATTATTTATATTTTTCCGTCTTATCTTATGTGGCGAGGCGAAAAACGTTAAACGAGTAATAATAATAATAATAATATTTATATATAATTGTTATTTATTTTTTGTATACTATTCATACATTCGTTGATGTTTAAATCGTGTTCAACGGACACAGGTGTGCAGACAGAGCGCAAGCGACAGCACAAAGAGGAGAAGCACCACAAAAGACGTCGCCACCACCAGCACCACCGCACTTCCACCCTGGCGCTGCAGGATGGCATTGATGAGCACCTGATTGAGGGTGCCTCTCTGCACAAGTTGTACCGCCTCCTTGAGACTGTCTTTGATGCAGCTGAGCAGGCAGATCTGGGTGCTCTCAAGGATGGTGCGTTGCTATGGTTTATCATGTGTTTGTGGCTTATAATGGAATTTTTCTGTGTGGTTGTTGTCATCATTGCAGCCAGTTTTGATGAAGGAAAAATTGACTAAAAAACGATTTTATTGGTCGTTTGAATGTTTAGTGTTTTTAAACTCCCATTAATGCTAAATGTTGTGTATTAGCAACCTGAAGATCTTATATATATTATACAGAAGAGGAAGAGGAAGAAGATGCATCATGTTTGAATGAACCAATCATATCACTGCACCACTTGTGTGACATTAGTTCTGAAGCTGCCAAACTCAAATCTGTTTCCCTCATGAGTCAGGTGATCATGTGGTTGTATGATGAGCAACAACTATAAATACAAGAACAATACACATCCACTTAAACAAACATACACACGCACACAGATTCCTTACGAACGCTTAGTGAAGTTGTTGACTGTGTTGAGGTTCTCAATCAAACAGGGTCTCAAACCTGTGTCCTATGAGCAACTCATGGTTTCTTGCATTATTATTTTTATATCGCTTATTAAAAGCAGCTAACAACAACGGCAATGCTCAAGCTAAAAAAATATGGAACTCAAGCATAACAAGAAACAAAAAGTTAAGAATCTACAAAGCTTACGTTCAAAGCATCATGCTTTTTGGTTGTAGCATGTGGGCAATGGACAAGGGGATGGTTAGATCGGTGGACAGTTTTAACCGAAAAATGGTGCGGTATGTATGTGGGGTTTTCTGGCCAAACCGCATGAAAACAGAAACCATGAATGACCTGATTGAACCAGCCTCTCAAATCGTGACAAGGCAACCCTGGCAAATGTTAGGTCATATTCTGCGCATGGATGATCTGGTTCCAGTTAAACAATCCACCATCAATTGCTTCAAGAAAAAAACGCAGTGTGGAAGATTTAGCACCAGCCTTCTCACAACGATCAAACACGATCTAAAAGCCCACAAACTAAACTTAGATCAAGCAGTTGAACTGGTGCAAGACAGGGACTTATGGAAGCTGGAGGGAAGCCGTACACCGGCGAACAAAGATCTTTTAAAATATTTAAACACTCAATTTTATCTCTATTTTTGTCTCTTCGTAAACCCTAATAAATAAATTATTAATATTATTATTATTTATTATATATTTAATAATGTTGTTTTTGCAAATTTATTGTTGTTGCTATTGTTTTAATTTTACTATTATTTCGTCATGTATTTGTCATTATTTCATTTCTGTTTTCATATCATCTATTCTTTATCTCCAACCTCACACACCACCCAACAGGAAACGGATGAAGATCAGTTGTACAGGCAGTTGTCTTTGGAAAGAGTTGAGTCATCATTGAATGCATGCCATATCTGCCTCCTCATCATGACCTCGCAAGATATGCCTAAGCAGGTGTGGAGAAGGGTGCCGTGTATTGGTGTTTGTGTGGTTGTATTGTTTTATGTTTATGTTTTTTTAATTTTTTTTTGTTTTTTATTTATTGTTTATTTTTTGTCTAAAAATGTCTATAAATGTTTCATATAACACACATCCACAAAAACTTCAAATATAAGAACACAACATCAAGGTGTATATCGAGGATGTGATAGAAGAAGTATTACGTTGCACGTCTAGGCACCTGAAAAATATCATCTTCCCTCTCTTCGACCCCATCTATCGATCCTCTGCTTCTCAAGCCAGTATGTGTGTGTGTGTGTGTGTGTGTGTGTGTGTGTGTGTGTGTGTGTGTGTGTGTGTGTGTGTGTGTGTTTGTGTGTGTTTGTGTGTATTTTTAAAATGTGTAAAATCTACATGATAGGCATAAAGATGAGAAGATCCAAAGGAGGCTTGAAGGACACAGGTGATTTAACTTTATGAGAACTTAGGATTTTCATATACTTTTATGAATTTATAATAATAAACCATTATTACACATACACTTTCGCAAAAGCATGTTTGCACACTCACAAACACACACACATAACAACACATTCTCAACCTCCATAATAAAACCTCAACAACAACTTCAGGCTTAGGCAACTTGTACAGCAAAATGACTCAGCTGGTCTCCCTCCTCGGTGAACTGGTGCAGCTGCAGGAGTTGACAGACTCCCTTGTGCTGCAGGTCGGTGGTACCATTATGTCGTTTGCTGAGGATTGCTTTTGATTATTAATTTTAACAATGATGTAATGCTATTTTTGAAGGATATAATGACAATGAACAGGTATCAGCCTTATCAGTATCAGCATTCTTCGTTGAGAACATCCCTGAGCTGCAACTCAATGCCCTCAAGCTCGTCACCAATGTATGTATGTTTGTGTAGTTATGTGTTTATTTGCTTGTTTTTATTTATTTGTGAATTTTAAATTTTTTTACTTATTCATGTTTTCCTATTCATAACCCACCTGTTGATCCAGGTGTTTTCCAAGTATGAGAAGCATCGGCAACTCATTCTTGAAGATATCCTGTCTTCCCTTGCTCGTCTACCCAGCTCCAAAAAGAATGTTCGCACCTATCGGTATGTTTGTTCATTGATGGCTTTGTGTGTTGATGTTTGTGGCTGTCTGCATATGTACTAGGCACCAACATTAAACTGCCTTCAAATAGGAGCCTATAGTAAAAGGCTGCTTTTCTGTAATAGCCTGAAAACTATGGCAGCATGTATTGATGAAATGATATTTTTTTATTGTTCCCATGTGTATTGGTTGATGATCCTAGTTGACAATGACAAAGAGGGAACAGCAAATTTTAACTTTAAAAAATTTTATATTGGGAGGTGAATGAGGATTGATCATAATCTTAGTAGTATCAACTGCTGTCAACCCCATTTACTGAGACATGTGCAGCAGTATAATCCAATCATCTTTATCGCTTTATTTTTAATGGGGTTAGGTGTAATATGGCTAGTATATATAATATAAATGTATGTGTTGTATAATAATCAGCATAGTTGAGATTTGAACCTGTATCCCCAGACTCAACTCAGAAGAAAACATCCAAATGTTGACAGCCCTTGCCCTGCAGCTCATACAATGTGTCATCAAAATCCCGCGCAAGACTGAGCCGTTGTACTTAGATGAGGATGAGGAGGAGGAGGTTGGTGAGAATAAGGGTGTTGATAATGATGAGGTTGCCAAGGAACGTATCAAGCGAATGCTCAAACAAAAGTCTCTCTTCACGGTAGGTTGTGATGAGTAGTGTAGTATGAGTGAGAATAGAAATTTCAATGATAAAAGTAACATGAGCATAATAGTAATAATATTGTTGCTATAAACTAATTATCAATGTTGATTGACAGCCGGAGAACGAATCAATGATCTTGTCGTCATATGATACGTCCATTAAGACCGCCCACAATTTCCTGCATGTATTCCTTGCCAAGTGAGCCTCATGTGTTTGCTTGATAACTTTATATTTCTAGTAAATTTTATTATTCATATACCCTTGCGCACACACACACACACACACACACATACACACAAACATACACTTGCACATACAGATGTTCATCAAAAGAGGAAGAAGATTATAGAAGCATCTTTAGCAACTTCGTCAACGATCTTCTCTCCACAGTCAACAAGCCACAGTGGCCTGCTTCCGAGCTTCTTCTTTCTATCCTCGGCACTCTTTTGGTGTGTGTGGGTGTAGATGTGTGTTTATGGAGTTGATTTGATTTGTGTTGTTTTTCTGTATGTTTATGTATGCATGGGTATGCATCAATTTTCCCAAAAACTGACTGATCATCACCAACACTCACTCGACCCAGCAACATTGACACATTCTCAGGTGAAACAGTTTAGTAGCAAGAGTGTCGAGATGTCATTAAGAGTGGCTTCCCTGGACTATCTGGGCATTGTGGCAGCTCGACTGCGCAAGGATGCTGTCAACCATAATATTGATGATCTCGATACTCTTGTCAATAAGGTTTGTGGGGTGTGTTTGGTGGCTTGTAGTTGTTTGTGTGGTGGTTTTCAGTGCTCATGTGTGTTTGGTGCTGTGAAATAATGGTGAGTTTATGGAGAGTTTGAATGTTTGTGTATTAACCTGGATATGGTTTCATGAGCGAGTTCTCCATGGGGAAGTATGTTGGTAGGGTGTAGTTTCAAGAATCACTCATGCTCAAACGAATGATGAATTTTGTTATGAGGATCATGGCTTTAGGTCATCCTCTTAGTGTTAATCTCTTCATTTATAAAACTCAAATTTTCAGCATAAAACTCATGTTTCTGACCACCCGCACACACACACACACACACACACACACTTAATTTCTCAAATTGTGATTAAATCGGATTTATATAGCTAGTGGACAAGAAGGAGGATGAAGAAGAGGAAGAAGGCTCTGGTTTTAAAAAGGTTAGGTCTGATGTAATTTTGTTGACGGAAAATCAAATAGAGAAATAAAAGCATAATTTACAGCTATAATGATATTGTTCAGATTTTTATTTTGTTTTGTTACTTCAGAATAAGAAAAATAAATTTCAAAAACACCAGACTAATACATGACCATGAAATAAATGTATCATTAATAGTTAATATATCTGTAGCTGTAATGACACAGCAATTTGAGATAAATAAACTCAATTGACTTGAAATAGTAATGATAATATAAATCTTTGAGCAGCAGAACAAGTCATCACATCGAACTGAGGTGCTACAAAAGGGCCTGCTGTCATACTTGGCTGCCCATTCTCTCACCGATCCTTCACTCATTGTATGTGGGGTAGTGTAGGGAGATGAGTGTGTTGTGGTATGGTACAGCATAATGTGATGCAGTACAGGGTCATAGGGCTTGGTGTAGTTGGGTTGGGTCTGTAGAGTGTGGTTGGGTTGGTGAAGTGTGTTTTTTGTAATTTGATGAAGCATGGTGTGTTGTGAGGGGGTGTTTGTTAAAGGTTGTAGTGGTTTGCTTGTTCTGTGGTATGGTGGGTCTTTGAACCTTTATGCTGGGTTGGTTGTTTGTGTTGGGCTTTTACTTTTAATCAGTTTAATATATAGCAATCAGTCTTATTATAAGTTTCCTCACACAAATACAGTTTGCCAGTAAGTTCTACATAGCGCAATGGTTTAGAGATTGCAGGAAGGAGATAGAAAAAAGCAGTAAAAAGGAAGATATTAACAAAAAGAAAAAGAAAATTAAGAAGAAAGTTAAGCATAAAAAACACAAAGTATGTTTTTGTATTTTATCAAAGTTATAATACTGATATTAATAAATCTTAAAATTATTATTTATAACAATATAAATAATTTTATTTGTAATATTAATGTTAGTTTTTATATTTTCACAGACAAAAAATCGGGGTAGAAACGCCATAAAAAGCGAAGATGAAGACGACGATGAAACCGAAGAGGATGAGGAGGAGGAAGAAGAAGATGAAGATAAAACTGAAGAGGAAGACAACAATGATTGCGATGACGTCATAAAGGAAATGGTTCAGAGGCGGAAGAAGTTCCTGTTTGACGAGGTGGAGCTGATGAGCGTCAAGAGATCAGCCGTCAAGTTCGTCTCCATGATGCATACCATTTGTTTCCATTCAATTATTTTTGTTATCATTTAATTATAATTATTGTTAATCATCAAATGACAACAGACAATCATCTTGTAAGCTGGACAAGACATCGGCTCAGATGGTGACCAGATATCTTGCATCCAATCGACCATTCTGCCAATCATTTGACATCTATCTCACACAGGTTTGGTGGGTTGTGGCTCAGTAATGTGTGGTGTGGTGTTGTTATGTAGTGTGAGGGTGTTTTCAATCTAAATATCATTCCCTACTTCAGAGTCTAATAGGGCATCACTTTAATCACATACCACACTATGCATACAACACTAAGCCACATACACCACCTAACAAACAGATCTTGAAAGTATTAGAAGAGCATGCAGTGGCAGTGAGGTCAAGGGCCTTGAAGTGCTTGGCTGCTGTGGTTGAAGCTGATGCCTCTGTCCTTGCCAGGGTGTGTTTGTGTGCTTGCATGTGTTTGCATTTTTGATAGGAATATTTTTTGAGTGCAATTTTCAATGATTTTTTATAATAGTTGCCTATTTATCCTTTTTTCTAAACTCACAAGTATACCCAACGCACCTAAAATTGTGTCTGACCACGCAACACAAACAAATAACAAAAAACCACCACCTCACAGAGGGATATGCAGACAGGAGTGCACAACAGGTTCCTTGACAACAGTACCTCAGTGAGAGAGGCAGTGGTAGAGTTAGTTGGCAAGTTCATCATTGTCCAACCCTCGCTCACCCTCCAATACTACGATATGCTCTCTTCACGTATTCTGGTGTGTGTGCGAGTTTTTTTATGTGAAGTTTTTTTAATGTGTATACAATGATAATCATAAAAGTTTATGTGGCTGGTGTATGCAGTCAAAGTGCACACATCCAACATCCCACACCCAGTACACTTACCGATACTTCTGATATCACAGACTTGAAGATCACAAATACACATGCACTCATACAGGACAAAGGCATCAGCGTTCGTAAGAGAGTAATCAAGATCTTCAGGGACATCTGCCTGCAACAACCATCTTTCCCCAAGGTTCACCCATCAGTTTTTGCACCCATTCATTGGTTATTTTACCACCCCTTTATTAATTGGTTCTTTTATCCTTCTATTCATTGGCATTTTCATCCATTTAATCTTTCATTAATCTCTCCATCAATCCATCTTCAACTTTTTTGACTCTACATTCCATAACGATAATATCTGCACATCAATTATTTATTCATTAATTTTTTTTATCGTTTAGCGCTTTCAATTTTCCATCTTGGTGACATTAGCGTCATACCCAGAGCTTCAAAGGGTTCATTAATTAATTTATCTGCTTTTTTACATTCATTGTTCATTTCCGTTTATTAATCTATCCAATCAGATCCCAGAGATGTGTGTCAAGATGGTGTGCAGGGTGAATGATGAAGAAGGAATAAGGGTTTGTTTGTTTTTGTGCTTGAGTTTGAAATGTGGGAAAATTTCGTTTTTTTTCAACTTATGCAAAAGTTTTTTTTTAATATTTTATATTTAATTAGTCATCTACCATTACCACATCATCACAATGCAACACCACCCACCGCAGAAAGTGGTAAACGAGACGTTTGAGAGCATGTGGTTCATACCCTGTGCTTCCAATCAGCCACAACAGCCCATCCTGCTGCAAAAAGTTATCTTTTATTTCTATTATTATTATTTTTTTTTTACCATTCATTTTTTATTTTTATTTTTTTAATTCATGCTCTGTATTGAAATATATAAAAGGGTGAGTGCCTCTTAGTATCATTGTTATTGTTGCAGTTTTTATTGTCTCTTTTATGTCTTCATCGTTAGTCATCTTCATCAGTTTGATTGTCTTGTTATTTTTTGATTATTATTTCTGCTATTAGCTGGCTTTTAGCGTTTTAATATCTTATTAAAAATGGTGTCGTTCTTTCATGTTTGTTATGATTTTATTATTTTATATTATTTTCGGCCTGCATAGCTCAGTGGTAGAGCGTTAGACTAGTTATCTAAAGTAATCGGGTTCGATCCCATGAGGGCCGACAATTATATACACAAGAAGTAGCGCCCTGTGAAACATCTGTTGAGCTAACGAAACCCCAATACTTGACTGAAAGTCGATCAAAAAAAAAAGTATACAAACTTACTAGTTTTTATACATGATAATGTGAGTTCAACTTACGAAAATCTTTGTCATTATTCAGTGTTTGATTCAGATCGTTGATTTTCATTGTTTATCTTACTTATCTATGACTTTTTAATCATATTTATAATTTACTTCCACACAGGTTTCAAATATATCGAAAGTGGTGTCTCTGGCATCAAGCAACATTGGATTTGATTGGCTGGAACAACTCATGACTAATGTGAATATATAATTAGTTTATAACCACTAAAATAAAGCTCTAAAACATTATCAAATTTTCTCTATTATCTTAGTGCATTTTTGTTTCTGACTGCTCTATCCATCGTTATAATGCAACTACAATAATAAAACAGCTCAAATCAATCATACAACAACTTGGAACAACCACCCAACAGCTATTGAAGAAGGAGGAGGGCTTGCGAGACAAGCCTGTGTGGAGGTCTTGTGAGCAGCTGGTTGATTGCATGGTCTTCAATCTCTCCTCATTGGAACTTAAGCACAATGGTGGGTTTCATGATAGGGTAGGCTTGGTTGGTGTTCTATGCTTTGAGTTTGGTTGACTGATTCAGTGAAGCTTGGGTATTGACGTTAAACTGCATAAAATTTAGTGCCTGTAGTTATGGGCTGCTTTTCTGTGCTTCATGTGTGGAAATGCAAGATCTTAATTTCGAATAATTTCATGTTAGACTTGGGCTCAGCCAGCAATAAAAATTTTGTCTCAAATGAAAAAGCTCATTTCTCATTAAAACATTTAAGTATTTTACCAGTAAGCTTCAAATTATGAGGAAAAGAACATACAATGTCTTTAAAAAATTATATAAGTATTTGTAATAAGAGGATTAGTCAATTTTCGACTTTTTTAATTATTGCAAAAACACAGCAGTATAACCCAACATTGATATGCATAATCTTTGGTGCTTTTTATTAGAGGATTTTAAAGAATATGGCTCATGTCCTTCATCACTGACTTATTTGATATCTCTTTCAAAATTGTTAATAATATTGCACCATATGTCACTGACGTCACCACCACAGACAACATAGAGTTAGCTTCCTGTTTTATCACCCTCTTTCTCTTCTGCAAGGTTCAATCACTTGATAATGATATTATTTTTGTTTCTATTATTACTGTTAGTTTTCATCCCATTACTTCTATTAGTAATAGTTACAATTATTGATATTATTAATAATGATAGTAGATATAACTGTGATGTTGTGAAGCTTGAACATCCAGGTGCAGCCATTGTTGTTAGTGAAGCATTGCACCACCATCCATCCCTACCTCAACATCAAGTTCTCTGTTAGTCCTTGTGCTTTATTGCTATATCCTTATATCTAAGTGCAGAACTTCTTATGCTTTAACACAAATAAATAGAAATTTTTAAGTATGTATTTTATATACTTTATTGAAACATGGAAATATTTGTCCTTCATCACACACACACGTAAATGCAGCACAAACGCCTACACATTTACGGATAAACACGTCATTTAGTTCACGCACAAAAATACACACAACACAATCAAATACAAAAACACGCAACAACACAATCTAACACATGCGCACAGCACCAGTCAGACAGCCACATAGTGAGCAGCACATTAAAGATGTTGCAGTTGTCAGTGCCCCTGTTGGAGCACCCTGGAGAGATGTTCCTTGCCAAGTTGGAGGAGGATGTTGCCAAGCTGATCCTCAAGCATGGAACCACTGTTTGTCTGCTTGTTTGTTTGTATAGGTTTTGTGCATTTTTTGTTTGTGAATGTTTTTGTCTTTATCGACAGTTTTCAACGTCAATTTATGGGAAAAAATTAGTACACTTATTGAAAAAAAATAACTATAATTTTTGATAAGTTTAGCCTTATCATAAAACATTAGCGAAAAAAGTTATTTAGTTAAAAATTTTTGTCTTTAGAATTAACTGATTAAATATGCTTGTCTGTGTGTTTTCACTCAGTTATTTCTTTTTGTTTTTTTTTCTTGTTTTGGGTTTGAGGTAGTTGAATATCGATATTAATAAAGTTTAAACCATGCAGATAATACAGAACTGCATCAGTTGTTTGGCATCGATCGTCAATGACATCACCCACAATTACAAGCTGGTCTTTGACTGCTTCTCCAAGTTCTACAGTGAGTATATGACATACAGACACACATAAAGAAGTATAAATAAATACTAAAACATAATGTTCACATGCTCAAACACACTTATACATAAACACGTTTATAAAATATTCCTACTTTCACAAACGCATTCATGTATACATTCATGTACGCATCAAATATAAATGCAACAGGCATGACAGTGAAGATAAGGGAGTGGCAAGAGACAGGCATCGACCCCAGATTGGTGGAAGGTGTGCACACCAAGTTGAGAAGGTCTCTTGAGCTTATTTCTTTTCATACCCTATCTTTTTAGCCATCTATCTATCTAATTATTTGACTGTATTTATTTATTTGTATTTCATTTTCATCTGTTTCCCTACCTTTTTATACACTTAACTGCCTCGCTGAAGCACAAAAATGCATTCTTCAGGTCGTTGTTTGTGACAGGTCTTTTGTGCAAGTACTTTGACTTTGATCAACCTCACTTTGTCCAACTCAACCCTGTAAGTGATGGTTGTTGATCAATGATTTTTTAGGCTGATTGTTTATTACACAAAGGTTTATACACAGGAACAGGAAGAGGGTAGCATGAAGGATAAGGTGTTTGACCTCTTGGTGAACTTCCTGCATTTCCCTGACCTCTCTGTACAGCTCAAGTCTCTTGCCGCAATTGGTTAGTGACATTTATATCATGGTTTGTGTGTGTCAAACATCTGTTGAAGATGACAAAATGGCCTTGAACAATGATAATATGTTGTAAATGGTTTATGTTCAATGTGACCTTGTACCTTGGTTGAAAGAATTTTTGATTGGTTGTATAAATATTCACAAAACCATCACTAATAGGTTTTCTGGCAACACGGCATTACGATCTGATGTTGTCAAAGCAACTCCGAGACATATACCATCTGCTACTCACCTTTAACTCACATCAAAATAATGAACTCAACAACTCCAATGACATCAGCAGAAGTGATAGTCCAGAGAAGATGATGGATACCTCAAATGATGCAAGCAAGAACAAAGTCATAAAGAGTGAGGAGGCGGATGGGGACATGAAGGACAATGAAGGCATGTACCTGAGTGCATCAATGAGGTCACAAGTGCTGATCAACCTTAGGGATTACCTGGTGGAGGAGGAAGAGAAGATGGCCAGAGCTGATGTTGAATGTCAGTTTGTGTGTTGTGTAGAGTTGTATGGTGTATTTTGGTGTTGGAGTGTTGTGTGGGGGCTGTTGTAGAAGTGGATATGTTAGTGTATTTGGTTGTGATGTTTTGTCAAGTTTTTTGTTATGGTTTGTTGTGAATTATTGGGGGTAGGTGTGTATTTTTAATTTTTGGTGTCGCCGTTTTTTAGTATGTACTTGTGTAGTTGTGACTATTGAGAATATTTTAGTATTGTTTTTTTTTCTGCTGCACTGCCATATATTTGTGTTGATGTAAAGGAAGAATGTTGTATTAACAGGGAGAAAGCAACAAGAAAAGGAAGATCTGAAGGAAATGGGTGACGTGCAATCAGGGTGCGTTACATAATGATAATAAAAAGAATAATATTAATAGTAATGATAATAGTAGTAATAATAATATACCATAAAGATATTACAATGTAGAGAATCAAGTTTAATTTTGTCCAAATCTGAAATTGTTTTTAGAGAAAATCTCAGATTTTATGTAGTCTCAAAGGCATCAGTCATTTTACTTTTTAGGCATGTTGGGATGATAGATTCATCATCTTTGGTACCATTATATTGTTTTTCTTATTCTATTTATCAGGATAGTTATCATCGTTTTATTCTTGATGAATTAGCATAAATTCACCATAATTGGATCTCGTTTACATTTTTTAAATAGGCTTACTAAGATTCTTTCTCATAACTTTTTCCTCCATTTTTTACAACTCCTCCTTCACAACGATGGAAGCTCAAAACCTCCCTACTTTACACCACAGCATGGCAAGCACTATTGTGCAGGTCTACCTTAAACAAATCCTTGAGTCATTCTTCTACCTTGATCAACAGGTTGTTCAGACTTTATTTCTATTGTAGATTTTTGTTATATTACTTGAATTTGTTAATGTTATCAATTTATTTAATAAATTCATTCATTTAGTCAAAACCGTTATAATGAGAACTAAGTGTTTGAATGCAAGCGTTTTTTGATTATGCATCAGCACCTATCTGATACAGCTTTTAACACCACATTAATGTTCTTCAAATGAAGGTGAGGATGTCAGCTTTGGATGTGGTGGTGTTGATCTTGAGTCAGGGTCTTGTGCATCCCCAACAGGTGTCATTTAGTGATCTATTGTAGATAAGAATAATTGTTGTGGTATCTTTTGATGTTCCACTGAATCAATTGGTTCAAACTACGGTAGCTCAAAAGATTTTGTTATCAATCCATCTATCATTCTAATTTTGAAAACTTATTTTTTTATTCTTCTTTTGTATTAACTAACCTTCATGCATGTATTTTTATCACTTCATCTGTAACAAATCATTAGAGCACAGTGAAACCAATAGATTCACAATTACTCTCAGTGCATGGCCCATCTCATCAGCATGGGAAGTGACCCTGTGCCAGTGATCCGCTTGAAGGCTGATAAGCAGATTCAAGAGATTGATAAGAAGTACCCTGGTTTTGTTCAGGTGTGTGTGCGTGAGGGTCTTATGGGTTATTGTTTAGTCTGTGGTTTGGTAGTTAAATGGTGATTTGGTTCATTCAAATGATTATTTTTTTGTAGTTTATAGTGAGTCTATTATTTTAATTGTATTTATTGAATTAGCTGGTTGCTGTTCACAACACTACAAGCACTTCATACCACCCAGGCCAAAGCCATGCAGGGCATAAAGATGTCTTGTAGGCTGCAAAAATTGCTGCACAAAGGGTGTTGTTTGAGGGGGGCTCGGAGGCTGGATGATGGTTCTTTTACCTCACTTAACTCTTTCATATACTCTGTAGTGAAAAGTAACAAAAGTAATCGGAGAGTCCTTCTTATGAACGCCCTTAAGATGTTTGAAGAGGTTAGTATGGTGCAGTGGGTTGGTTTGTTGTGTAGTAATATGATGGGATATATAATGATGTGATGTGGTATGGTGGAATGTGTTTCAATGGTATTAATCATCACAGAGCACACCACTAGAGGAGCTCTTATACATGTCTGACAACCTAGCCTACTTTCCATACCAGGTGAGGCTATTTTTGGAGTTTTATCTCCTATTATTTTTATGTGTTTTTTAGCTTAGTATTATATCTACAAATATGTTTGTATTTGCACAAAAGAGCTCACTGATCTGCATAAGCACTGACAACAGCGTGCACACACACACACACACACACACACACACACACACACACACACGTTAGATGAAACAACACCATACAGCACAATACAATGAACCCCACACACACACAGTTACAAGAGGAAGCTCTGTTCATAATGCACCACATAGACCTCATCTTGTCTGTCTCAGGCAGCAACCTTCTACAGTCTTTTAAGGAGGTATGATGCTGTTTCATCGTATTTTTGATTTTAAAGTTCTATATTTAATGGAAAATTAGTTATTGATGTTACATTTAGATTTCTCTATTCATAATTTTTTTGTTTTATCTTTTGTATGGTATATTTTATCAGTTGAATTTTCAAATTTGTAATTTGCATTACTATGAAATTTTTAATTTAAAACTTTATTGTTACTTCTCGTTCGTTGGGTGTAATGGTGGTTTTTTGATGTGAAGCTGTATCATTTGTTCACACTCTTATGTTGATGCCTTAGAATACGAAACGCTTTGAACAAATCTTAAAAATTTTAAATTTATTTTTAACTAGAGTTTTATTGAATATAATTTTTATTGCAGGTCTTCTTTCCTCCACAACCCATCTCTTCTACAACACATCTACTGCAGCACAATCATTACGAACAACACTCTGCACAACAACAACACATCTCACAACCACCTTTTCCCAACCACCACCAGTACAACCACAATTCACCATCTCACCAACTTCGTCCCACTATCAATAACCTTGACCATTCTGCTACTAATTATAATGTTAATAATAAGAATGGATACCATAATAGCCATGAAGAGGATAAAACAATTTCTGATATTGGATCTAGTCACCTCCAAGGAGTTCATCAAAATAATGGTCCTAATAACAACCAAAAAAACTTGAATAACAATCTAACGCAGAATACAAACAATCAAACTGAAAATGATAACGTCATTGTTATCAATCTTAATACTACTAACATGAATGACGTCAACGCACGTGCACAAACACCAACCAATCAGAAGGTGGAAGGGCAAAAGCGATACGATGACGATGATGATGATCTTGATGTCGATACCCTCATGGGTGAGTCAGTATTTCATTAAATTCATTTTTTGTACTTCATCCATCCCATTTTTTTCATCTTCATTCTCATTTGATCTTACCATCTAATGTACAACAACAGAGTTGGTACCGAAAGACACGAGGGTGTTGTGTGAGTTGCATCGTTCCTTGCAGGGGTACCGACTGATGCTTGCCCTCAAACAGCACCTCAAGGACATGTATGGATTCACTGATCGGTCAGTTTCAATTGCTGCTCGACCGATGGTCAATTAATGCTTGCATATAGGATGCCTTCCAAAAATTCATTCATTTTTGAAACCACTCACACTCATATAATTATAGACATACCAACCCACATGCCCAACAGCAAGATCCAGATGTACTCTCTGAGTGACTCAAAGCTGTATGAGAAGCCAGTGAACAGGAAGCACAATGTCATATTTCAGCCAAAGAATGTCATCAAGATGATTGAGGAGGGTGTTGAAGAGGATGTCAAGAAGATACTCACTGACTATGTCGACGTCAGTTTGTGTGTGTGTGTGTGTGTGTGTGTGTGTGTGTGTGTGTGTGTGTGTGTGTGTGTGTGTGTGTGTGTGTGTGTGTGAACAAAATTTCCTAACATGATGATTGTTATAGTTTAAGGAGTTGATGAGCTCCATTGACCAAGAGGATCTTTCAGATGATGGTGCCAAACTACAAAGCAGTCCTGAAAAAACTCTTGTATGACTCTTGTTTTCTTATTATTATTATTATTGTTATTTGCAGTAGTAGTATTTTAATTGGAACTAATAATATTATGTTCATAATTTTTTACATTATTTTTCTAAAGAACAAGCCGATAGAGCCGTTCAAACGAGCAAGCAAACCGATTATAAAGAAAACGGCAAAAAATATAAAGCAAAACAAAAAGGTGAAGAAAAAGAAGAAGAAGAAGTTAAATTATGATGAGGCTGAGGAAGATGACGACGACGATGATGAAGATGATGCTGATTACGATGAATCATGGGGCTGATGATGACAGTTGACCTCGATAATAATGCAAATAATAATTTTTATCCTTTTTTATCTTATTATTTTTTCATTATTGTGAGCATTTATGTAAATATACCAAATCTTATGATGTGAATTACTGCACATAAATCATTATTATTTATTTTATTATTGATTTTGTTAATATTTTTATTCTGTAAATTGTTCATTATCAAATGTAATCAACGTCATTTTCATTCTTTTTTGAGGACTTATTTTTGAGTTTTTAGTGTTTTATTAACGGAACGAAAAAAAGGACTGCGAATGGTAGAATTTCGGTTATAACAATGCTGGTAATAATAATATTACTAATAATAATAATAATGTCAATAATATTAAAACTTTTAACTCGATTCCATCGTATTACTTAATGCATTCGAGCGGTGCTCTA
The DNA here is from genome assembly GCA_964035795.1 of Pterobdella sp. o SKG-2022. NCBI lineage: Eukaryota > Metazoa > Annelida > Clitellata > Hirudinida > Piscicolidae > Pterobdella > Pterobdella occidentalis. The sequence continues at coordinate 5,913,511 of OZ038323.1, read as the reverse complement.
TCTGACTTAACGTCACAATCTGTTTTATATTTTTATTTATAGTTATTATTATTTTTGTTATTGACATAAACAAAGATACACAATGAAACTATATTGTTTATTGTGTAGAAGAAAAGAAAATTCTTTGTCCAAAAATAGTTTAAATAGATAATTTTAATATTGGCTGCTACACTAGCGACCTTAATGTGAAATATTGAAGATACTAAGGCAATAGTCTTAAGTAAGTTGAGAATTTTTTAGTGTTATTTAAAATGTTAATGGATTAGAGTGACTGCCCACGTCGATCTGCCATTTCGAAATATGATTTGGCTTTTTCCATCAGTTTTATGTATATTAATAGCTTATAAACACATGTAAATATCCAAACCCATCAATATTATTAATTTTGAGTTGTATGATAAAACGAATTTGTTGAAATTATTATATTACGAGGTAAATATGTCACGCGTTTAACCTTCATTTCCAATTAAAGTTTAATTTGAATCAAATTGTTTCAGTTTTGAAAATTTAATTTTTCAACAAATCTAAAAAAAAATTAAAAGGCCAAAAATCTTCATTTTGATATGATTTAAAATCAATTAACTGAAAAACTATTTCAAGTTTCTAGAACTACTAAATCCCATAGAATACAAACCATCAGTTTCGCCAATTCGAAAGCATTTATGGTAACAAAACTAAAGTATTTAAAAAAATTTTTCTAAAATATATTATGAATTTAAAGTTAAATAAATGACATTGATTTTTAAATTAAGCGCTTTTTATAAAAAAGTGCTTTAGACAGTCGCCATTTCGGAATTAACCTTTTCAAGATTTTTGATTTAAGTCTTTTACTTTTAATTCTATAAAGTTTTTTAAAAATTTAATTAAAAATGAATGGATACCCGCCAGGCAAGAAGTACATTGACTGCGTAGGTTTGTGCAATCTAATTTGCATTTTTAGGATAGTTTTACTAATACTTTTGTTGGTATTAGATTTTTGTTATGCATGCAAAATTTTTAGAAGTAATTTTTTTAAAAGAATCTATAGCTCTAAGCAACAACTAAAAAATCTACAACCCGAAAAATTAATAAAAATTTACATTATTTACCTGTCATAGATGTCAAAAGTGCTGATTATTTGAGACCAGCAGACATTAAGCAAGATGTCCGTCAAATGAGTGAGAGGAAGAGAGTAAATGAAATACTCAAGAGTAAGGAATTCAGAGAAGATCTTGAAAAAGTCGTGGTTGAAAAAATTTCAACATCCCCTCAGGTTTGATTTCAAGGTTTCTCTTAAAATATAATTTTTTAAATTGATCTGTTTGAACACAGGACAAAGCCTCCTTGAAGGCATTGCAGCAAGTGAGTGACTTGACATTCCACCAGGCTCGTCTTAGATATGCTCCAGTTTTCTTTGGTATGATATCACATCATTATAGCAATTATGAATTTGATGAATTGTTTTATTACAGTACTGTAGATTTCAATAAAAATATTCTTCATTATCAATTAATTAACAACGTTTTATCCAATGTTTTTACTATTGAATTGATAATAAGCACTAAACACCAACAGAAGTTGACACTAGAGGGATATGTGATGTGAGGGGAGTGTGTGACACCCCAGAGAAAATCAACATGTGCAGGTTGGCATGTCTCTCTCGTCTTCTCAAAGTCTCTCTCTTTCTCTCTGTATGTTTGCTTATTTTTTTGTTAATATAATTTTTGTATATTATTCAATTTTTTCTTTTTTTAAAAAGTATTCAGTTTCCAGTAATTTTCTATTTATCACTTTGACTTGATAAAAATCATAAATAAAATAAAACTCAAACAAAAAACAGTACAAACTAGATGAGGGCAAGTTCATATCATCATCATCTGTGTTGAGAGGGGACCAGGCAACAGCAAGTAGTTTTGAGACCAAGGAGAGCTCAGGGAATGATGAAGTTGATGCTGTTTTTGCTGCTCGTGAGGATGCTGTTTGTGTTGTTGTCATTAAAGATGCCACTGTCATTGAGGTTTGTGTGGGTGTGTGTGTTCTTTCATTTAACCTTTTTAAAGAAATCATCAAATGTCTAATTTTAAAAAAAATGAACTATAAAGGTAATGAATAAGGGTGATGACCTGATTGTGTGCTTATTCTTTTATTTCTTTTGCATTTGCTTGTTCATCTGCTGTTTTTATTTCCAAATATTCAAATTTTTGATATTTTTTAATTTAAACAGTCTCTAAAGTTTTTTTTTTTTATATATATTCACTTTCAATCTCAAATCTATTACTTTCATCTATAACTCAGTTAAACACACTAACCAACAATAGAAGCACCAAAAAACAATAACAAATATAATTTCAGATGGTTGTTTTAATAGTACCAATAATAATTTTGTTCTATCAATAATAATAATAATAATAATAACAGCAATAATCCCAAAAAAAAAACAAAATATTGATATTAGTATACACATCTAACAGACAATACAAAGAGGGGTGTTAGCACTGAGCAAGCAGGCAGTTTTGTTGAATGAGGTGTTGTGTCTTGACCTCACAACTTCTTTTGAGACTTTTGTGCATCCTTATAAGGTCTGTTTGCATCCTGTTGTTGAGGCTCCATGCTGTGTTTTGAACATTGTCTTTTGGTGTTTATAAATAAATATCATTTTTATTTAACGTCATTTGTTTTTTTTTCAGAAGGGGGTTGATGATCATATAATAATGATGATGTATATTGTTCATTAAGTTTGATCCAGGATACACCAGTCTTTAAATGAATATAATAAAATGATATGAGCTTCTTAATGTTACACCAACCCCTCACAGGTGGGTACAAGCAATGAGGGGGTGGTGGTTGTGTCTTCAAGCATCTCTGAAGCATTCTTCCTCTCCAAGAATCTTCTCAGTGCAATCTCCATCCAGGTTTGTGAGGACTTGCCAAACAAATATCATTCTTTTTACATTACTATAAGTTATTTGAAGGATTTGAATAATTTTTTTATATATAACTATCATGGACAACTCAGATAGGTTAAACCTTGGTAGCGGTAGTTCATGATATTTAGATAGTTTCACCATTGTTAGAAAAATAGAGGCATATGCATTTTATTGTATGCTTGATCACAACAGACTAGGGCAGAAAAGGCGGGCATTGAAAATGTTGAAATGTTGACTGATGATGCTCAAAAGAGAATCATCAAGAACTTCAATAATAACAATAATAATAACAACAACAATAATAGTAATAACAAGTATGAAGGGGAGTTTGAGACGGCCATAAGAAGGCTGCAACATAAAGGCCACAAGACTGGATTGAAGGTGGTGGGGGTGGATGGTAAAAAGGGTTTTGTGGGTTAGATGTGGGTATGGGGGAAAAGTAAGCGATGAGTGCAAAGGATGGTGGAGAAATAAGAGATTGAATGATTATGATGAGTGATAATGTTGACCTGATCTGTTTGTTTTCTTGACAGTTGAAGGAGCCTGTGAAAAGTGACAAGGCATACAGTGGTAATGGTGTGGAACTACCTCCCACTGTTGTTGCCATCGCATGCCCTCAGAGGTTATGTCTGTTGTACCATTGTTGAGATTCATTGTATCATGTTTGTTATCTAATGTTCAAAGGGTTTATAACTTAATTATAAAAATAATTATGCAGAGAAAGATAAATTTTGAGTATACAAACCTCCCATAATAACCTCTTCAAAAACACTTGTGATTTGGAGTTCTTAAAAACAACCATTAAAATAATGCAAACTTGTCTACCCCACAGTGGCAAACCACCAGTATACAGCAAGCAGACAAGTTTCAGCGAGTACTTGAACTCGCCTCATGCCTACAAGAAAGAGCAGGTTGATGTGGCTCCTGGCACTCCCTACCATAAAGTTGTCACCAAGGTCTGCTTCTGGCGTGGTTTTGAAGGATTGCTTGATTTTTAGACATTGTTCTTATGCAACTAACAGAACTTGCATTATCATCGTGATCACCAATGGTATATTCTATAATCATTTTTTATTTCACCTTCATCACTACCATTCTTGTCACCATGTTAACTATCATACTGCCTTATAACCATATTTTCATCACCACACCAACGTCATAACCACACACTACCATCGTCATTCTCATAGTGGGTTCCTGAGACATCGCTATCAAGCACAGCTATCAAGTTGGATAGTGCCAACCAGTTTGTTCCTGTAAACACTGATCCTGGGGAGCTGAAGCAAGCTGTCAAGCTGGTGAGTCGAAGAGGGTGTTTGTGTTTATATGTTCAGTTCATTTTTTTGTTTAATGTGTATGATAGTATTAAATTTGTTTCTGTTTGGGATGTAAGATAAATGTCTTTGTGTGGGAGCTTTTCTGTGTTTAGTGTCATGTTTTGGCTTGTTTCAAGTTTTTTTAATATTGACCAATACCTGAAGTTCCAATGCATACACTCATCTTTTTGAACAGATCCGCAAGGAGTATTATGACGAGAAGATTACATCAGGTCCTGCATCCAAGGTGCTTGAAGGGCCCTCATGGGAAGAAGCCCAAAAGATGAAGGTTTGTTAATGTTTGTGTGCTGTACATTCTTTAATTCTTGTGTTAAGCGTTCTTTTATGTATGTGTGTTTGCCGTTGTTTATTCTATATGTGCATCAAACATGTTCACAGTCAAGCATCAATATCATATCCACTGACCCACAACTCTCACCATAGGAGGGTAACACAAATGCAGTAGTGATGGTGGGTGCTGCCTCACAGGGCATCATCCAAAAGGGCCACCAAAATGAAGCCACCCTTTACACCACATACTATGCCCCCAATCCTTTCGATGATGTAACTGCTCATGATGTTGAAGCTTATCAGATGGAGGTCCAACAGAAGAGGCCGGGTTCGTTGTGTGGGAGGGTGTGAGGCGGAATGATTTAATGTGCTTTAATGAGGTACGTTAAAATAAGTGATTGTGTTGAGGTCTTGTGTGATTGTTGATAACTATGATTCGATGGTGAAAAAAAAATTTATAAGCATTATTAATTATTAGCAAAATATTGTTAGCGAAACCTTTTATTGATATAAAAACATCTTTGCAGGCTCCAAAAGTGTTTACTTGAGTGACACAACTACTGAAGATGAGGCAAAGGAAGGAGAACTGGTGTCAACTGAAGAGAGGTTGCAACAATTCAAATTGCAGCAACAACAACAACAAGAACAAGGTAGTTGTAGTTTTAATTGTAGTAGTAGTAGAATTAGTGAATCTATCAACAGTATATTAACCTATATAATATACAATATATCAACAGTTTTAGAAGTTTCAACTATAGAAATAAATCTAGCCGTTTTTTTTTGGTGTTAGTCGTTAGTTGTTACTAATAGTTATAGAATTGTTACTAATGGTTGTAATAAAAGTTTCATAATGGATGTTCAAAATTATTTCAGTCTTTTTTGTTTCCGTTTAGTTTCACTCATTTCATTCAGTTTTGTTTTAAAAGTTTTCATTTAAAACTCAATTAAGTTTCATTAAACAAATTTTGCATGAAGACAAACCACACCACCACCAACAATACCAACAACTGTTACAACAAGCACCTATCCAACAACATCAACAAATTGAGTTCCAGTCACCAACACAATCTATACATTGCTCCAAATTGTCCAAAGGTTCCCTAACTATCTATCTTTTTATCTATTTAGCTATCTATCTTTTTATCTATCTAGCTATCTATCTATCTGTATATTTATCTATCTATCTACCTATCTATCTATATCTGTTTACCTAATCATTGATCTATACCTATACAATTGATCTGTTTTTTTTTCTTCAAATTGACTGTTCAATTTAGTTTCAATTGGTTAAGTTCAGCATGTTATTCAGTTTTTCTTAATAAAACATTTTAAAACGTAACATTGTGACACTAACTCTTATGAAGATCTTGCTAACCTCTTTAAAACCTATCTTTCACTTTCATTTGATATTAACGAAAGACTTTAGTTTTTGTTTAATCAAGCATATGTTTTGTTTAATATTATATTTTAATTTTACTACTAATAATAATCATAGAGATGACGTCACCAGCTTCTCCTTGCAAGTCTGTGTCAAGTGTGGAAGGGGGTGGTAAGCAGGTGCTGAGTGCTAATGAGGTGTGTGGTGTTCATTGTTCACTTCTGTCTCTGTATATATGTTTCTGTCTGTGCTTAAATGTTGTTTTGCGTCTGTTGACCTTTTAATTATATTGATGTTTTTTTATTAATATTTTTTGGGAATTCATGTTTTTTTTGATTAATTTTTAAAAAACTAAACGTAGATAATTTGTAAAAACATTATTTAACTATATAAATAATTTTACAAAATCTTTATAAAACTGAAATTAGTCAAAGATTTTAGCTGAGTGTAATCATAAATTCTTTAAATTTGAATTTCCATTGAGATATTTGAAGAGTTACAAAGAATGTAACTCAGGTGCATAGCTATTTAAATTAACGCATGCCCAACAGAGTAGTAATGCTGAAGTGAAGAAGAAGAAAAAGAGAGGGTTTAAAATGCCATCGTTCTCGAAGAAGAAGGACAAAAAGTAATCAAAAAAATAACAATATTGCTGTTCGCCAATTGATATTTCGACGTTAGCTAGTTTTTTCTACTTCACGCTTCTCATAATTTTCGCTGCTTCGATCAAGCTTATCCCAAATGAATTTTTATCAAAAGTACAAACTAATCAGGCTATACTACTTCAAATAACCGTGTATGTCTTCAAAAATTAAAAGTTGAAACTGATTTACCTATATTCAAAACAATTTCACGGGCTTTTACTATAAGCTTTATATCAAAAGGAGTCTAAAAAGTGTGTAATTCAATTAAGAGTTCTTTATATTAGAAAAATAGTGCTTGTGTTTTGATATCGCGTAAATGTTAAAAAAGATGAGTTTCGGCATTAGTTTATAAATTCGTAATACAACTGTAGTAACTGAAAACTTCAAGTGATAAGCATTTCAAAATATTTAAAAAAAATTTTTATATAACATAAAACACTTAAGACTTACTGCAAAATTGTACTTTCATTTTAAAGATAACAGTAACCAGAACTATTCATAATCATCTGATCACTGCCGAAAAGCAAGTTCTTGTTGGACATTTTACTTATCCCATCGAGATAAACTTCCTAAAGTATCATCCCATTTCGATAAATTCCAGTTATTTATTGCAGAAAAATTCAAGGGTTGAGGTAATTTAATTGTTTCATATGCATTAACTAAAAATTGTTGGTTTCTAATAAAGCCATTAAGCTGGGTGTATTAGGCAACTTGTTATCTAGCTTGTATTTTTCTGGTTACCTTATACACCTATTTGATAGATTTCAATCAAAAATGCTTTTCTTCATTAACTCATAATGATTTTAACAATGAATTTGTTTTTCTTTTCCAAAAATAATACTTTCACTTTTTCAACGTGCCTAATTAATTCTATAGCATTTTCAAGTTTTTTGAAATAAGATTTAATTCCATAGAATTATTATTTTTTGGAGATAAAAGCCATTATTTCTTGAATGAAAAATTAAGAATATTTTGGCTATCAGAGATGTTTAAAAGGTATTTTTAAAAATTAAGTTTTAGATAATCAAGTTTTAATTGTTTATGAGTAAAAAAATGTTCAATACTACTAGCATACCTTTTATATTTTTGTTTTCCACAAATTAATATTACATGACAATTTCTTGATTCGTTAATAATTCAACTCTAAGTCATTTGAGTTGCAAATAATTGAGGTGAACAAATGATAGTTCACTAAACTATATCTATTTTTATTATTAATTTCTTTAAAAACCAATAATGAATACTTCAATTCTTGTCAGTTAGATTTACCTTCACTTTTATTTGTTGATATTCTTTCTTTTTCCTATCGTTGAGCGATGGTTATTATGCTTTTTCTATCTGAACTAATCGGCTTATAAATTTAATTTAAATTGAAATTAGAATGATTTTTGAAAAAGATTTTAAAATCTTCATAAGACATTTTTTCAAATTCATGATTTTATTAGTAACTTCACCGAATCCAGACTAAAGGAACTTCAAGTTTTGGAAAGCGGATAAACAAGACACACACCTTGTGTCGTCGTTGTGGAGGAAGATGCTACCACATCCAAAAGCACACATGTGCCCGTTGTGGATATCCCGCTGCTCGCATGAGAAAATGTTTGTTTTTGTTATTTGACTTTGTATTTGCCTCATTCTTTTCATTTGATTCAAATTTTTAAATGAAATTAGACAATTGGAGTGAAAAAGCTTGTCGCAGAAGGACGCAAGGAATCGGCCGTATGAGGCACCTCAAGAAGGTCTTCCGTCGTTTCAGGTGGGTTATCTACTAGGTTTTGCAGGTATAATATTGAAAGCTTGATACTAAAATCACTGTTAATGTCTATTGTTATTCAAGTTTCTACTTTTCATTTTTTGATGTATAATTTAAGTTATGAGGTCATTATTTTCCAAGTATTCAAATAATGCTAAAGTTTTTTCTTGTATTTTGGTATGTAGAAATTGAAGCTATTTAATGCAAAAAAAATACTTTACTGGTTATGTAAATCTTCAGGTATTGCCAAATTACATTAATTTTATTTTATAAAATTATAAGTGTTTTGAATATGAAGGTATTTCTTTAGATAATAATCTTGATATCCTTTCTAGGTGTATGTTACACCATTTATCATTTTAATCTAGAATTTTTTGTTTGCTTGTGCTTTTTTTTGTTGATATTCTAATAGATCTTGGGTGGTTTGGACAATTTTCAAAAATTACTGGAGATGAAGCTTTTTAACTAAAATATATGCCATTTACCTTGAGTTTTTAGATAAAAAGCTTGATATATTATTAAGCTTTTTTGGTTTCATCAATTTTTGAATTCATGAATGTTTTAAATTGTAATGTTTAAAATAAAAGCTCAAAAATTATTAATATGCTGGTGTTTATGACAGAAATGGCTTTAGAGAGGGTACAGTACCAAAAAAAGTGAAGAACACAAGCAAGCCTGCCAAGTGAATTGCCCCTGTGTTTGAGTTTATTCAATAAAATACAACTTCCGCTTCTTTATTTCAGCTCATAAAAATTTTAAAACAGTTTTATATTGGAAAATTAATTAATATGATGAGTCTTCAAAGCATCGAATGTGGGATATAGGCTTGTAGATCACTTTAAAAAGTTTTTTTTGTTGATCTTGGTGGCTTTGGTGATCTGGTCATTGAGTTCTGAAATGTCTGCAATCACCACTGGCAGTTCTTCCAACTGATGTGATTTTTTAGGGCATATGTGAGGATTACTTGTTAGCAATTGCATCTACCTGCAGCATAAGTTCAATCATGACACTGAGGGATTTGAGTCTAAGACTATATAATACGTCATCTATCTTTTCCATGTTTTCCTTTATCGTTGGTCCTAAGTAGCAGAAAAACAGTTTAAGGGATGAAAATTGAGTATGATGATAAATTTGCACATTAATATCGTAAGGATTTTAAAAGTACAAAATTTTTTCACTGCTGGAAATAAGTTTATCGGGTCAAACTAGTTTAAATGCTTAAATGAGCCTTTTGGTGTCTGTATTTATGATTTTTTTGAAGAACCTATCAATATTTTCTGTAAACCTTTTTCTGGGAAAAACTCAACTAGCTTTTTTTGAGTATCTCTTTCCGATTCAGTAAGCGGTGTACGTTGGCCAAATCTTCAAGTTTTAATCGGATAAGTAAGGGTTTTTAATCGATAAATACTAAACAAAACATCCGTTTAGTTGATATACATTGATAAAAACTAAATAATTAGAAAGAAAACCGGTGGAAGGCCATGGCAGTGATCTCCAGCTCCACTTCGGCCTGAGCAGTGTGTTCATACAATATATCTGTTGAGAACTCTTGTTGAAAGTTGGGCATCAAAAATGGAAAGATCTAGTGAATGCAAAAGATTTTCGATCAATTGATAGTTGGGCAGTGAGATAAAAATTTCACCTTATACCAAAACTTCCCTTTATTCTCAATACTGAACTGAAGTTCCATTATGTGACGTTTTATAAAGCTGGTTGATCAATAAAAAAAGAAGTAAATTATCGAAAGTATAATAACGATAAATAAATTTAATTATTTTAAAGTATTAGAAATAGTATGAGACCCTGTCATATCCTTGAGGGTGTCAATCCTTTTGAGTTGCAACTGCAACTCCTGTGTCAACTCATGATTCATCTGCCAAAAATATAAAATAATTACGGGATAGCCGAAAAATATGTTATATAGTTATTTGAAACAAAATGAAAATAACTAAAAAATAGTGAAGTAGTTTCATATGAAATAAGCAAAAACAATAAATGTGAATGATAATGTCCATTATTGTAGCGCAAAAAAACAACTGATGTGAATTAGTAATTATTTATAAGCAATAAACCTTGAGAGAAGCCTTGCACTTCTTTAAAAGGGTCTCAGAAAGATCATAAAGGTCATTCACTGACACCTGTGTCTTCTATCCATGTTAGTTGATTATGGGCGTGGCAAGTGGGTCAGTAAATGGGTGTGGTTGGTTGGTAGATTGAGGTAGATAATGGGTAGGCGGGTGGTTGGGGTGTGAATATAAGGGATGAATGAATGGATAGTTGTTTAAAAGACTCAATTTAAACAATAAACAATGAAATGTTATTTGATAAATACGGAGATTTATTTAAAAATATCTGAGAAATGTCTACAAAAGAATATAAGACTCATAATAACAATAATACTAATAGTGAGAATAATAGTAATACACAATACCTCTAAGAAGGGTGTCAGTTTCAAGTTAAGGTCGTCAAATTCTTTCTTAGCGTTTTTCTTTTCTTTTTTATTTTTAGTCTGTGTGTGTGTGTTTTTTTTTATTTTGCTGATAAAGAACTAGCCTTAGGAACTCAGCCTGATGAGAGAAAACTGATAAAACACCAATTGAAGGTTTACCAAAAATAATTCAAATGAAAAGATAATATGAGTAACTGCAAGAGTTACTAGAGGACAAAACAATAAAATGTAGATTTGTACCCTTAAACTAGCAGACCTGAACGCTAGGGAGCTGAGTTGGCGCCTTTGAAAGACATGTCAGAATCGCCAAGTTAGTCTTTATTTTTGAAATAATGGCTCTAAATACCTAATAATCTTCCTCTCCAATACGCTTATTGAGAGTTTAAAAGTTTTCACCAAAATCATGCTAGTAGTGCTGACATCCGTGTTGTCCATTAAAACTGGATTTCTTTTTGGGAAAAATATTATTTCATCTCATTTTGATGTTCAAAACAATTTTCTCATAAGCATTCCTTTTGCTTTTTCATGGCGTGAGTTTGGATCTGACATATCGCAGTTTTCTCACATTTTCCAACACTCAAGAAGCTGAGAGAAAGAGTCAAATCAACCAGATTCAAATTTTATTGACGGAATTTTTTCTTGAAAAGCAGTTCTAACTATTTTGCTTATATCTCTGGGTCCATTTTTGTCTTCTTTTGTGTTGTCTTAGACAAACATATAAGGATGCGTCACTTATGCAGCCCTATACGCACATCCAACACACAAAACCTCATGATACAAACAACAGTCACACACCTCTAAGTTAGCATCATCTCCGTCCTTTTTAGTCTTCTTCTCTTTTCCATCTTTAATAATCTGTGTGTTTGTTTGTTGGTATTCTCGTAAGCATTAAAACTCCGTTAATTTTTGACTTCTAACTAGTTTAAATTTTAAATTTATTAAGTTATGAAGGTATAAAATCAACAAGTTGCTAATAGTTTATATCGAAAAAATTCGTATTTTGATGACTGCAAAATCCTGAATAAACTAAAACATGTTGAAAACTCCATTTATGAAACAAATCTTTAAAAATTGTTTGTAATCTATAAAAAATTAAGCAGAATTTATTTTAGGATATGGACAAAGCAAAGGCGGTTAAAATTTTAAATGGGTTGAAAGGTTATTTCCGCGTTAGATCGTCGGATTCTTTTCAGCCCTTAAGACCTCTTTTTTATCTTTCATCAACAGCAAATAACCCTTAATTAGAACAGATAAGGTTTAGACTAGACTAAAAAATCTCGGGCCACTAAACCTCATAACACAACCGAGCTCCAATACCTCTAAGAGGGATGGTTTATTTTCATTATCGTCGTGTTCCTTCTTACCTTGCTTTGCCTCCTTCTTATCCTTTATCATCTGTGGATGTGTGTGTGTGTGTGTGTGTGTGTGTGTGTGTATGTGTGTGTGTGTGTGTGTGTGTGTGTGTGTGTGTGTGTGTGTGTGTGTGTGTGTGTGTGTGTGTGTGTGTGTGTGTGTGTGTGTGTGTGTGTGTGTGTGTGTGTGTGTGTGTGTGTGTGTGTGTGTGTGTGTGTGTGTGTGTGTGTGTGTGTGTGTGTGTGTGTGTGTGTGTGTGTGTGTGTGTGTGTGTGTGTGTGTGTGTGTGTGTGTGTGTGTGTGTATTTTGGTATAACATGATGACTATATTGGCACTTAAGAATAAAATGATTTTGATACAGGAGAATGAACTTTTAACAATAATACGCATCAAAATGACCATAACAGTTCACCGAAGAAGAGTGGTGATGTCTTGAAAACATTTGTTAAGAAACTATAATAATTTTGGTGAAAGCGAAACTCGATTGACTGATCTTATACGTATCGATAAAAAATTGTTTTAAAAAATTGAAAAAAGCTCATAAATCTAGGTGCATGTATTTTTGAGTCATATGATTTCATATTTCAGTTTCAAGCTTTTCTTCAAAAACGTTCTTTAATAAGACATTGGGCTGTCTGCTCACAAACTATGCACTTCTATGGTTTGTATACAACTATGAAGAAGAAATTACGGAATGACAATCGAATGCACTAAAAGTTTAATTTTTGAGCTCCTTCATGAGAACAAAGTCATACACATTTGAAGCCAAAACAGCATTAAGAATAAATATGATGAATATTTGTTGAGACTTATTACTTGGAATGTCATGTATTATTTGAAGTGATATGATCTCGCAATCCTCAACTCTTGAATCAGTGTTGTTTAAATGTCAACAATGACGTAACGAGTGGTTCGCTTAAAAGTGAATATTCTTATAATGATGAGAATAAATTTCCAAAATAAGTTTATAAGATTATTAAAAGTTAAGTATCATCATTATTGTTATAAGAATGAATGTATTAAAAAGGCATAACGAATAAAATATGCTTTTTGTGTTGTTAACCCATGTTTTTAAAGTGCAGTACCATTACTTGATAAGGAAAACTAATCTTACAAAAGCTTCGTAAATTTTGTCAATTGTTTCTAACACAAGAGTTCAGTATAAATAATACGTGTTAAAATCGTACGCCTTTAGAAAGAATGGAGAAAATTTTTATATATACACACCGGTTCTTTGAGAAATTCATCGCATAAAGATAAATGAATTTATAAACAGTAGCAATGGTGTTTATAGCTTCTGATGCTTTGAGCTTATTTCATTGCTACTTTTTCAATATTCATTCTTATACCGCACCTCATTAATATGCATGATCAACTGCAGACAGGTATATAATACGTTGCAGCTAGCTGAGCTTATCCTGTTGTGAGCTTCCCTGTTTGCCGGGTTTGTATCGCTGATCGTTGTACTACTACTGCTACTACAATACAACAACTTTGAAGGTAGGACTTCTAATTTGCTTTTGAGGATCATAATTTTTTTTTTGTACTCGTATTTGCTTTTCTATTCATTCTGTTTGTATATATTATTAGTGATCCGATCAAAGTAATTTTTAAACAAAATGAATGCAATCAACGTTGTATATTTTAAAAAAAAAAGCTCTTTCGATTTACTTTTCATGAGAAATTTAGCTTCAAAGCTACATTATAAAATAACAACAAAGTTTAAGTTAGTGAATTTAAAAAAAGGATATTGAATTTTCATAGTTATAGTTATTTCATAGTTCTTTTCCAAATAAACTTCTATGAAATATCCAACTCAACTTTGAAGTTAAATGTTAAGAAAACAAGCCAAGTTTGAATGAGTTTATCAAGGCCAAAGTAATTTGAAGACCCAAGTTTAATTGGTTTGCTTTGGTGAAAAACTTCGATTATATAACTAAAAAACATCTCACTGATATCTGTTTATCTACAAAAGAGGGTCTGAGATATGAAGCTTCAATATTGATGGGAATTTTGTACGTCATGTGTTTGTAATCTATTTTATTGTTAAGGCTAATATCAACGTATAACTTAGAACCAAGCTATAAAACTGATGTTATATTGCGTGTGTATTAAACGTTGTTTCACATAATTTGGTCGAGGTTTTTGTGGAAAAATCTAAAAACCTTCAAGTAATAAAAAATAATATTTAATTTATATAAAACATTTTAAGATTGGCAATTTTGAGCCACATCATAAACATAATACAACAATACAAAAGAAACATAAATGGTTTAAGAGTTTCTTGGCCGCATATTTACTATGAACAATATTTTGCTCAAAAACGATTTGAACCAAAAACTTATCAACTGAATAATAACACGAAGCTTTTCGTAAGTTAGACTCACGTTATCAAGTAAACAAACTTGAAGACTAATTGTTAGCAACGTCTTTAGCTTTGTATACTTGATAATATGAGTTCAACTTACGAAAAGCTTCGTGTTATTATTCACTTAATAAAAATGTTCGATTCAAGTAGTTCTTGTTAATAGGCTAGTTTAGTTAATATTATGTTCACTCAATGTGAACATAATTATTAGAAGAAAAAAAGAATCTGATGAGATTTATAAATAAATATATGAATTTAAAAAAATACATACAATAGAAGTTAATATAAAAATATAAAACAATGTGGTTTTAAAAGTTTTATTTGTTCACGATTTCTAGAAAGCCATCTTCAAGTAGATGCCTTAGACAAATACTCGGTGATTGAAAAAATGAGGTGCGTTTAGTCATAAGACCTCCGATAATCCAGTGTTGATCTGAGGTGGATATTTTTTGTTATATTCACTTGTCTAAATGTTAAATTTTGTTTGTTGAGACCATAAGTGTGCTATGATGAGGCATGACGGATGGTGGCTACATAATGTAATGGTAAGCCCTGATGTTTTAATCAATGGATAAACTAATGTTAAGACGCTTGTCAAGCATTATAGAATTAATATTAAATGATGTCATCATGGCAGTTAACAACGTTTTTAAGTTTGTATACTTGATAATGTGAGTTCAATTCACGAAAAGCTTCGTATTATTATTCAGCTAATAAAAGCGTTTGATTCAAATCGATTAAGACATAAATTTTTGGAAGTCTCAAGATCTTTTCTATTTTATATTCATATATGTAATGAATGCTATATATAACTACAATGAGTCGGATTTGAATAAAAAACATAAAAAATATATCGAAACATATGTTAGATATAAAAAGATCAATATTAACTTGTGTGATAAAATAATAAAGAAAATAAAATCGCATTTATTATTTTTTTTGTTTAAAAATAATGAAGAGAACAACAGTGCTGAGACAATGATGGTTGAGATGAGAAGGTAATAAAAAAAATATATAAAAAGCACAATAAATGAAAAAAAATTCGTTTGATAATATCAATTAAAAATAATAAATAAAATGACTCAAATACACAAAAACTAAAAGCTTAGTGCAATTGATGTGAAAGTAAAAAACAAAAATGAAATGAATTAAATTAGCTTGGTGAAAGTATGAGTAATAGCCATGCTGAAACATATTTGAGTTCAATGGCACACTATTTCCAAATAGTTAAAATAAATGTGGTTGGAACTTGTCATATTCTGTTTTATTTTCTATTATTTTGTTCTATCATGGAGTAGTTGTGAAGAAAATTTGAGAGCTCACAAAAATAAATACTACTACTACTACTCCTACTACTACTAATACTACTACTACCACTACTACTACTACTAGTACTACTACTACTACTACTACTACTACTACTACTCCTACTACTACTAATACTACTACTACCACTACTACTACTAGTACTACTACTACTACTACTACTACTACTACTACTACTACTACTACTACTACTACTACTACTACTACTACTACTACTACTACTACTACTACTACCGCATTACATAACATTACAACCCCCAACACCACAGGATGCCAGTGGAAACTCACCAGATAAACGTACAGGGACTGTCAGGGGGCATTTTTTGGTGTGCCCTGTTGGCAGTGGTCTTCTATTTGGTCGGGTAAGTCAGCTCTGGTTATATTTATTCATATTGGCTTCTTTCTATTTGCGTTTTATTTATTTTTATTTCCGTGATAGTTCTTAATATTTCCGCCTCAACTTAAGGGTCTATTAGTTAGATTCGAGTGATTTTAAATTATTAGAATTGTTAATTATGCAGCTTCTCAACTCCTGGGTGGTCAAAAAATGCTCAAAGTTGGACTGGACTGTGGATGCAATGCTATTCTCAAAGCATTTCTTTCAATTCTGGTGTGTGTGTGTGTTCGTGTTTGTATGTATGTGTGCATGTGTGTTTGTGTTTCTTTTATGTATACTAAATTGAGACAGACTCATTAAAACAACTGACAGACTGGTTCACTGCGGTGCAAGCAATGGCAGCCATTGGACTCATCTTCTTGTTCCTATCCCTCATCTTCGTCTTCATCTACATGTTTCTCCATTTTGTTTCTGTCTCAAAATCTTTACTTCTCAAACTCTTTGTTGCTTGTTCTGCCATTTCATGTTAGTGAGAGGATGGGTGGTGAAGTGGTAGATGAGGGGTTGAATGTGTTGATGACAGAAATAACTGATGAATGAATGAGCTAGTGTACAAATTTGTTTCAAGATAAATGGATATTCAGTGGATAAATAAGTAGAGTATGGGAGGATAGATATGGAAAGATATGGGAATGGATATGTGGATAGATAGATGGATATGTGGGTAGAAAAATGGATGGATGGATATGTGGATAGATATGGGGATAGATGGATGGATGAGGATGAAATCAAGCTCACACTGCTTCAGGGCTTCTCTTTTAAGAAGTAATATACATAATTACCATAATTGGAGCAATTAGTGTTAGCTCTTATTCATACAGCTTTTTGTACCCACTCATACATAAATCTATTATTCATTTAGGAATAAATTCATCCATCCATCTATTCATTCACTTATCTATTTATTTATCTATCTATCTATTTATCTATCTATCTATCTATCTATCTATCTATCTATCTATATATCTATTTATTTATCTATCTATCTATCTATCTCTCTCTCTATCTATCTATCTATCTATCTATCTATCTATCTATCTATCTATCTATCTATCTATCTATCTATCTATCTATCTATCTATCTATCTATCTATTATCTATCTTAATCCATCATATACATATCAATCAATGCACCTTTTTTTCAATCTACAAAGCAGTTTATACACTTTCTTGTCAACCCTCCCTCTAAATATCTATATATCCAATTTCCCACAGTTTTTTGCATCTTGATAGCCCTGTCCATTTGGGGAAGCAAGCAGAGTCATTATTTGCATTGGTCTTATGCCCTGTCGGCCATTGGTTGCATCTTCATCTTCATTGGCACGGTGCTAGGCTGTGTGCAGATGAAGAGAGCCAGTATTATTTGAAATCTCTTGTGTTGCAATATTTTTGGAATTTTGATGTTTTAGTGAGACATTTATTTTTCTATGCTTCTAGCTTTGCTGTACTTCTTATTGGTCCATAATATGTTTTTAATGGATATCTTAGATTGCTATTTTTATACATTATATAATTTGAATATATTTTCATAAGTTATATGAAACAATTATGTTATACTCTGCGACAGATAATATTAAAATGATTGTTATATTTCATTAATAGCTATTCAAGACTTCTGGTTTCATAGACTAATATTTGGTCAAGAAAATTGAAGTTAATTCTAAGACAGGTTACAAACAACGAATCATTTATTGTATTTCTAAATAGTGCTTATTTGGCCTTGCTGAGATTTGAACCAAAAGCGTTCGGTTTGAGTTTTGCTTGTTTGATATTTAATATAATTTTAGCAGTAAATGTCTTTACAAAGCTCCATGTTTTACCTAAGCAAGTCCAACTTTCTAGTGCCTTAGTTTTTTATTTTTAAGAAAAATATAATTTTTACCACCATTTTAATTATTCGCAAAGAAACAAGGATGTTGGTGAATTAAAGGTAATTTGCTTCTATCTTAATCACTTATTGTACAACTACAGCTATGAGACAACTAATAATTGATCAGCAAAAGGTATTTCAGTTATTTTTTAGAGACATCTTATGTATCTTTTTTTTTTGTTAAATTCAGTTTTCTTGATTTTTATCGTAAAATGAAAAAGATTTTAGTTAAATATATTTTTTAGAAAAACTAAAATTTTCGACAAATTCAACTTTGTCATAATTCATTAGTATGAATAAATTTAGTTATTACTTATTTGAACTTAGCTCATTTTTTTGATAATCTATATTATAAAATTTTATTTGTTTTTTTGATTGTTATTGTCACAAGCTTAATATTTCGATGTTATCTTTGAAAATGAATTTACCAATTTATTGGTAAAAAAAATGAACGAAATTTATTCTGAACAAAAATACTAAAGCTGATTTTAATGACGCACTAGTACATTACTATACCTAGGTAAGTATCAAAATTTAAAAAAATCGCGACATCTATCGAATGTTTTAAAAGTCTATGATGAGAATGAACATCACTCACTTAAAAAACACTCATTCGAATTATTATTTAGTAGGCCAAACTTTTTGTAATATGAACTCATATTATTAAAAACGTATAGACTTCAAAAGCTTCTTACTTTCATACTATTAATAAATGCAAATTGCGATGAACTGAGAACCCTTTAAAGATGAGGTTGGATGATTATGATGTCAATTGGAGGTTGCTAAATTGCTTGAAAAAGATTGAAAAATGTTTACACTTTAAATAAAAATGATCTTTCAAAGACTTGGGTGTGATTGCAAAATAATAGGTTGACATAGAAAAACATGAAGTTAATATCAATTTTAAAAGTAAAAAACTTTTAATGAAACTTTTTAATAATTATATTTTAGATAAATAAACAGACTTCAAAAATATTATTAGAAATTATTTCGGTTTGAGTTTCAATAACCAAAATGACAAAAATGGACAATCAATCAAAAATTTAACAAATTATAAAAGAAAAAAACAGATATTAACAAACTCGACCTCAAAACTGGTTGGTAAAACATTTCAAAGCTAATTGTTGTAGTGACTTTGAGTTCGACAATGCTCCATAAATATAATAATAAATAATATAGGGGTAGGAACTTAAAAAGTTTCTAGAGCACGAAGGGGTAAAAATACTATTTGGGTTATCCAGGCTGCATATTTAATCTTAACTTAGCAAATAATCAAAATCGATCACGAATAATAAATTATAAAATTTTGAATGATAAGGTGATTATACTGAGAAGAACCATCAGACAGCATCACATGCTAGAAAGCCTTAAGAGAACAAAAAAAATCAAGAACTCTTAGAAAAGAGATCTGAAAGCTTACATTCAACAGAAGACAAACACCTGGAAAGAGCTGGAAACAACGGCACAATACACAAGAAAGTATGAGCAGGTGGTGATGGCTTATTTTCTAAAATGAGAAAATGCTTAAGTGAGTAGAATATTCCACTGACAAAAATGTCCAAAGCTAATGAGTTTATCTACATGTTTTATACAGATCGTTTAACCATAAATTATGATGAATATCAATTTAGATATAAAAACATATAAAAATATATATATATTAATTACAAAATTGATCTAGTTTGCGCCATAGTTTTTGGAACATGGGTATGACACCATCATCATCGTCTTCTTCGTCATCATCATCGTCGTCGTCACTGGTCGTCGTTTTATCACGATTATTGTAGCACCAATCCACTTAAGCATGATAGTTCATGACCTCAAGTTGCGAGTTTTGTTTTAGAATTGTTTGAAAAAAATTAAAAAAGAAGAAAAGGAAGAAAAAGTTTTGATAAAAATGATATTTTTATGATGACGGAAAAAAAGCAACAACAAAAAACCAAAAAAAAATTGAAATGGAACGACTGAGAAGACAGGAGAAAATGAAAAATGGACGAAGCTAAGTTGTCTGTAACCTCCCACCCATTTAGGCAATCGAGTAATAGAGGTGAGTGGAATCATGGAAATGAAAAAATCATAATAACAATGAATCAAAATAATAAAAAAAAACAAAAAAACAAAAAAAGTAAGATAAAAAATCAAACAAACTATAGAACACTAAAAATTAAATAAAATGAACATATAACGAACTGAAATGTAGCCGCAGTTGAAATAAACAGTAAATTCTAAATTGTTCACCTTATTTATTCTGTAAGGTATTTCAATTGATATAACAGACTTTACATGTTTTTTCGTTCATCTTTTATCCACCCATCTATTCATACATCCATTCATCTATAAATTTATCTATCTATCAATTTATCTGTTCATTCATTCATCCCCCATTGATCCATCCAGTCATTCATTTATCCACCCATCCTTTCACCAAGAACCAATTGATATATCTATTAATTTTGTTTCCCAATCATAACCATATTCATCCATTTTCACATCATTTTTCATCTATCCTCCCAACCACCCTTCTGCTGCACTCACCATTGTTATTATTCTCATTGTTTTTCTTCAATCCATCCAGCCATTCTTTCAACTCAACATAAAACCTTTCATTTATTGATTTCTTTCTTACTTCATCTATCCATCCATACATCCTTCCTTCCACCCATCTTTCTTTTCTTTCACTTAGATTTAACTCTTTAATTTTTTTTATTTTTGAGATAAATTCACATATATTCTTTTTTTTTTTTTTTTTCTTCCATTTATTTAGCCTTTGAATTCTTCGGTATTGTATATCCAAAAAGTTCTGTTAAAATGTGATGTGGTGTGGTGGGATGTGATGTGTTGTGGAGGGATGTGATTTGGTAGAATGAAAATAAACATAAGAAATTATTTAAAATGTAGTAGCCTTTTATGCCCACAAAACCACACCTCAATACCTTATGCCTCACAAGACTAACTTCATTGCGCACATCCTCCTCTTCTTCAAGTTGGGGAATGGCTGAGAGATTCAAAAAATTTAAAGGTTGCTTACTCAAATCATCATTTATTTTCTGCCCATCAATTTTCATTCATCCACCATTCTTCCTTCATACATCATTCTTTATCCCTAAATCTTAATTGAGCACTATCCCTTACTTGAGATGCTGGAATATTCCAAAAGTAAATGTTGTTTGAGGTGTTGAATGTAGACCAAATGTTGACCACAAATTGGACATGTTGTGTTGTCAATGTTGTTTTTAGCGCGGCAGTTGTTGTGAAAGATGTTATCAGACTCACTTTTTATTTCGTTATATCTTTTTCTGTTTGTATCATTTTTGCTGTTTAACATGTTTTGTCTCTTATTCTCAACATTGTTGTCGTCAACATTTTTGATGTTGTTTGGCGAATGTTTTTTCTCCATGATTGTATTTAATTTTATTCAAATTTTGAAATTTTCATGGTCTCTCTTGAATTCATCAGTTTTATATGTATATGTTTCATATACAGTTTGTAGATTTATAAATGTGTTTGTGTCTGTGTGTTTTGTTGCAACAATGTGTGGTTATGTATGTGTGGTTTCTACTTCAAAAGGTAAAAATATTAAAAACTAAGATAACCAGATTGAATTTATATTTCAAACAAAACTTATAAATCTGAAAAAAGTGTTTGTTATGAATCAAAAATTATATTACGAAAAAAAAAATAAATATTGTAAATGGAAAAACATGTTGAAATAAAAACAATAAAAAATAATATACTAAAAAATCTCTCAAATTTATTCCACAACTCATATAAAAACTTATATCCACCTTTAAAAAACCATGACAATGGTTGCTATGGGGATGGTTTGAGGTGAAAAAGTACGGAAGGTATAAGAAACCCCTGAAAACCGTTTTTGCTGACTTTTGAATGTGACTAGGATCGATATGCAGGTTAGAAATGAAATTTATCATTAATGTATTATAATCATGCGCCTTAGCTGCTACCCAAGTGTCATATGATGGCATGACTATGATTGGTGATTGTAACAATAATTTTAAGAATAATTTATTGATGTGGTTATTGGGAGCTATATGTTTAATAGAATAATTGATAAGTTTCTACATATTATATTATGGGAGAATGAAAAATGAAATTAAAATTAACAAAAATGGCGACCAAGAAAAGAAAAGTAGCTGGTAGCTTGAAGCAAGTTGAGGAATTGCTGTTGAGGTCACATGACCAGCTAAAGAATCTTATGGAAGAGATGAACTTGAGGTAGGAATCAAATGAGAGATGTATTAAAAAAATGAAGAAGAGGATGAATGGGTGCATGAATGGATGAGAAGCTAGTTGAAAACATGAATAGATTAAGGAATGATGAGGGATAAGATGAATGGATAGATGAATAGATAGAAGGATGAATAGCTATCTTAATGAAAAAATGATAGAATATTGAAAAAAAATAAAAAATGGAATAATAGTCAGATAAATGACAACACACAGCATGGATACTAACTCCTCCTTCTTCCTACTGGATGTCCAACACAAGATCCATGCCTCTTCCAAGGTTTGTGCGTATATTGGTGCATCAATCTGAAACTTATATCTAAATATTTTTTTGCAGAACTTTTTGCCTAGCATGTCAAAAAACGCTAATGCCTTCCACCACACAACCACACACACAAAATCACAGCTGCACACGCATCTGGATGGCTGTTTAGACGCCCATTTTCCTATTCAATCTCTTTCTCTCTTTCTTCTTCACCACTATCACCACACCCTTAAAGACTTCCAAAGTAGAAAATATTTTGTTTTCAAGGAAATGAATCATTCCCTAGGTGGCTTTCAACTGAGTATGTTCGAGCATGATATCAGGTGCGTTCTAAAAGAATTTTATGAATGCTGGAATTAATTGAATGTCACAACCAGTTTCATTTTTTGAAATTTCAAAATACTTCTAATAGGTCGATAGAAGCTGAATTGAGTATCCTGCAGGAAATAGTAATTAGATTAGCTTACAGCTATGAAGCTAAACTGACCAATGAAGACGAGGCAGCAATCAATAGTTTGAAATGTAGCGATCTCACTGGGTATCTGCACCACATTGTTGACCAATTAGCTGTCAACCGGAAAATAGACCAGTTTTTGATGGTTTTGTTATTTAACATACAAAATATATTTTTTAATAACTTTTAGAAAAATTGAAAAAAAAGTTGAAACTTTAAAAAATTTATTTAAAAAATTTTATGGTTCCATTAGATACTTTAAAAAAAGTTCAAACTGAATATAAAAGTGAATTTAAACTTGAAGCTTTTGAAGCACCTGCCCTGCAAGCTGAAACTTCACAGTATGGCGTCCAACCAACAAGTCATGCTTATCACTTTTTCAAAATTTTTAATTAGTAGAAATAATTATATAAATCAATGTATAGCATCTTATAATAAACAATTTTTTTTATCAAATTAAATTTTCTTTATTTATAACTCGTATTATTTTAATTTAGATTGTTTTAATTTAAACGCAAGTTTATTCTGTAGATGTGTTTTGCTAGCTTTGCACCCTATACCATTTTCAAAACTAGCATGCTCCAAAACAAACTAAAAAACCATGATATCATTAATTGAAATCAAAGATCCGTGTGATAATTAACTACATAATATATAACAAAGCTATATTAATTAACAGGAGCACAAAGTAGACGCATACGAAGGTTAGAGCTTATTGGTTGATATAAATAGATTTATATATGATTGTTTTATTGTAAAATTCTTTTCATTAACAATGATTAGGAATGATTCTAAGCAATGGTTTGATAATAATGAGTTAAGGAATGTTTCGAAACATTTAAAAATTCCAACAAGCATTTTAAAACTAGTTAAGACAAAATAAATTGGAAATAAAAAAGATTATAACTGGAACATAGTAACAAAAATACACTTTGAAACTCAAATAAACTCATTATATTAATGAAATGAAATGAACTGATCCACCCCAGATGAAGGTAGTGAGAACAAATTCCATCATCTACTCAAACAGTTCCACCTTAATCTTGTCTGTGCCACTTGGTTTTGATGGTGGTGATGATGAAAATGAGGATGATGGTGATGATGGTGGTTATGTGATGATGATGATGTTCACGATGATGGTGGTGGTGATGATGATGTTTATGATGATGATCAATAGCATCAAATTTAGTTGTTTAGTTTTCATATCTGATAAGTGTAAGACTGCTAACCCACAAGCTAGGCAAACCCTTCTCTTGTAGCGACGTCTAATTGTACGTGTTTTAAAGCACGAAAACAGGCTGTCTCTCTAAAACATTCTGAAAATAACTAAGTTTTAGAATCATTTTAATGTTAGTGAATAATCTTTTGAAAAATTTTTTCATAAGACTTCAAACTTCTCACTTCGAAGTTTCACAAAAAAAGTTAAGCACATAAATTCCTAAAAAGCAAATCTTAATTATGAAAAAAAATTTCAAAAAAAATATTTCGAAACAAAAAATTAAATAGAAAAAAAAACCCTCATACTCACGCCATCACAACAGACATCCTCTCACGATTGTGGCACAAATGAACTTCAACAAGTTTTTGACACCTTTCTTCGCATCTTCGCCACACAAAACTCTGCCTTTTACGCTCTCAATGAGTCTCATGGGGATGAGGAAGATGAAGAAAATGATGATGATGATGATGAATACGAGGAGGAAGAAGGAGGTAGTTGTGATAGTAGTAAATAAATAAATAACTATTAAAATTTTTTTACAAATATATAAATTTAATTCTTTGAGCCAAATGTAAATATTCAATTGAAAACACTTTTGGGAGTTTAGTTTACTCCACGAGGCTTTTTGTAAGATGAACTTACATTATCAAGTGGAGGTTTCTATGGAAGTCAGTAACGTCCTTATATTCGTACCTCCACTTGATAATGTAAGTTCATCTTACGAAAAGCCTCGTGCAATAAATTAAACTCCCAAAAGTGTTTTCAATTGAATATATAAAATTAAATTCAATGAAATTTCAGAAAAAACTGAACACAAAAAAGATTCAAACAAAAGAAGAAAAATAAAAATAATAAAAACCAAACCAACGGGAGGTTGTTTGGATGACGTCATAGATTCTGCAGGTTTTATAGGTCAAGATTGTCGATTTGCTTCGTGGTTGGCTGAAGCGAAAAGAGTGAAAAAAGTTAACCTTCTTATGAAGAATATGAACGGTTTGATGGACCTTGTAGATGATCAGGTAATGAACAAATGGAAGGATATATTTATGAGTGTTGGATGGTAGATGGATGTTTCTCTAAAAAAACTGTGTAATATTAAAGGAAGATTGGAAAAAAATAATTGAAAAGTAATTTGATAAAAATTCTAAAAAAAAATCATTCAGGAAGTCTTAAAAATACTCAAAAAGCATTCAATGGTGACATCAACTTCCGGAGACGTCACAGCTTCGTTTGTGGCTTCGTTGTGCAATGGAAACAAAAACAAGGTTCATTTTTCTGTTTCACAATTTCAATAAGATCAATACAACAATTTTATTTAGTCTATTGATGCGTGATGCTAAATGAATAAAATTTGATTCACCAGATGGCAACTCTTGAAGAAATGTACTCGAGAATGTACCATCAGAAGTTCTTTAAAAGGTTTCTTATAATTGGCTGAAATTTCAACAAATCATAGTTATCTATTTTAACAACAATAAGGCTTCAAAATTTATTGTTAAAACTTTTCCCCAACGCCCCATTACCTAAATAGTTTTTCTCAGTTTCGATCGCTATCCGAAGTATGTTTACCTGTTTCTCATTGAAAGACTCTATTTCCAAAACTCTGTACTTGAAAATATTTTTTAAGCTTTCCAGTACAGTTTACCTGGTTCAATACTCTGCATTAGTTATTAGAAGCCCAAAAGATATCAGTTCGACTTTTCAATCTTAAATATACCTCTGCATCGAATTTACTTTAAAGCTGTGCACGACATGAAATATTCAATAAACAATAATACAAATGTGTTTTGTAATGCTTCTCATATCAATATTTTATCATCAGCTTTTTTATCATTACTAATTTAAAAATCCAAGTATTCATAAAAATTTTTTAAAAGTATTAAATGTAAACATAAATTTGAAGTTTCAATTTTTATGTGCAATAATTCACACCACGAGCTAACAACAATAATGATCATGTTAGAAGCAAAAAGAGGGAAGATCCGGAGGAAATGTGGATGGGTGGTAGGAGTAGACACCTCATCTATGTGATGCTGAAGTTCTTGTCGGCCAGGCAAGCCAAAATGCAGGTTCAGATTTTTTAGGGTTTTAAAGGGTTTATTTGTATGGGTTGTGTGGATTAATTATATTGGTTTCTTATTAATCGATCGTTGTGGGATTAAGCTATATTTAGTGTATTGCTTTTATGAAATTTGTGATTATGACAATTAGAAGAGAAATTAAATGTTATTAATTTTTCAGTGTTTTCTGCATTTGAACATTATCCGTTTCCTGCTTGTTGACCTCCAAGTGGACCATGATCATCACAACTCCCATTATAATTTTCTACCTTTATTCCAATACTTTTTAAAAAAGAAATCAAATAACAATGAAGAGGAAGATGAGGAAAGTGATAATGATGATGTTGGCTACCTGGTGAGCAATGTGAAGGGGGAGGAGTGTTACTTTGAGCAGACCTTTACAGACCTCAAGTATAGAATAATTTGAAATAAAAGTATTTACGAAAAAAACATAAAACAATATGGAAAAAAAAATTGAATACAAAAAATTAATAGTGAATCTAAGAACTATTCTACTAAAAACAGAGATGTAGAAACGGAACTTCTTCTAGTGGCGTCGCGCCACATCTTCAATCAACCGGAAGTTGATACGTTCGAAGTTATTCATGATATTTGGCGTCTGCAAGAAAAATATTTAAAGTCTTTAGTTAAAGTACAAAAATTTTTTTGTTTTTCAAAAATGATAGCAAAAGTATTTCAAAAGTAAATTAAAAAATGCTTAAATATTAAATACATTTTTTTTGATAAATTTGTTTTTTAAACTTGCTTAATCAACTATAGAATAACGATAGCAAAATAATAAAATAAACTAAACTATCAACAGCTGGTTCTCTTGTACTACAAGAACTACAGCAGCTGGCACAACTGCTTAAGCAACAGAGAGCAGCTGAGGTTTGAAATAGCGTACTGTAGGGGTTGAACATTAGAACTGTATAGATTGTTGATGTTTTCAAAAACAACACCACAACATGACTATAACACCACATCACTACAGCGCATTTTTCAAGTGTTTCACTACTACTCCATAAAAGACCATTTTAACACAGTGCAACAAACATACAAAACCCCTCCATAAAATCATTAAACAACCAACACCCGCACCACTACAAGATATCTCTACACCAACACACAACACCACACACCTCAACAAAAAAACACAACACCATCCCAATACAACACCTCAGCATACAAACCATTCCAAACTACAATGACAGGTCAGTCATCTTAGAGCTTTGTGCCAAGACTCGACCAAGCTTTGATCTGGACAACAACTTTAAGTCCAACTACCTCCTCGACACCACTCACCTTCAACAAGAGCTCAACTTCATCCTGCATCTTTCGGATGAGTTTGTTAGTTTTTGTGGGCTATCTTTGATGTATTGTTCGAAAGCTATGAATTATAAATTTTTTTACTGTAGTTTGGCCCGTATAGCTCAGCTGGTTAAGCATTGGACTAATTATCTAAAGTTACCGGGTTCGATCCCACGTGGGCCAACAATTAGCACCTGTTCCACAGGGTGTTTTCGTTACATTAGATTTGTAGCAAGTGCTTTGATCTATAAGATGAAGTTCTTTATAAATACCGCATTCCATTCATTTTGATGCAATATGTGTTATAATCATTGTATTGTTTGGAGTTTTTATTTTATAAAAATGTATATTACGTTTGTTTAATGAAAAAATATTACCTTTTCTTTCGTTGAACTTATATTAGTACATTAGACACACAAGACTTCAAAGCTTATGTATCAGACTTTTATAATCTCCATGCTTGAATATAAATAGCTAGAAAAACATAGTGAAGACAACTATTTGCTTACATGAGATTATCAATTCAAAATAATTGTAAATCTAATTTACTAAAAAGTTCTGTATGTGGGTTGACTGATATGGGTTGATTTGAAATAATAAATGCAGGAGAGAGATGAAAAAGTAAGGAGAAAAGGTTGTGGAAAAAAAGTTGCCAGAAGGTATAGAACCATTTAAAAAATAACAAAGAATAAAAAAAATTAAAAATATTGGAATTGAAAAAATAGAAATAATGAAGAACAAAAAAACATAAAATTGAATGATTTTGAAAGCCATCTTACGTAGTTAATTTTGCTCAAAATTTCATAATGTGACGGTCTTTACAGATTATCCATTCAAAAATTCATAATGAATTATTAGTAAATAGTGCTTATTGATATTTTATGAAAAACTAAAACAGTTTGGATATTATAATTTTTGAAAATATATATTCAAAACTGTTTTTTTTTCGCACAAAAAATAAAATTAATGTTTTAATAGAATATTGGTGTAGAAAAAATAAATGAAGATAAAGCACAAATTCATAATAAAAACCTTGATATGAAGACAAAAAAAAATGGAAATAAAAAGATATAATAAACAACAGAAGCACTGCTAACGTGGGACTTGTGAGAACAGCCATCGAAAATGCATTCAAAGTGACACTATTATTTTTAAAATTCTTTTTTTATTTTTATTATTTCTTTTTTATTAGTTTTTTTATTTTTATTTTGAAACTTTTTTATTTTATTTTTTCCGAGTTTTAACTATGATTTCGTTACATTAAGAGGTCCTTCGAAGTTGACGAAAACGTCAATGACTCCTCTTATGAGCTCGTAAGCTATCTTTCTAGCAACACAGGTGACTTGAATCTGTCATACGACTCTCAATATCGAATTTTTTTTTTTCATTATCTTGCAATCTATGTCTCTCTCCTAAAGCTTTTCAACTTCAATGTTGGTGCTCAGTTGGTAAAGTATGAAATATTTATCTAGCTACCATGCTTAATAATTTGTTGGGTCTACAGTTGAAAGCAACTTTTGACATCTTTATGTGAGATGCAGATGAGAAGTAGCTGAGAGACGTCTGTGTAAGAACTTTTCCATGCTGCAGCCAAATGTTGTAAAGAAATTATTTTTTAAAAGGTTTTTGCAAAAAAACAAAAAGTCCAGCTTTTAAAATGCATACCATTTTTCAAAATCTACTTTTCTCCATTCAAATGACTTGTTTGTTAATCTCATAGCTGCTTTTATGGTAGATGCTTGGATAAGGCCCGCCCAGCAAAGCATTTTGTGATATTTCCGATAGTTTAATTTTTTCGAATTTTTTGAATTTTTACTAGTTTTTAAATAAAACAACTTTTAAACCCAGCTCTTCGCAGACTTCCATTCGTCATCATCATCTTTAGAATCTGTGACATCACTGCAAAAACTAAGAAATCTCTTTTACCATCATCTGCATCATCATTATCAGCACCTTCCGACCATGGGGCAGTCCTACTCTTCAGATGTAGTGCAACAAGTAATGAAGCTTTTAAAGATCTTAAAATAGAAAAAAATACAATCATTAACGTTTATAAAGTAGAAAAGCTTAAAAAAATAGTGTGGATAACAAACATTTATTTATTCACTTAAATAAGTATAACAAACAAGTACTTAATACACGAATCTTTTTGTAAGAAAATTTAACATTATCAACTGCCAACGTAAATACTGCAAATTATTTGAACACTGAAGGTAATTTTATGAAGTACAAAGCTTTTCGTTAACAACGTAACATTATCAAGTACCTTAAAATTCAAAGACCAAATAATGTTACTTTGTTAACAAACAGCTTTGTACTTAATAAAATTACCTTTAGTGTTCAAATAATTTGCAGTAACTTCTCATTCGATAATTGAAAATTTTCTTACGAAAAGCTTTGTAAATATAGAACTAAGGAGTATGGATGAGATTCAGAATTCAAAACGAAACAGTGAAGTAAATGTGGAAAAAATCTAAAAATAAATTATTTCAGTTGTTTGAGAACAACATTTTCGAAGACTCGATTATTCTAACCAATCAAATCGAAGAATTCAAAAAGAATCCATCCAATCAACCATTGAGAAAGTCGGTCAAAGAAAAGCACAAATATAACTTGACCTTATTAAGAGTTGTCATAGAAACGGTTGTTGTGAGATCTCGTCTGATGACGTCAGCTTGGGAGGGAGAAGTGCTGGGTGAGGTTGGAGATGATGATGATGGTGATGATGAAAATGATGATGATGATGATGATGATATTTTTTAAATTAAATAGAGATGGAACAAGATAATTTCATTAAAAACTTGAAAATATTTTATAAACAAACAAAAACAATGACTCAGATATACAGACTCATATGCAAACAAATACGAGCAGAAGAAACTAACCTTTTTGTTCGACCAATCAGCTTCGAATTGTCTAGTTCACACGTCAACCAATCACAATTTCTGACTCTTTATACTGATGATAATGACTATTATTTCGATAGCCTTGATAGGTTGGAGATTTTTTGAATTCATAGGTCAGAGGTTATTAGTATAGCAATTTTATAAGAAAAAACATTTGTACAGCAAAAACACGAAAACATTGTTTTTTGATGGCACTGAACTTTAACATAACAAAACTATATATAGCATTATCAAATCTTAACAAAACTAACATATAAAACAAACAATATTGGTGTGCTATTCATTTTTGAAAGTTCTTATAACAACATCATTTCTGCATCAGCCTGTTTCTCCTAACTTTTTTTTGTAAATAATTTTTTTCCACAAATCGCTTTTCCTTTATAGAATTCTTTTCCACTCAACCTGCATCTCTCACCTTCTTTTGAACATTTTTGCAAGCGTTTAAAAACGCATCTATATAGCCACATCACCCTACCCTAGTTCTTCTGACTACACAAGTGGACTGCAACAAACCTAGTTTGCAAACTGTGCGCCTTATAAATGAACTAAAAATAATTAAGTAACTTGTAAACTCTTGAAGTTTATGCCATTATAACCAAATTCTCAATAGTATATTTTATATATTAAAAACATCATCAACATTAACAACACCCTCAGATTCACACCTCGCAACATGAGCCTGGCTGCGACAGAATTGAGGGACGATGAAAGTAACATTGTTTGCAACAGTTTAGCCACATTTCAACGTGTTCGTGTTTATGTATTTAACGTATATTTCTTCTTGTTAGCATTTTTCATCGATATCTTCAGTAGTATTGATGTACAATAATTAATACTTTATGTTTTTGTTATTATTTCTAGCTCTACAATCAATAAAAAATTTTCGACACAGCTGTTATCGCACAAAGACAACAGCAGCTTAAGAGAAGCTTTGACGTCACAACAACTAAGCAACCAGCTGCTTATCAGCTCAATTGCTGGATTCTTTGCTGCTTTGAATAACAAAATGGCTTTTAAAAAGTGAAACTGATGATGATGGTTTTGGAAATGATGGTGATGAGAGTGATGTTGTTGAGATGATGGTGATGATGATGAGAATAATTATTTAAATGGTGACTAATAATGATGATGGTGATAATGACAGTGAATATAGCACAAACAATAAACACGAAACCAGATTCAAAATCCAATTCGGATTGGATGAGCATAATAATGAAGAAAAAGAGGACGATGGAGGCGGTTATGGGGGAAGGAGGAAGGTGAATCCTGGAAAAGAAGGATTGATTTCAATTCAACTGCAAAAGGTTGGTGCAACTTATCGTATGTAAATGTATAAATATTTCAATCTACTCATAAACTTGATTAGCTTGTCATTAAAAGATGAAGTAACGTATAAATTGGAGTTACAAACACACAAACACACACAGACACATGCAAGAAACACAGTTCTGCAGACATACAGAGAGGCTGTAAAAAACAACCCAGAAATACTTAAAAATAAAGACACACATACGTCACTAAAAAGGTAGTTATGACGTCATTTTGAGTTTTAAAATCATAAACGGCTGTATTTGAAGACCTTAAGCAAAAAGAGCAAAATATCTAAAAAAAACAAAAAAATAAATAAACAAAAAAAAACAAACACACACAGGGATTTATTTCATCAGTACTTACACATTCTTAACACTATCATTACCATCATCAACTACAACAACAACATCAACAACACACAAAAAAAGATTGCATCTCTCATTACGGACTACCCATATCTTAAGTTTGTTTTCTATTTAATTAGAATTTATTTTTTGAAAAAATATATATAAATTTGAAAAATTTCATAATTGAAAATCAATTTTGTCTACAAAAATTTCTTCCAGACAGTTTTTCAAACTCTCTAAGCTTGACGAAGATTACTTTGAGAGAGATGATAAAGATAAAAATATAAATAATATAAAAAATAGCTTCAACAACAACAATAATAATAATAAAGATAATAACAATAGTAAAAATATCAATAATAATAACAACGTTAATATAGAGGCTGACGAAAATGTTGAAATGACACTTAGTCATCAGCATAGGAAAAATGCCATTACTGATATTGGTAGTGATAATAATAGAAATAATAATAAAAATATGAAAAGAACCTATGGAGAAGATTCACTGACAAATGCTGACAACAATTCAACGAATATCAATTTAACTAACAACAATAACAATAATAATAATAACAATGATCATAATAACGAGGGTAAAAACAATAAAAACAATGATAGTACTGATAAAACAAGCCAATCATTAGATACTACTAGGTTACATGATGATGATGATGATGACGACGAAGATGAAAATCTTGATAATGATCCTCAATTCAAAAAAATAATAGTGATCATAAACGAACCATGGACGTTATATAGCTTAAAACAAATTAAAATTATTTTTTCAAAGATAATTTCATTTATTCGATCTCCTTTTTCCTCTTCTTCAGCCAATAAAAATAAAGATGACCTAGATTCCCATTTCGCACCAACATCACACATCAATAAACTTTTCGCTGATTGGCTGTATCTCAACCAATCAATGTTTGCCATTTTATCTATTGTCTGCTCTCTCGCTACAATTCCTGTACCCAATCAAAATCACCAATTGTGGGGAAGCGAGCTTACTATTGGTTAGTGTTGAAGTTGGTAGTGATGAAAATTTAGTAATTTAAGACAGTGATGAGGATGTTGATGATGATGATAATGATGATTATCAAATAAATAATGATGTAAGTGAAGATGATGATGATGATTATAAGGATTATTACAATTTTATGATGTCAAATAAGATTTTCTTCTACAGTCAACGAAATTAAAGCTCTCAAGAACACTTTTCTACAGCTGCAAAACAAAGCAAAACCAACATCATCCTCTTTCTCCTTCTCTTCCTCTTCCTCCTTTTCTTCTTTCATAAACGTTTACAAAGATGTTTTGATTTTGAAGTTGAAGGTGTTATTATCATGGAAGTTACCAAAGACACTGAGTAAGAACCAGAAATTAATACAGGTTAGTTTAATTTGTGCGCTACTACTACTACTACTACTACTACTACTACTACTACTACTACTACTACTACTACTACTACTACTACTACTACTACTACTACTACTACTACTACTACTACTACTACTACTACTACTACTACTACTACTACTACTACTACTACTACTACTACTACTACTACTACTACTACTACTACTACTACTACTACTACTACTACTACTACTACTACTACTACTACTACTACTACTACTACTACTACTACTACTACTACTACTACTACTACTACTACTACTACTACTACTACTACTACTACTACTACTACTACTACTACTACTACTACTACTACTACTACTACTACTACTACTACTACTACTACTACTACTACTACTACTACTACTACTACTACTACTACTACTACTACTACTACTACTACTACTACTACTACTACTACTACTACTACTACTACTACTACTACTACTACTACTACTACTACTACTACTACTACTACTACTACTACTACTACTACTACTACTACTACTACTACTACTACTACTACTACTACTACTACTACTACTACTACTACTACTACTACTACTACTACTACTACTACTACTACTACTACTACTACTACTACTACTACTACTACTACTACTACTACTACTACTACTACTACTACTACTACTACTACTACTACTACTACTACTACTACTACTACTACTACTACTACTACTACTACTACTACTACTACTACTACTACTACTACTACTACTACTACTACTACTACTACTACTACTACTACTACTACTACTACTACTACTACTACTACTACTACTACTACTACTACTACTACTACTACTACTACTACTACTACTACTACTACTACTACTACTACTACTACTACTACTACTACTACTACTACTACCACCACAGAATTATTTGAGCTGTTCTTCTCTTTTCGAAAACCTTTTGTGGGGCACAAATATTCGGAGAATCAATTTCAATAATGTTCACTACTCAAACAACATGAACAACCAAGACAATGGAAATAAATATAAAATTAGAAACTTCGAAAAAAACAATATGAATAATTCAAAAAATATCAATGTTAAGTATAATAAACTCAATGAAAAGAATGAAAATATAATCGACTACTACAACTACCACACCTACACCAATAACAGCGTCAGTACATCTCACTACCAGAAACCACCCTTTGACAATCTCTTCCAATGGATGGAAGCTATCGATTGGTCATTATTATTCCTTATTATCCTTTTTTTTTTCTCTTGCATTTCAATTTGATCTATCCTAGCTATAAACAGACCTAACCACTATAAACCACTAAAACTATTATAAATCACTACCACGAATCCCACAGCACACCCCTATATTCCCCTTCTCACGCTCAAATTCGTAATGACCTCCATCTCGTCTTTTCGTGTCTCAACTCACAACAACAGTATGTGGTGATGAGGAGAGTAATGGCGGTGTTAATGAGGGTTATAAATTTTTCGTCATTATTATAAAATTTGGAGTTCAACTATATTTTGTTTACCCACCAGCACAAAGGCAAACGCTGAACTTCTCTCACTTAACCTTCTGCTCCAAGAGCTCCAGTATTTGGCCCTCAGATGCAACAGTAAAATCGAATATAATAATTATAACAACAAAAAGAACAAAAATAACGAGACTAACAATGAAGTTGATGATAATAATGAAAACAAAACAGTGAATGGTATGCAAAACAACCTCAAACAAAATGAAACTTTCAATGGTGTGCCTAAAAACCAATCAACATTCAGGAATGATCCTGAGAACAAAAATTCTAAAAATAAATTAGATAAAGTTAAAAATATCTATAATGATGAAAGCGAGTGCTCAACGCTCATTGGGTACAGGTATATAGCATATTATCTGAGTACGTTTGACCAATTGGAACACTGGAAACTTTTATGGGCCAAAAATAAAATAACAAAATTAAAGAACAAAAATTTAGTTGAAGTGTTAAAAACTTTGAGGTTACTTCTCTCATATTGATTTCAAACTTCAATACAACTGTTTATATATGCCAAAAAATACAATTAAATATAAAATTTTAATAAAAATAAATATGAAATTTTGATACAATTAATTATAGAATTTTAATATATATAAAAATGAAATTTTACATACAAAAAAATTGAATTAAAAAATGTCTACAAATTACAGACAAACATACAAACAAGATGTTTTGACCCAGTTGTCTCTACAACTCATATCTGCCCTCAACTTGACCCACTTTTATGGAGGATTACATAAGAAAAACAATGATAAAAACAATATCGACGATGAAGATGATGAATTCAATGATGATGATGATGATCAATATTGGACAAATTCTCTTTTTAGAAACAAGATAGGAATTACCAACTTTAAAGAGAAACAGGTGATTTTTTTTATTAGGCTTTTTTAGTTTCACATGCGCCTAAAATACCACGAAAAGAAACTAACACACCAATATAAAAAGTCCATCATTACTGTTATCAAAATAACACTCTTCCAAACAAAACTGATTAGCAGACTCACACAGTGAAGGTCACTATATACATGCCTAAAGTAGGACCAACTTGAAATGGTAGATCCAATACATATTACATGCCCATCTCAGTACATATGATGGGGATTTTGAGACAAAAAAATCTTCATTGTCATCTTTCTCGATTTTATTGAAATTTTGTTGTGTGGCAAAGTAATTTGATGGAAACAATGCTAGAAGTCAGCTTTCTTTGCTGGTTCATTGATTTGACCATAGCTTGAAATTTGAAGAAGACTACAGGCTTTATGATTAAGCAAATAAGTCAGTAATTTTATTTTTCATGAAAGCCGCAAAAAGGGTAAAAGGCCACTATCCCTAAGGGGACTGACCTAATCAGTAACTCTACTTCAATAAGCATGCCTGTTGAGGACGTCAACCTTTTTTTGACAAAATGACAAGGTTCGACAAAAAAGTGTGGAAATAGTTGATATAGATTATGAGCTTAGACAACGTGTTTAAAGAACAGTTTTGGCTATGAACAGACTCGAATCAGGGAAAATGCTTGAAAAACCACAGCGCTTTTCAATCTGGTGCCACAGAGAACCAATTTTTAAATCTATTGGAGACAGATGTTAAGAAATTATTCTGTTTAGTTAACGTGGTGGAGGGCACTGAGATCAAATCAAAAAGTACAAAGTTCAACTCCGGGTCAAAGCTGATCGCTCAAAACTGAAACCAACATGTGATACAAGTCATGTAACACTATAAAAATATGGTTTGACTAATATAGACTTTAAATAGAAACAATCTTTCTTTGTGTTGTTTATTTAGATAAACTCAATTAAGTCATTTTATTAGATGTTGTGCAATGAATGTCGAAATCAATGATAAAACACCAGGAACAAACTATATCAACAAAAACATGCCATTAATAATGAAACAAACACTAAAAACAATAAAAAATAAAAACAAATATAACACCAACAGATATCTTTCTTACACGAAACACTACAACAATCTTTGTTGACAGAATCATTGTGGCAAGTACAGCAACACAAGAATCTACTTTTGAGACATTATCATTACAATGATAAAGATAAAAACAACATTGATATTACAAATGGCAGTAGTTATATTGATTATGATATTGGTGAAAATGAAGATCATGGTGAGGGTGATGATGAGCCTAATGATGGGGGTGAGGGAGATAGTAATAGTGGTGGTGAAGACAGAGTGGTGGAAATGTGGAAGAAACAAGCGAAGATATACAAATTGGTATGAAATGAAACTTAATTGAATGGAGAACATAATTTTAACATAATAAAATAATTACATAAAATATCTAATACTTTTACAGAGATTGGATAAAAGCGACTCGAAGCTAGCCATTCTGAGACGAGAAATGGAAGTCAGAATGAATTTCTTATTGGCTGATCAATTTGGTGATCTAATTTTAGAAACCTCAAAGCTGCAAAGTAAAGTCGCCCAATTGGAAAAACTTCTGGAAACAGCGGAAGAAAGATCACGAAGAGAAATTAAAGTGGAAATGATGGGAAATTTGAAAAAACTATTTGTGTCTTTGGCACAATCTCAAATAAAAGAAAACCAATTTAGGTAGTTTTATTTCAGTTAGAAAATATTCAACAAAAAATAGATATCCACTAACATATACATGTGAAACATGCAAACTGAAGTCATAAACAAAGCCTCAAATACAAAAACAGATACAACTACATCAACGACTTGCATGAAAGGTTTGCAAATTGTTGCTCAAAAACTTACCAACAAATACAATCCACCATCGTCAACAACCGACATCAACATCGTTAGTAATAATGATTTTGTCCTACATGCACAAATCAAAGAAAAAAATCAAACCCAAACTGACGCAGATCTACAAAAACACTTGAGCACACTAGAAAGACTAATGAAAAGTGAGAGAGAGGGAGAAATACTAAAGAATCAGTTGATGTTGATGAAGGGGATGGGTGGGTGGAGAAAGTGGTGTGACCAAGTCGCTCTTAACAAACAAGTATGGTTACTTTTAGTTTCATATTTTTTTGTATATATCAGCAGTTTTCAGTTAATATTTGTAATATACATTTTTTCCATTATTATACTATTTTGAAGTTTTTAACACCCCAAAAATTAACTTAATTTTCACCATTTAATGACCCCACTAAGCTAAAACAAGTGAGAGACTCAGAAACAAAATGGCGGGAAATGAAACACCAAGCAGAACTTAGCGCTAAAAACGCATCTGTAGTTCGAGAGGTTCAACTAAAAGCTGCAAAAAAGACTTTGATTGGAAGTGTACAGTGCAACAAAGAGCTGAGGGCTGCTTTGGAGTGTGAGGTTTGTGCTTAAAAGTTGTTTTATAATATATGTTGACCCTGAGAACATTGAGATTAAATTAATATTAATCAGTATTATAGTAGAAATCAAAATAGATAGTATATAATGAATATTATACAAATCCATTTTTAAAATACATTTTGTCTGAATTACTCAGTAAATAAATTCCAAAATACTCACTCAAAATCATTTGTCAGTTCATCATACAATAAGATTACTAGATGAATCAACAAAAAATATTATAATTTCCTAATTGAATTCTCTATATTTTATATAAAATATTCTATACTGCAACAATCTACACAGACCCAGGTGAACAACTTTTAAAAAATGTTAATTGAAAAATAACGTTACAATTCTTATAATTAAAAATTTTTCGTTTTATAATTAATAGAATAACTTAATCATAAATAAATAATTAAAATTATAACTTTCCTTTTTCCAACTCTCTTTATTTGGGATCACTTATCGTTATGTCCACATTCACTTTTGTTTTGAAGTGTTAGTCTAAAAAACTTTTAATAACACACAATGGTTTGCTTCATTTGCTTTCTTAAGCGCAACATAAATTGTTGTTATTGTTACTGGTTTTCAAGTTCTTAGCTCACATAACTTTTTGGTTTACTGAGAAGCCATCCCTAGTTTATGCTTTAATTATTTGTTTTGAAGTATCACTTGAAAAATGACTTAAAAAATGATAGTATATTAAAAAATGTTGAAACCATAAAAAATAGATTGTTTCATTTGTTTTGCAGTCCAAAAACGCATCGAAAAAAGCGATGAGCATATCAGAAGAACTGAAAAACGAACGAGAAGAAAAAGAAGAAAAAATCAAAAAAATAAAAATACTGGTTATTATTTGTATTATTCAATTAAATATATAAAGAAAAATTCAATATTGAAGTTCATTTTCAACTTATATAATAGAAAAATGAAGAAATATGTTATCCTAATCTAAACCGACTGCGGTCAACCCGTTATTAGAGCATATACAGCAGTATAATCTATTTTTAGTAATAAATTAAAAAATATTGTACTTAAATTGTATATTAAAATCACTTACGCCATAATATTAAATGCCACAAACAAGACGTTTTGGGCATTTGCTTGTCTGCGTTGTTCGTCAGTAAAAACAGTTTTCCCTATTTTCTAGTAGCTTGGAAACATTTTGGTTTTGATGAACTGAGTGATTTCTCATAAAAATTTCCAGCTCTTCGTGTCTTCATTGAGTCTTTTTCTCTTATCCAATTGCCAAACTGATGAATGACAAGCACAAAACATGTCGCAGTCGTTTCCCCATGTCTTTCATTGTTTATCAATTGCAAATATTATCCCTCAGCATATTT
Organism: Pterobdella sp. o SKG-2022; assembly: GCA_964035795.1. Classification (NCBI taxonomy): domain Eukaryota; kingdom Metazoa; phylum Annelida; class Clitellata; order Hirudinida; family Piscicolidae; genus Pterobdella; species Pterobdella occidentalis. The sequence goes on along the minus strand of OZ038323.1, from coordinate 5,873,739 downwards.
TCGCTCAAAATAGCTTTGAAACATTTTCCATTAAGTTTAAAAGAATGAGAAAGTTTTTCTTACAAAATTTTTCGGTCATCATCTACGTGAAAAAATGTTCTCAACTTATCCAAAATTTGAGTTATAAGAGAACCAAAATGTTTGTTTCAAAATAGCTCAACAAAACAGATCTTCTGATGAATCAGTGATTTGCGTCATTTGTTATTTAGCTATTTTTAAATTATAGAGTTTAATATTACTTCGAAGTTAAATTAATTAAAGAAAAAATTTATTCAATAAATATTTATATTTTAAAATAAATTATTCAGCATAAAATAAATTTTTAAAATTTGATGAGTAATCGTGAAACTTTTTGTGAGTCGAGCCCACACCACTCATTGAAGAAAACTTTGTGGCATTTTAATTTGAACGATACAATTTTTTTAACAAATGATCATTTTTTCATTTTTGAAACAATGGCTTCTTTTATAAAAAACACACTTACGGAATGTATTTTATTTGACCATCAGTCGATTTAAACCGAGCTTTTGGCTGCGCAATAATAAATTTTAACACAATGCTTTTCTTGCGTACCGATAAAATTGAAACCAAAATTAGTACTCCTAACTTTTGGTATAAAATTTTTTCGGAATATTGAAAAACCCGGATTTTCGGAGGTTTGCTATAATACTTGAATCTTATGAAAGCTACATAGAAATATTAATGAAATCTTAAAAATAGAAAATAACTAAAATTCCATAAAACTCAAACAATGATGACGACAGAGGGAGCTGCTGCAAGAGAAAGAGAAAGTGGTGGTGGATCTCCAACGCAAGTTAAACTCGATTGAGAATAAACATCACGTGATGCTTCAAAAATGGGCCAATGAAGTTAAAGAGGTCAAGCGGAAATTGAAAATGGAGAAAAAAGCTCAAGCTCTTGATGCTGCTTTCCAGGTCAATTTGGATTTGGATAAAAAATAGAACTTTTTCAAAGCTGATGCTGGTAACTAGGATTTTTATTATTAATACAATGAAACAGTCAAAAGAAGAGGCAGATGATGTTGGCAGTTATGGGCCCCATACAAGACAACTCGAACGGCCCCAGACTTGCCGCGTCAAATCTTCCCCAATCATTAAAACTGGAACACTACAACGTAACGCGCCAATGAAATCTCGTTGTAAGTCTGCGCATGTGCGATTTGAAAAAAGAAACGGAGAAGGAAAGGAAGAGAAAGATGAAAATTTTGTTGAACTGAAATCATATAATGGAAATGAACGAAAAATCGAAAGCGCTAAAAATAGAAATAAAACAACTAACCACAACAAGAAACAAGACACTGCAAACACACAAACTTCAAACCTCACCATCACTACCCTGATAGCAGAACAACTGATCAAACACTCTCCTCCTCCAGACCAAATTCTTTTCCACCGTACCGTACAATCAGCTACGTATGCTAGACCTGCCAAGAAAACCTTATTCAAAAATCAAAAATCAGCAGTGTTTTCTAGTCGATCCATAGATGGCGACTCTAAGTACTTTTGAAAAATTTGATTTTGAATTTGAATTTTAAAACCTTAATAGTTTATGCTAAAAGGATTTACGAAATTAAATGTTGCCCCAACTTTAACCATTTTTTTTAATCCTATCTATTTGAACTTTGCATTTCATTTTCCGGTCTCAACATTAGCTTTCATAACTTCTTGATTCTAATTTATTCTGATTCGAAATTTTATCTAATGTAATAGGGGTATTTATAAAGCGTTTTTTTATAGCTCGAAGCGCTTGCTACAAATTTGATGTAGCAAAAACACACTGTGGAACAGATGCTAACGTCGGCCCACACAAAAAAAATTTTTTCCTTCAAACAATTTTTTAATAATGATAACAATAGTGCCGTTAGATTTTTTATTCAAAAACCTACAACTTTTTTTAAATAAAAATAAAATGGACTTTTGGCAAAGTATAATTTCACATAATTTAGCTCCAGTTTATGATATCTTCAACATGTTAATTTTGAATGTTTGATCTTCATAGTCAAATCAATCTTCTCTCATGGCATCTCTCAACAGATCTATGTTAACACTACTACTTGCAGGAACCTCAGGATTTTTCTCAACAATTTCAAAGTCAGAATCAGTGGGTTCGTCATGTTCTTCCTTAAGAGCTTCTTTCAAGAGAGCTACATTAACACTCCCTGAAGCTACTGGTCGTGGTTCATTCTGCACAAACACATATTTGTCAGTTTCTGCTTTTCTTCTTTGAAGCATGTCAAAAGTAGGATAATCCTCAACTGGATAAGTGCTGCGTAATTTCCTTCTCACATCTGCCAGAAAGTTTAGCCTACGCAATTTTACTTTAAGTTCATCCTCTCTTCTGCTCAATTCTTCGTACATTTCAGGACTGACTGGTGGTGAATCTTGTGCCATCAGACGTTCTATCTGTTTCAACTCCTGCATTATTTCTATTATTGGATTTCCTTGCGCCATTCTCCACTTATCACTTGTTTTCAATATAGATTTAGATTAATATTTTCTTAAATATTTAAACTTTTTGCTTTTTTTTGTTTTATTCTCCTATTTTTCAACTCTTTTTTGTTATGATGTCTTTTGAATGTTGTATTACGTATCGCTTGTGTAAAAGGTGCTTTAGTTTTTTTAAATTTTATTTTTTTAGAAAATTTTTTACACATTTATTTTTAAAAAAGATATAACTTTCACTACTTTTAACCTTATCATGAAACCTTAGCTAAGCATTTTGAGAAATAAGTTATAGAAAATACATTAAGATGTCTGTTAAGATTTAGTTTATGCTTATATTGTTTTTTTTTCAAAAAAGTATTCAAATTGAAAAAAAAAAGTCACTGAATCCATCTTTGATTTGCAAAAAACTCGGCTTTTGTACAATAACTCATGAGAATTTACTATAAAAAAACGTTTATTAAAAAACCCAGCTATCATTTCAGATAATTTTAGCCTTGTCATGAAAAGTTTATCACAACTATGTTTATAAATAGTTATATATTTTGCTAACGTCTCATGATAAGCGTAAGTTTATCAAAAATTATAGCCGGTTTTTTTTAATAAACATGTCTCTCTTTTAAATTTATCATAAATTTGGTTTATTGTGAGAAACTAAAATTTAATAAGCATACTCTGTTTATATAGAATTCATTTTTTTCAGAATTCTATGAATTTTTTTTAAAAATCCATTTTAATATATTTTCTATACTTGAGAATTTCATTTTTTATTGTTTTCAAACATATATACACATCTTGATTCAAAACACACCAAAAAATCTTTATCAATTATCCTTCATAGCATCTTTCAACATCATTGTGTCGATGGCACCCTCACTCACAGGCACATCATTCTCCATTTCTATTATTTCAAAGTCAGAATCACTAGAACTGTCTTTTTGCTCATTCCATTCTCTTAGAGCTTCCATCAAGAGATCTCTATCTACGCTTCCTGATGCTACTGGCTTTTCTTCTCTATCTACCATCACATAATCATCATCTTTTTCTTCTGGCTTACGGATTGACTGACGTTCTAGCATGACTTGTTGGGGTGTTATGGCTTGATGCATTCTCTTCTTATCGGACCTGATATGCTCTTTAAAAGCCTCCAACCTTTTTCTCCTTTCCTTCTCCTCCTTCTGTTTGCGTAGTAGTTCACAAGCGATCGGATTCCTTTGTTTTGCTTTCAATTTCATTACCCTTTTGAATTCTCGCATGTTCTTCTTCGTTTGCTCGATAGGTTCCACCCCTGAAGTGTCCATCACAGATTCTTCGGTGTTGTCATTCATCTTGACCCTAATGCTTACTGTTTTTTATTTTTTATTTTTTTTAGATGTTTTTTTTCAACTTCCAAGTTTTTTTTGACGTCATCGGGAATAAAACTTTTTATAACGTTAATTCACGTTAGAAAATTGCTTTTAAATTATTTAAACCATATTTCAAAATTATTTTTAAAAACTTAGTGTTAAAAAAATTCTCTAAATATTAAATTAACGAGGGAAAAACACCTAAAACCAGCATACACTTTTCATTTAAACTGTGGTCTTTTCAATCTATGCAATCACTTCAACACAGACTATTCAGCTCTTCCGTGCTAGCCTCGGTCGTCTGCATGGCTGTTCACAGCTCAAAGATCATAGTTGAAAGATTTCAAATTTGTTTTTTTGCATTTTGAAGTTTAATCAATTCGCCTGTTTTTAATATTTTTTCATCTTACAAACCCATGAAACGTTCAGATTCCCATACCTCGCTTTCAGCTACATCAGCAACCTCCAAAAACTTATTTTTTAGTTGCATTTCTCACCATACCTCTGGTTCTTTCTTTCACCTGTTTTGAATGCATTGTTTTTTAAATATTCACGCAAGCCTTCTCAATCCATTCATATTGTAACTTCTTTCAACAACGATCACTCACACATTTCTACTACTTCCGAAACAAAACTCGTTTGTAAACTGTGCAACGATTTATATTTCATGTAAAATTCATGTTTTGTAGTCAATAGCCACTAGTTTTGTATTTCTTGTTGTTTTTTATTATTACAAATACAATTACGAGCAAGGTTATAGTGGCATTAACTTCAAGAGTTCCTAGGCCACTTAAAATCATACAAAAGAAGTCTTGTATGACTTAAATCATTTTTGGTTATATTACACTGTATTGTAGATTTTTTTAAGCATTTTACTTAGTACAGATTTTTAATTTATTGTATAGAATTGTGTTGAATTTCATTGAGTCTATAAAAGTACATGTTATCACTTAAAACCTTTGATCATATGCATTTAGTTTTTCTTTCCATTTTTTATTATTGTTTTGCGTTATTTTTGACCAAAACTTTACAGGCTTAACAACTCTTGGGATAACTCAAGGATGTTTCTAGCAAGTAAATTTCCAATTTCAAATTGGCTATTTAGTTTATTATGAATAAATTGGTATCAGTGATATCATATGGTTTTTGTTGGATACTTTAAGTTCTGAGATTTAAAAATTAATAATTATTATGAGTAATAATATTGATTGCAAGGGTTCACGTGACCAAGTTGAAGAATATTAGGTACAGCCGTAGACGTTTTGTAACAACTTCATGCTATTTTAAATAATAATAGCAATATAGCTGATTTATGGTATGGACATATGTATTATGTGTGTGTGTGTGTGTGTGTGTGTGTGTGTGTGTGTGTGTGTGTTTGTGTGTGTGTGTGTGTGTGTTTGTGTGTGTGTGTTTGTGTGTGTGTTTGTGTGTGTGTGTGTGTGTGTGTGTGTGTGTGTGTGTGTGTGTGTGTGTGTGTGTGTGTGTGTGTGTGTGTGTGTGTGTGTGTGTGTGTGTGTGTGTGTGTGTTATGTAAATATTATGATATTTAATTATGTATTATGGTGTAACAGTGTGGTCGTGATGTGTGGTTGTACTTATAAGTTAATTAGTATACGGTAAGTATATATGAAAGAATATAATACGTTTTGTATATTTCCATATATAATCAGGACTATATACACGCACACACGCACACACACTAAACAATTTAAAAGCTTTTGAGCGATTAAAATTGAATTTAATCCGACGGTTGGGATTAGTCAAAGTTTGAACTTGAAATAACATCAATTATAACATTAACAGCACAAATATGATTTAAATCAGTAATAAAAACAATACCAAGAATAATAATAAAATCATTATCATGACCTGGATCAAGGTCTTTTTTTTCCTTATCCTCTTCAGATGCTTTCGAGGGATTTCAGGTTTTTAAAGATTTATTTTTTTTTAATTAATAATAGCAATAATAATAAAAATAGAATGATAACAAAATTGATGGTATACTCAGTATGCATAACTATATTCATCTGCTTACACTGATGCTTAAAACACCAAATCAAAAATGTCCAATATTAATTAATGAAATAAATAATTAGCAGTTATAAATAAAAAAATATTTATATTCAGAAATAAAATACAAATGTGGAAATTGAAAATCAATAATATACAAATAAAACCATGATGAAGTAATAAAATACCAAAGAATATACCACGTACAAAAAACACATCAAAAGTGAACAAAAAGTTGAATTAATATAAATTATCATCAAATTTTTATAAATTTCAGTGGCACTAACCCAAAAGCTTTTATATGATGTCACTTAGTTAATCTAAAACCCTTTATAGATATAATGATCAAAAACCGAACCTTTTAATGTGCATATGAAACCTAATATTTAAATAAAAGCGATAAAATACATATGCTGGATTATAATTAAAAAGAAAATATATTAAAAGTACAATTATTTTTTTATCATTTAGTTTTTTGTAATAAGCTAACTTACTTATTCATTAATAAAAGTTTTTAGATAGGTTTTGGTTCACGTTTCGACTAGGCGTTGAAAAGTTCACACCCATGTGAATATTCAAGTTATAAAACATCATCTAGATTCAACGAAAAGGTCTTGACGTTGTTTTATAATGAAATTATCAGTTGGTTAAAATTTCATTGAAGTCTTTATTATTTTTGGTTTTATTCCACCGCTATAGATGAAAAGTTGTTATTTGTTGTCATTTTTTTGATTCATTGACTTTTTCAAAATTTTTGTTTGTTTTTGAGCTCTCATTCATTCAAATAAACATTTTCTTTATTTTTATTATTACAGTTTTTATTATTTATTTGATTATTTTTATCTATGTTATTCTTCTTATTCTGGTTATTCAAATCTTCGAACCACTTGTTACGCAAGTAATTCAAATAATAATAATAAAAAAAATAGTAAATAAAAAAAATAATAAATAACAAAAATAATGAAATAAAAGGATTAAAAGAATAATTACAAATATAATTTTAAAAAATAAACAAAAAACAAAAAAAAATAATAAAAACAAAAATATAAACACAATTTTATTAAATTAATAACAAATCAAATTCAAATGCTGAAATATAGAACATTCTTCCCGAAAATATAACTCATATAAAGCCTATACCCTATTTTTGGTAATACAATGATAAAAGTACTACTAGTTCTGTATTATTTCATGAAAATAAGTATTCTTATGATTACTAATATCACCATCATTACCACCCTTATTATTCTTACTAGTATCATACTCGTTTCCAACATTATTATTATCGTTTCAATATAAAATTAAATTTTTCACTTTAGTCCGATTCTGAAACTTAATCCTATCATAATGATTATAAACTCCTTATTATTATTAATATTATTCATATCGTTATTATTTGTCATCTTATTATTTTGTTGTTTTAACAAAATTCTTTTATTGATATAAACAACTGCATGAAACTCAAAAAGTTGAAGTGAAATGAATAGCAAAACTAATTAAAACAACTTATAAGAATAAAAGAAAATGGCTTAAATGGAAACAAATCAAATTAATGAAACATGCCTCACAAGGGTATAATGATGTACCGTAAATGAAATGGCATAAAAAAACAAAACAAAGAATTCAAATCGAATGAAATAGAAAATAAGGTAATAACAGACTAGATTTATAACTTGGAGCTGTTTAGAATATTTTTTTCCACAAGGGTTTTGAATAATTTTAATGATTTTATGGATTTAAGATTATCTGGTAATTGATTCCAGCATTTGGCACCTTTTACTCTTAAAGATAATTTTTTTTTACAAGTTCTATATTTTTCTATAATTAAATTGTTATTATTTCTTATATTGTAGTTATAGGTTTTAGTGTTAAAGAAATTAGAGAAAGAGTTAGGAAGAAGATTATTTATATGTTTAAAACTAAATATTAAGGTGTGTAATATATTTATGTTATTTATATTCAATATTTCTAAATCTTATTATTATTATTTTTTTTACCTTGTTTTTTAATTATATTGATGAGATTTTTTACTTGAGTTTCATCATTACTTAATACTTATATTAATCTGAATTTCTTTATGCCTTCCAACAAATACGTTTTTGATGGATATTCATTTAACTCCTACTTTTTAAAGAATTTTAAAAAAATTTTATTTTTTTATGATTATTGTTCAAATTTTTTATTCTTATTATTTCAGGCACTTCACAATGTTATTTTTTTGCTATCTGAAGCACTTGTCAAGTTCAGTCACTAAAAGTAAAATTACTGATAAATTAGAAATTAGTTGAATTATTCTATTAATTAATTATTATTATTGAAGCTTTTGAGAAATTAGCACTGAAATTTTCATTTTAACATTCACCTCAATGAAAACTATATTTTTCGAATTTAACATTACTCTAGCTTCAACTCCTATTATTATTGTTATTATTATTATTGTTATTATTATTATTGTTATTATTATTATTGTTGTTGTTCTTGTAGACGTTTTGTGTGTAAGTCCACTTTTGACATAAAGTTGCTCCAATAGAGAAGGCATAATTACAGCTGAGTGTCACAGAATGTCAGCAATTTTTATCTTCTCTATCTTTCTTTCAAAGGCTTTTTTTGCATCTTGTGAAACCTATCTTTTGGGAAACTGAAACCCCAGCTAGAGGTGGTCTAATGGTTGACTTACTCACTTCACTGGATTATTCTTTATACATTTTCCACCAACTTCTATTTACTGGGCTGACGAGTGATGTCGTCGTAAGGATCTTACGAGCCTTCTAATCAACTTTTGTGAAAAATGAAAAAATCGCAAATGAATACATGACTAGAAACAACAGAAATTATTTTTTTCATTGATTATTCTTAATCCAATTAGATTATACTGCTGTAAATTCTCCTGTAACTGGAGTTGACAGCAGTCGACCTAGATTATTGATACTACAATAGAGTGATGTATGAAAAAGACTATTTTATTTGAGAAAAATTTTTATAGACTGACAGCCAACTTGAAATTATCGAATTCAACATCCGCTATTCTCACACTTGAACAGTTTCCCTTGCCGTTGTCAGCTAAAAAAAAGTTCATCCGCCAAACCAAATAAAAATGATACTAAAATATCAGTTTGTCGATACCTCCCACCTGAGTCTACTATTATCCAGGTTATAACAGGAAAGCAGCCTCAAAGTAGAGACAAAATCTTCGGTGTGGTTTAACGTAATGTCCAGAACTAACAAATAACTGATTTATTTAACTATCAATCATTTTTTGAAATAAATAATAATAATCAACTTCTATAGAAGACTTAGAATTTTTGGTGTTATCAAAGTTTAGAAGTATGCACACAACTTCATATCTTCAATACCCTTTGAGACTCTGATCATCCTAAGTGTGGTCAATATAATAAATTAGCATAATTAATGGTTCAATGATAATAAAAAATTGTCTTTCATTTTTATTTTTATTATTTTCCAGTCAAGGTTGCAAAATCCTAAACACTTATTTGATCAGCACGTGTTTAGTAATAAAAACCTTACATTAAGAACAAAATAATAATAAACAAACAAGTTTATTATTTTTATTATGCTCAAGTTTTATACACAGTTATTCTTAACACAACAACAACAACAACATCAGCAACAACAAAAACAACAGCAACAACGATAAAAACAACAACAACAACAACAACAACAACAACAACAACAACAACTACTACTGCTACTACTACTACTACTACTACTACTACTACTACTACTACTACTACTACTACTACTACTACTACTACTACTACTACTACTACTACTACTACTACTACTACTACTACTACTACTACTACTACTACTACTACTACTACTACTACTACTACTACTACTACTACTACTACTACTACTACTACTACTATTTTTATTATTAAGAAAATTAAAATGTAATGAATTGATTAATTTATCTTTATGGTTTTCACCTGTCATTTTACGACAACATTAAACCATAAAAGTTGAACATTCTCTACTTATATTTCTATTTTGATCTTTTTATTACTAGCTATCCTTGTTACAAAATAAGAAGCACTAAGGCTTGGAATTTTTGTAGTGTCTCATTTTACATTATCATTGTAAATACCCCCACAATCATCTTCATCATCATCATCATCATCATCATCATCATCATCATCATCATCATCATCATCATCATCATCATCATCATCATCATCATCATCATCATCATCATCATCATCATCATCATCATCATCATCATCATCATCATCATCATCATCATCATCATCATCATCATCATCATCATCATCATCATCATCATCATCATCATCATCATCATCATCATCATCATCATCATCATCATCATCATCATCATCATCATCATCATCATCATCATCATCATCATCATCATCATCATCATCATCATCATCATCATCATCATCATCATCATCATCATCATCATCATCATCATCATCATCATCATCATCATCATCATCATCATCATCATCATCATCATCATCATCATCATCATCATCATCATCATCATCATCATCATCATCATCATCATCATCATCATCATCATCATCATCATCATCATCATCATCATCATCATCATCATCATCATCATCATCATCATCATCATCATCATCATCATCATCATCATCATCATCATCATCATCATCATCATCATCATCATCATCATCATCATCATCATCATCATCATCATCATCATCATCATCATCATCATCATCATCATCATCATCATCATCATCATCATCATCATCATCATCATCATCATCATCATCATCATCATCATCATCATCATCATCATCATCATCATCATCATCATCATCATCATCATCATCATCATCATCATCATCATCATCATCATCATCATCATCATCATCATCATCATCATCATCATCATCATCATCATCATCACCATCATCACCATCATCACCATCATCACCATCATCACCATCATCACCATCATCACCATCATCATCATCATCATCATCATCATCATCATCATCATCATCATCATCATCATCATCATCATCATCATCATCATCATCATCATCATCATCATCATCATCATCATCATCATCATCATCATCATCATCATCATCATCATCATCATCATCATCATCATCATCATCATCATCATCATCATCATCATCATCATCATCATCATCATCATCATCATCATCATCATCATCATCATCATCATCATCATCATCATCATCATCATCATCATCATCATCATCATCATCATCATCATCATCATCATCATCATCATCATCATCATCATCATCATCATCATCATCATCATCATCATCATCATCATCATCATCGTCATCGTCACAAATTAAATGCTATTTGAGATCAATTTAATTTCAATTTTTTATTTTGATTTTATTGTGTTTTATTTCCATTATTAATAGTTATTACTTGCATTTTTTTTCAATTTTATTGGAACTGTTTCTCACAATATCGATTACTTCTGTTTACTACTAATTAATATTATTATTGGTATTATTATATATATTGTTTATTATCATTATAAATTTATTCATTCCTACAACTAAAATTAACTAACGGTTACCTTCTCTAGTAATTTTTCTTGTTTAAAACAAGAATATCGCAAATTCAATGCACGCTGACTGAAGCCAATTATATGATATTTAATATGGGGTGTGAATCAAGGGACGATTATAATATTAGCAACAATACAAATATCATAACATTTCAGAAAATAAAATCATAAATAATGAATCATAAGCAATGAATCTTGGAAAATGAAACAGCTAAATATCTATTAATTTTCATGATAACAGACAAAAAAAAAATAAGATACAAAAAATATACATAAGAACACAAGTTAACTTAAATCATAAACAAAAAAAACAAACAAACATTGACACCGACAAAATAAACCTCATCACACACACAAACAACAGGTCAGTGCGAAATACCAGAACACTTCCACGGAGAATTCTTCTCGACTGACCGGCAAGACGAACTGCACACGAAGATAACCCCTAAGACATTCACCAATGAATTACTGGGCACCTCTGAGTGTTGGTACTTTGAGCTCACATCCACAGACACCCTCAACATGTCACATATTCGCATTCTCCTTCATAACAAGTGGGTGAGGGTGGGGTATGGTGTGGTAGTGTTGGGAGGAGGTGCAGTGTTTAGTTGTGTGGTGTAGTGTTGTGGTGTTTTGGGTGATATTGTTTTTGGGGGTTTAGTTGGGTTGTTTTAATGGTGGCTTTGAGTTTTGCGTTAACAAGTTGATGATAGTGTTGTAGTGATGGGAGGGTGTGATATTGTGGAGGTGTTCCAATGATGGTTTTGATATTAGTACTTTTGTTGAGCTCCTTCTATGGAACTTCTTCACTTTATTGCTTTCCAAACAACATCAGACAAAAAAACTTGCAATCTAGATCAAGCTCAAAAATAAATTCAAATTTCGAACCGTGTCAGGTTTCAAAATTTTAGCCTATATTCTCAGTTTGTATATTCACCAAATAGTGGAAGTTTGTGAAAGAATGGTGGATGTGAGATCCATGGTTTCATAATGATGATGCACGTCCCCATTCCCACACACCAGATAAATGAATTTTCAAACTTCTCTGCTTATAAGCTGATGGGGTTTTTCGTTGATATGAATTTTCATTGAACTGAATAACATAAAGATTAATTATTTCCTACTAAAATACAAAAAATTGAGACACGACTTTTCAAGACTGAAGATAAATAGCATCACTGTATTAAATCATTTGGATATATCACAATAGGTAAGTAAAGGCACAAAAGAAAAGTTTAAAAGTTGAAATGTTTATTTTATTTCATGCTCCAGTGCTCAAGTTATATAATTGTTCAAAACCCATAGTAATAAAAAAAATAATTGAAATAAAGAAAAAAAGGTTTTTTTTATTCTTGTAATGGTGAAATTTAAAGTTGTCAAACTAGTAAAATAACACAAGCATTATGCCTCCAAGGATACCAAAATTTTATAAAAATTATAAACCAGGGAATTAATATTTTTCTGATTATTGAGACTGGAAAACAGTTAATTTATATTTTTCCATTTGCGACACTGGCAGTATTTCAAAAAGTAGCCTTATTAGATGAGTTGTGAAGATTTTAGCGAAATAAAAAAATTCAATGCAAAACTTTAGTTATAAATACAAAGAGATTTACATGTTTATTTTATCATAATTGTTCCAAAAATCAATAAAAATACCTATGATTTGCACGAGCAAAATGTATTTTTTGTGTAATAACTACGTGGTCTAGAAACTTCTGAAGCTTGTGCCACTATACATTCATAGCTATGTTGTATAGAGATGACTGATATCACTTCCATAACCACTATTCTTATGAATTCTCTCGTACCCATAGCAATTGATGATTTGCAATTCTGCAGCTAATTAAAGGCCTAATGCATGTAAACTACTGTAGAAGATTAAAAACAATAATTGTTTGTATTTAAAAACCATAAATCAAAACTTGTATGATTTTTATAAAGTTATAAAAAATTTTTTAACATTTTTTGATAACATAAGGTTTTAACGACAATAACGTGTGATTATATAAATTCGAAAAATTTTATCAACACTAATTAATGTAATTCTTCATCACCCAATGACTAAGCATAAGTTTTGTTTTCACTTACATATTTAATATTAAAGATGCTCTAAATCTAAAAAGCAATTCACCAATATTCGATTTTATACTTTCCACTAACACAAAATTAACTAAACCACCTTCCAACTACAACATAGTCACCTCTTTCCCACAAAACCCTTCTCAACCATCATCTACGTCAACACCATTCCACTAACTACCAACAGCTCAATTATCAAGCTATAACAACTTTTAAATTATTACTTAAACAATTCCATCTCCACGAGACTTCTTACAACCACCAACACACCAATAAAGACTCATTTAATATACTTCAACATTTCTCAACAGGAGAGCCAATTGTTATCAATGTCAAGACTTGATGTACAGAACTCCAAATGTTCTTCAATATAGATACTGTTAGTTTTGTTTGTTAATTTTTTTCTTAATTTGTTTGTGTTTTTAGAGTTTTACAAAATTCCTCATTAAAAATAACTATATATATCTTAAATCACGTAACACTTCATCACATCACATTGAACCTTAATTTGTAACTTCAACATCTCACACTATACCACACCAAATAAGATGGAAGCTCACTACAGTTTACACCACACCCTAATACACACCACTTCATATCCCACCACACTCTTCCATACTCCATCACACCATTTCTCTTTGAACTCCATCCAACCACTTAACACTCCATCACAGCTCAGTGCATCAACCAACCGCCAAGTAGGTCTAGTAAGGAGATGTTTGAGAATATTTGCCCTGATATTTCACCCTTCAAAGATTTCGAAACTTTATTCCGTTAGTGTTTGAATAATTTCAACGATAATTTTTTTTTCCCCAATTCTAATTTCAATATTATTATTGATTTCATTATTATTTCTGTTATTATTATTATTATTATTATTATTATTATTATTATTATTATTATTATTATTATTATTATTATTATTATTATTATTATTATTATTATTATTATTATTATTATTATTATTATTATAAGCTTTGAAGTTTTATTTCCATAATTATCATTGCTTTGATTTCTTCTTTCTCTCTTTTTGTTTCTTTTATTGATCTTGTCACCACTTTGACTTTTCGAAAGAAATCAATTTCATGTTTGACGTTGGCCCAATTCTTCACTTCTAAAAGGAGTTGAGTTGGAAAATAAAAATGATAAAATTGGTGAAAAATGTTTCATTAATTGTTTTAATTTTTAAAATAAATAAGAAGTAATTACGGGATTTTTCAGCTTAAAGCTAAATCTTTTTCACTGCTCATTGTTTATTTTTAGACACGTTTGTTACCTCAAAACCACTATTTGTTGAAATACAAGTTCAAATACTTAAAAAACAAAGAAGATAAATGAAAAAACGTAAACGTTAAAAAAAATAATTAAACATAAAACAATAATATCAATAAAAAATAATAAATATTAGTTTTCTAAATAAAAATAAATATTTTTTCAATACCACTTTCAAGTATACCGATATTGGTAGAATTATCAATTGTTTCTGTTTAAATTAATAGAATGCATAATGTAAATAATATAAAAATAAGAGGATATATTATAATATTTGACGATTTTTTACGCCGATTTATGGAAAAACTCTACTAAATTTATTGCTATAATTTTCGATAAGTTTAACCATATCATAAAACATTAGCGAATATTTTAGGATAAGGCTTAACTTATCGAAAATTATAGCTGTTTAATTTGCTCAACAACTTTACTAAAGTTCTTCCATAAATCTACGTAAAAAAATTGTCAAATATTATTTATAAGTAAATTTAAAGTGTTTCTGAAAAGTAAATATTTCATAATATAAATATAAAACAGAATAAATATGGGACTTATCAACAATAATGATATTAAAATCTTAAAATAAATAAATTGATAAAAAATATATGAATTAACCGAAAAAACATGGGGCTTAAAAATTAGAATACAAACGAGTTGAATGAGTAGAAAGTCAGTTTGGAAAAGTAAAACGGAAAAATCTGGATACACCAAAAACAAAAAACTCAATAATAATATTGGTGAAATGATAAAAAATTCTAGGAAGGTTTAATAAAAAGGATAGACAATAAATCATACAAACTACGGAAAATGAATAAGGAATGACATAGAAAAATGAAAAATTGAGATTGATGCTTTATTTCATTCTTCTTATACAAATAGTCGCATATCTAAAACCAAAGCCAAGTCAATAACGAATAACACAATAAAAAATATTTAAAGTAACAATAAAAAATATTAACAATAACCTATTAAGCAGTATTTAAAATAAAAACGCAATAACAATTAGTGATAACATCACAATAGCAAAATTATTTATAACACTATTGGGTATTATTAAAGTGCTGGAATTTTCAGATCACAACATGTTCACAACCTCTTCTCACTGGGTACCTTTGCTTGGGTGTACCTTGAAGCTGAAAACTAAAAACTTAGATTAGTGCAATAAAAAAAAGTTAAAATAAAATGTACTAATTATATATGCATATATAAATGAAGCAAAATTTTGAGTTAAATTCAGGCATTATTCTTGGTATACAATAAAAAGGCGTCGATAAAAGAATTATAAGTGAATAAGAGAAGTTTTTCTTTTGGGGTTTGAATGAATAATTTAAACATAAAAAACCCATATATTAGAAATTAAATAAGCTTTGGGAAACAAAAATATTTGCTGAAGTGGTAAGTGCAAACACATGGGTTGAAGGGTTAGATGCGTTTAAAAAAAGAAGTCAAAACTGTTGATTTCTAGTTTTATGAGTTATCATAGGTAAGCTATAAATCAAATCAATTAAAAAGTTTAATTGATAAGTTATTTCCATCTTTACTTTTAGCTCTCTTTTGACTTTAAATAAAAGCATAAAATTTCTTATACCTCTAGTTAAAAAAATACAAGATGGGTAACAAAACATATACTTGATTAAGAATAACGCTGTGTCATAAACGCTTATAAAATCTTATCTGAACCACTGATTATAATTATTCAACTTTCTGACGTCAATATAATGATTAAGAAATTTTTTGTGATTCAAAGATTTATAGTAGAAAAGAATATATTAACATCAAGTGGATGACTGAAATCAACAGCCTGGGCAGAAAGACGTAATAGAAACGATCCAATAAAAGTATATAAAATATTTATCAATTTAATAATTTTTATTTGGTTTATGAAGGTTTTTTCACTGTAAAATAGGTCTGGAGTTCGTGCATTTGAGTAAAAAATTATCGTACTAGAATTTCTATTAATAATTATTTCAAAGTGATTTTTTGTGTTTAAACTTTAAAATGAGTTTTGGCTAAGTCTATTTCTAACTTTTGTGCTCTCAATAAGTTGGAAATTGTTTCAAAATATTAATTAATTTTTGCAAGGTTTGAGGGGATGGGAAAAATCAAAATAATGCTTACATTGCATAACATAAGTTATAATCATTCAGCTATGGAATAACCTGATGAATACAAACGACGATGGAAGGGTTTAATAACTGAAGCACTGTACACGCATTAATATTATCCTTTAAAAATAACATTCACCTCATCATCCCCAGAAGGAATTGATAATTTAATAACATAAATCCCTTCAAAAATCAACAAAAGACTTCAAGGTCTAAAAAAAGGCGGCCCCTATAGCTCAATGGTTGAACATTAGACTAATTATCTAAAGTTACCGGGTTCGATCCCGCGTGGGCCGACAATTAGCACCTGTTCCACAGTGTGTTTACGCTACATTAAATTTGTAGCAAGCGCTTTGATCTATAAGGAAAAGCGCTTTATAAATACCGCATTACATTACAAAGCACAAAAGAAAAATTAATAAAGGAAAACAACGCTAAGAACTTGTTGCACAAATGGAATCGAAGCGCCATATTGACAATGGGCCAAAATGTTTTCAGTTGAGGCTATGTAAAACTTGACAAAATTGAAAAAGCCATTCATTGGGGTGTCTAGCCATTATGCTTGTATTCATTTGATTTATCATCCATGACAAAGTATGAAATGACTTATAAGCTTCTTTATTGTAAATGGTCTTGAAATACTATTAGTATATTATTATTGTTTTTATTTTTATTATTTTTAGGTTTTTGTTATTATTATTATTATTATTATTATTATCATACACTATTATTATTTCTATTATTCTTTGATGTTATTGTTGTTATGTTTTTTTTGTGTTCTTTCTTTGATTTTTTTAATGCCGTTACTTTGTTGTTTATATTAATAATATCAAAATTTTATAACTATGATCAATTTTTTTTTATTAATAAAATAAAATTATTTTTGTAAGAATAATTAAAAAAAATTAATGTTATTATTATTATTATTATGTCTGTTTTTATGGGATCATGAATATATTCGATGAAGGACCCATAAGGAGATTATTGGTCTGAGCTGCAGGGCTCCAATATTTTCTATTGTTCTCACAGCTGCTATCTTAATTTCGTTTTAATTTTAGTGTGTTCATTTTTAACGAAATTGTTATTTTTTTCTTGTTTTCTAAAACATAAATAGATTAAATATTTCTACAATAATAACTTTGCCATTGTTTATAAAAATTAGTAGTATTGGCATAAAAGCGAGTTAACCTCGACTAATCACCTCACCTCAGGAATTGAGCTGGTGACTGTAAGTTGTAGGTCAACGCTTGAAGGCTGCTACCATTACACATATGAAGTGAGTTTATATCTACTTTTCTATCTATTCAACTATGCCATTTTTTATTTAATAAATAATTTATGTTTGCAATTGTTTATCTTCCATATTCTTTATTAACTTGCTCACCTACATTATGATTAATGGAGTTTTACATCAACATTTTTTTGCTTTTTCTGTTCTTCAAAAAAGGCGAATTTTAGATACATTTATTTTCAAAAAAATGAAACTTTTGATAAATTCAACTTTATCACAAATTGTTAGTAACATTCTGGAGAAATTTTTCAGCCCATAGATTTTGAATCGATACTGGGTTGAGTGAAAGTTAAGAACTAAAAAAAATTATATGTTTTTATAAGAAAAACCATATTTTTTTAGAAGATTTTTATTTTTCAATCATGATTTTAATACATTTTTGATGAGACCAAACTCATCAAAAATTTTAACTATTTTTGCTTTATATTATATTTGTATTACTGCCGTAATATAAATCTTTCCATCACTTCAACCCACCATCATAGGTGGACAAAGGTGGTGGCAGTATATGTGACTCAGACCAAAACGTCATCAACGCCTGCCAAATGCCCGGGTCTGTGTACGTGGACAACCAGGTGTTTGACATGAGTTCTGGGGAGTGTGAAGATGTGGCTGGGTCTTTCAATTCTAGTTAGTCTTTGATGACTGTAAGTGTTTCATGAAAGATGTAATACGCTTGTTTATAGTCGAGAGTTTAATTTTAATACTAAAGTTCAATCAATATATGGAACCAAAACCAACATAAAGCAATATTTTCCCATCACTACATCATCACCACTTCCAACGTTCCGTTTTAAATCCCACCACACCAACTTAAAATCGCAGAGGTTCGTTATCAGTGCATGGGCAGTTGGATCGATGAGAAGGGAAACATTTATTCTGCCATATCAGACATTGGGAAAGTAAAGAATCGAGATAGGTTTCGATGCATGGTTCGTTATGCTATGAATATTAACTGTGTGAGGCTTGATGAATTTACTTTACCAAAAAGTTTTTTCCAGATTTACTCAGATAAAACTAACTTTTTCAATGTTTTTTATCACATAAGAACTCATCATTTCCAATACTTACTACAACCTCTCACCGCCCAGTTGACTAGAGCAGACCAAGAAATAGATGACAATCGAGTCCGATGGTCCATGTCAAGGTAAGTATCAAAGATCATATGGTCTTATGTGATTTGTTGAACATAAACATCTGCTCGAGGGAGTGGTGAGAAATTCGAAAAAGATGAAGCGGCAAAATTGAATAAATGTGGAGTAATATAAACGTCTAAACTCAGTGCTTTTCAATAAACAATAAAACAAACCAACCAACCACACAACCGCACAGATGGGCCTCATGTTCCGTTCTGAAGACTCCCTACGACGGAGACATTAGACTCATCCTAGACCCCAGTAAGCTTACTATGTCACTTGTGATTTTGTATAATTCAATATTATCAACAATTAGTTAGATTTTATCGATCTATTACCATCCTAACCACCATCATCAAATTACTACCCCAACAGCATCAAATCATCATTATTCCCACCATACCATCAGCACTACCTTCACACCATCATCATCAACATTTTAATGTTTTCCATGATCATCACCGCATCCCTTTTTACCATCATCATCTTCATCATGTTCACAGTGATTTACAACCAGATACCAGCAATGGAACCAGGATGTAGGTTTCCTCGCAACTTCACTGGTGTGTAACATTATCATATGCATCTTGTACCCTTGAAGTTAAACTAATCTTAAAGTTTAAATTAATCTTACATTTTTCATTTCGAACTATTTTTTTGTTTTGAAAATTTGTCTATTTTTTTGTTTTTAGATTCTTGAATGGACCTGTATTTCCACACTTAATTATACATAATTAATTTATCGGAGTTTTTGCTTATTTAATTAGCTATTTATTCTACTATTTTATAAAATTTTCACATATTTCGTTTTTACACATCCTTCTTCTCACACTATTAATTCAGTTTTCATTTATGTTTGAAACCGTTTATTCATTCATTTATCCATCTATCCATCCATCCATCCATCCATCCACCCATCCATCCATCCATCCATCCATCCGTCCATCCATCCATCCATCCATCCATCCATCCATCCAACCATCCATTTATCCTTCTATCAATCAATCAATCCATCCACCCATCTATCCATCCTTCCACCCACCCATCCACCCATCCTTGCAGGATCATATTACATGGGAGGTGAGTTAGATCACGGAATCTCAATCAACACCACCCACATCTACAAGGAGTCAGTCCTGAACCAGTATCAGACCCAGAAAACCTTTTTCATTTGCATGGCTAATGTTGATTCCAGATACCTCACTTTCACAATCGATGAAGGCAAATGGTTTGTGTCTAAGTGCTAGTTTCGGTGTTCCTATTATTTTTTGTGTGTGTTCTTATTTGTTTGTGTTTTATTTTGTTCTGCAACCTCTTCCTTCATAATTATGATGATCTCCCACAGTGAAACACACTTCGTCTGTTACGATTTCCGTGACCGTCATCACAGCCTCATCAGATTCAGAATGAGTTACTATTCTTATTTTTTATATTTATGTTTTTATTTTTTAAGCATAGTTCTTGTTTTTATACATTTTTGTATATATTTTCTTTATTTATCAATCTTTTTTAACAATCTTTGTTTTATAAATTAAATTAATCTCATTTTCACAGTTTTATTATTGAATATTCTCAATAATCATAAAACGCATAATTAGTCCTTTCTGTTAAAAATCATTTGAAAACTGTGACTTGCCGCCACTCGACTTGTTGAGTGGCAGTTCACTTGATATTTTTTATCAAAAAAACAACAAACAACCACTGTAAAACAATGATGAAAAATAAAAATAATAAAAAGTTAATGAATAAATAAAAATAAAAATAAACTAAAAAGCAATCGAAATATACATTTTGGTTGGAGTGCCATCATCTTCAGAACCTCACTTGAATTAATTTATTTTAATTATTTGCAATAAAAGCTGATTTGAGTAACATCAAAATAGTTATATAATAAAATATTGAATAACATTGAGTAAAACGATTAAACATCAGATATCTCGATATCGTAACATGTTTAATTTTCTTTCAATTCTTTCTGAAGCAATCTTGAATTGATAACTGTGCGCTATAAAAATCTTAATAATAATAATAATAATTTCTTGTTTGCAAGCAATTTTATTTAATAATTAAAGTATCGAAGTTTTACAAAATAGCTAAACTTTTTTCATACACACTAAAAATTTCATGCAAAATTACATAAACATACATACTAACCCACAAAACTAATACATAAACACACACAACCACGCACATTTTAAAAACATTTCACAGGCAAACCAATATCTGCCCGTATAAGAGAACTTGGAGATCCTGTTTATTTAGAGAGAGTCTTTAGAGAAACATGCACTTGGTCTACTTTCACGTTCATCAGATCATCAGAGCCTGAAGAATGGATATACAACTATTTCATGAGTGAGATTTGTTGCCTTATGTTGTGGTGGTTGTTGAGTGATATTTTGTGTGTTGTGATATGTTGTTTGTTGTGATATGTGGTGTTGTGTGTTGTGATATGTTGTGTACTGTGATATATGGTGTAGTCATGCGGTGTTTTGTGGTGTAGCCATGTGGTGTGTTGTGGTTTAGTTGTACCGTGTGTGGTGATTTATGTGGTGAGGTGGTATAATTGGGTGTGATACAGTGATGTAGTGGTGATGTAATGAAGTGGAATGCAATGGTGTGGTGGAATAGGTATGTTTGCAGGCCAAAAATGTACTATTTGGTAGAGTATTCAATGCGAGTTTTATAATATGGTTTTTTGTAGTATATACTTTGAGGTGTGGCACGTTGTGGTAATTTGCTAATGAGCATGTTAAATACATTTAGTGAGTCTAAAACTTTGTTTTAATATATTCAGTATGTTGATGTTGATAATATTCAATAGAATGCTTGCCTTCATTATGTGTCACGTATTTGCTATGCTTGGTAAACATGAAATGAATAAATGGGATTAAAAACCTTGAGAAAAAGTTCTATTTATGAATATTCATAAGATGAAAATTAAAAAAAAAATGTGTTGTAGAGAATCATTAACATTCACACACTTCAGTTGCATTTTTAATATACTAATTGAATATTCATGAACACGCCGTGTGTGCTAATTATTCAAAACAGTGGACCCGCCCAGTCCTGTAACCTGTCCAATTGGAGGCCGGTATACTTTCGAACAGTTTGGACATTTTGAAGAAAAGTATAAGACTGAGGTATATCTTTTTAATGATTATTTTTGTTATTATATTAAAGCAATGACTTCATAAAAAAAGTTTTTCTTTCAATTATTCACTTTGTTTTTTTTTCAAATCAGAAAGCTTTTTATATTTTCACAATCGAGTTTTTTATCAAGCAAAATTTATATTTTTTCATAATTTAGTTTTTATTAATCGTTCGAATCTTTTAAAAACTTGAAACTTATTTATAAAGGTAGAGAACGCCTACACAGAAAGGCCTCGGCACAAGATAGATTGTTTGCATGAAAGACCTGAGATGAAGTCCTGCGATGCAAACCCTTTCAAACTTTCTATTGATGTTGCCTATTGTGAAACTCTTGACCACACTGGAAAACCAATTGGAGAATATGGTTAGTTTGAATGCATGAAAAAAACATATAAAAACAACAAAAAAACACACAAACTGAAACTCAAAAAAATTAAATAAACCTAAAATAATAAAACATACAAACACCCAAACAGATATAGCGGATCGAGAATTGATATGCTTGGGTCATTGGATGGAAAACATGAAATCCTACATGATAACATTTGATTGGCTAGACCCCATGTCGACGTACCGATGTTGGGTCTGTATCTTGAGAACTTTATTATGTGCTTTTTAAAATTCCTATTATTATGATAGTTTTTTTAATAAACATTTTATTTTTCCCATTCTATTTTGTTCATAAACACAAATAAAAAAATCACCATTTTTCATTTGAAAAAAAAGAAAATATCTACTACGCAAGTAATTTAAAAAAAAAAATTCTGCATTGATTCATGGGATTTTCAATGCATTTAATAAATGCTCGATAAGTTCAGCTTCATCATAAATCGTTAGCAATACATTAAGATGTCGGTAAAAAACTACAACACGACCAACATTATTAAAATGAAACCATCATGAAACCAAAGCTGAAACAACGAAAATAATCATACAGGTATACGAGAGAACAGGCTGGAGACATATTAGCATGTCTCGAGCTTCATCAGCCCACTGTGATGTTGTGCAGACTGCCTTCAGCAAAACGCCATCTGAAGGGAGTAGTCTGCAAATCACCATGGTCGAAAGTGAAAGACTCTGTGAGTTGTTGTTTTGATCTATACTCTCATCTACTTGATTCTTAAACTACAATAAGATACACTAGATCAAATCCCGCTAGATTAAATTGCACGTAATCACACGACATCACATTCAGGGGACTCGTGTTCTCAACGTTATGACACAGGAGAAGACCCATGGAAGTCTGTGCTGGAAATTTTCATTTTGGATGAAAATGCTTCTTTCCCTCAAACTTATCCATCCCTCTTTCTCCTGTCCATCTCACTTTTCATCCACTTTTTTGGCACTTTGTAAACATTTGTGCTCACGTTTGAATGTAAATGTGGAATGATATATTGTACGCAGTTTCATCTGTCTGTTTATCTGATAGTTACTACTTTGTTATGGCCCTACTTATGAATTTTTTGAAATTTAATTGAAATGTTCCAAAGTTCTGAACTACTCGCATTTTTACTAAAAGATTGTTTTACACCATTTCTCTATGTACTTAACATTTTTTAACAATTATCAAAATGTACTCATTAATGTACTAACCTTTCTATTTGTTAAAAGACATCTGATTTTAAATGCCTTGATAAGTTGAAGTTTAAAGCTGAAAATTTTTTTTTTAAAGTGTTCTGAATAGAAAATTTGATGTATTTATCATTTCATAATTATTTTTTTTACTTTTTTTTTAAATTTTTTAGAAAAAAAATCGAGCTAAAAATTTTTTTTTCCACAGATGCTGCTTCTATATCTTAAATGGGGCAGTCAAAACTATAATCTTGGTTATAATACAAGGTCTATCAAAATCTCAATGTTTAAAACATCATTAGTTTTCATGTCAAAACTTTCTAAAGATATTTTCCACCAAGGGTTTTCTTTTTTTAAACACTCTCTGCACAAAGAAATATTATACCATACTTCCACAAATATTCCTTTCCAAAAATATAAATTAAAAAAAAAATTATCTAGGAAACAATTTTTATACCATGAGCTAAAAATTTTCTCTGAATTATCAATTCTGGAGATATTGGTATATATGAAGTTTTCATAGAAGAATGAGGAATAAATTTGATTGTAAATTGGAGTAATTCATGAAGAAGATATTGAAGTAAAAAGAAAATTTTTAATTCAGACATGACAAAGCTAAAAACAGCTTTTTAAAATAATCTTTCACAAGCGAAGAATAAATAACAGTATAACAAAGATTCATTAAACTATTTACATGGGCTCAAAAATCTTTTGTAATTTTATGCAAATGTTAACTATTATGCTGTATTTAAAAAAGTTCGACGTGTTTTGGTCTTTACTACTTGTTTATGATTCCATAACAAGTCGAAAGCTTTAGAAAAAACTCCTAAGCACTTTTGTATTATCCCAACCTTTTATTCTTGGGCTAACATGTTGATCCTGCCTACCATAAAAACGACTATCGAAACATGAGCGCAGGTAACTAGTAAATGAAGTTAAAAAGAAAATTTAAAAATGAATTTATGCTTGAAGTTTCAGCCGTAGATGGAAAAAAAAATCTAAATTTAATGTCTTACAAATGTTCACACACTGGAAGATCAACTTGGTGGACTTGTGATATGCAGGCACCATATTACATTGACTACATTATTTTCTATGGGAGAGATGAATATGGTATTTAGTCTGAAATATCTTTTTACCGGTTGATTGCTGAGTCAAAAACATCAGCAAAATCGAGGTCTTTTAGTTTTGTTCGCGAGGTCTAATGGATTCTATTTTTTTTTGTCTGTTGTATTAATTATCTAATCAATCACAAATAACATCAGAAGCGGTGAAAAAAGATATTTTGTAGAACTGCAGATTTCACATCAGACCTTCATCTCAGCTATACTTCATGCACTTTCTAGCACGCCATTCCTTTTTATTATTTTTGAAAGATTTTAGATTTTTACAGAACAAACTATACTAATACTAGAAAGTTCTTTTCTAAAAAATACAAAAAATATTTAACTCTGTTTTCAGGAAATTCATGAAGTGTGTGCATGTTTTAAAAATTATCGCTAAGAGCTTGTGGCTTCAATCATTACATGTAAAAGTACTGTAGATATATCAAAAGAATATTTCAAGCGGAAAAATGATTAATTCGTGAAAAAACTAGTAAAAACATAGAAAACAAATATTTTTGATTTTATAAAGAATTTTAAAGATAGTTTCTTCTGAAAGTTACACTGGGCGTTAATGGGTTATGGTTAACAAAATATCAAAGATGAGTTAATAATCAGTTCATTCATTCACTCACGGAATGTATTTTGATTTCTTTTTTTTAATGATATTCAGCGTGTTTTTACTCATTTATCTGATGGAAAACTCCATGAACCACTTCAACCTATGAGCTCTTCAACAAATAATATTTTTCAATAAAGTGTTTATTCGACAAAAAAATAATGTTAGAAAAAAATGACTGAAAAAAATTTTCAAAGAATTTTGTATAATCATGCGTTCTTAAATGAAGCTTGCTAGACAAAAAACATCGTTAATTTGAAATCATCAGATTTCACACAAGATTTCATTTAAGGTTTTACTATTTTTAGGAAACAGTAAGGAAAAATAATTTATAGAGATTTTTATATGAGAAACCTCTTTGAATTATCAGTTGATGGCATATTAATATTGTATGAAAATTGATTTTTTAGTTTCTAGAATTTGTATTCAAGATTTACTTAGCGTTTGAGTTTGTGTCAAAATTGCATGCAAAGAAAGTAGTTAACCTATTTGAGCATTCTTTAAAATAACTCCATACTATCATGTGGTTTTCATTATTTGGCAAATTCTTTTGGGCTTTTATGTTTCAGGTTGCATTATAAGATTAAAAATTAAAGAATTGTATGTTTGCTTGTTTTTAGGTTCCCCAAACATTTTCTTGAGAAAAGCTGCTTATCAGCTTACTACGCATTTTACTATTTTGCAAGTAAAATGCAAATTTAAAAAACCGAAGTTGAAAAAAAAGATTTTCATTGAAGGTTTTGCAGTGGATGGTAATTTGAGTCCAGCCGTTTTAAATTACGGATGTTCATATGTTGAGCTATCAACTTGGTGGGCTTGTGATATGAAGGCTCCCTATTACATTGACTACATTGTCTTCTATGGAAGAGATAAATTTGGTTTTTAGTCTAAAATATATTTCTAAATTGGAAAGCTTTGTAACGATGATGAAAAATAAACATCTTAATACATTTTAAACCACGATTTTTAAGCTCACCGCTCAGACTACTTCATTGTGGGCTTGTCTATGCAGAACTACAGCTCACAAATAGTGGTCAGAGGTACTTACCCGCTTTGCAACAAATATCCCAGCACTGTTGGACCATCCGCCATCATAACCATGTCTTGCTTGAGACCAGTCCCTCTTGCCTTTTTCCTCATTGTGCAACAACCAACCAACTATTATTATTTGAAAATATGTGAAATTGAAGCTTTTGAAATGCCGATAGGTATAGATTTTGACTAATTTATTTAATTTGAAAACAAGTTATACTCATTTTAAATTCTCACATCACAAAAGGAAACTGAAATACATTTCAATAAATGCAACTTTCAACTTTTTCAACAGAGTGGTTGTGGCGAAAAGTAGCAAATTTATTCCAAGTGAATTTTCACATCGATAGAGTGAGATGGAAAAGAAACCTTCAAGAATGTTTTTTTGCGTGCTTGAGTCATCCGACATGCTTCTCAGTCAGTATCTCTACTGCTAAAGAATGCGTTTTGAACAGCCATAGTACTGATAAAGTAACCATTGTTGACGAGTCGTGGAACTATTTCATGATCCATTGAAGAATCAGTTACATTTCAAGTTTTATTCTCTGAAAACTTGATTTTCATTTTGCTAAAGCTGAATACAATATTCTCAGTTCACAAATAAAAAATCTCTCAATTCTTGAAGACAAATTAACGAAAGACATGAAGATTTAAGCTATTGGATCGTCATCAAATGACAGTAATGATAAGAGCTAAAAACTCTAAAAAATTATAACTAAAATTTGAAGTATTTTTCTCAAATATTTTATAAATTAGTGACCTCATATTCCAAGACTCAACCGTGATTTCAAGTCATTTAAAATTGAAGCTTGTGCAAAAAAGCATATTTGAGACAGAAATGACTTGAAAGAAGTTTCCTAGACAAAAACATGTTTACTTTTAAAGCCATTGACCGCTTCATTCAGAACAATTATATTAAAGACTTCCACTTTTAAGAAACAATATAAAAGCCTGCTTCATAATGCCCTCCACATAATAAACTCTTTCAACTGTTGTTCGATGGCGTGATTACTATTGTATAAAAATTGATTTTTGTCATTTAGAATTTTTTCTAAGTGCTGCTCTGGAATCTCTTGAAGTTATTGCCACTATAATCATACTAGTAGTAAATCTGATTTGATTTGCTTAGCTTTTGAGTTAGTGTCTTAAACTAGAAATAAAAGAAAAACTCAGAGTGTTTACGATTTTCAAAATGACTCCTTACATCCATTTGATTTTCATTCTTTGGAATACTTTTTCGGGCTTTGATGTTTCAGGTTAAATCATGAAAATAAAAATTAAAAAAAAATATACTTGATTGTTTCAGGTTTCCCAAACATTCTTTTGAGCAAACCTGCTTATCAGCTAAATACCTATAAAAACTTCAGTGCAGGTGAATTTCGAATTTTACAAACAGACTTTTAAACAGAAGAATTTTGTTGAAGGTTTGGCAGTGGATGGTAATTTGAGTCCAGCCATTTCAAATTACGGGTGCTCACATGTTAAGCTATCAACTTGGTGGGCTTGTGATATGCAGGCCCCATATTACATCGACTATATTGTCTTCTATGGAAGAGACACACACGGTATTCAGTCAAAAATTTTTTTTTTTTAAATTTTATAGTTTCTGTTGATAACTTTTTTGTTCGATTTTTGAATCTTCAAAAAGGGACATTTTTTCGATACACCTATTGTTTTATTAAAAATATAATTTTTATTAAATTTACCTTTTTTGTAAAGGTATTGAAGCTTTAGTAATAAAATATGACAAAGTTGAAAAATCAAGAAAACTTGTCTTGATGATACTTTAAACTACGATTTTCAAGCTCACCGCTTAGACTACTTCATTGTGGGCTTGTCTATGCAGAACTACAGCTCACAACCAGTGGTCAGAGGTACTTACCCGTTTTGCAACCAATACCCCAACACTGTTGGACCATCCGCCATCATAACCATGTCTTGCTTGAGACCTGTCCCTCTTGCTTTTTTCCTCATTGTGCAACAACCAACCGACTTTTATTATTTAACAATATGTGAAATAGAAGCTTTTGCAATGCCGATAGGTATAGCTTTTGACTAATTTATTTAATTTGAAAACAAATTAGACTTATTGTAAACTACCACATCACAAAACAAAACTGAAATACATTTCAATAAATGCAACTTTCAACTTTTTCAACAGGGCGGTTGTGGCGAAAAGTAGCAAACTTATTCCAAGTGAATTTTCACATCGATAGAGTGAGTTGGAAAAGAAACCTTCAAGAATGTTTGTTTACGTGCTTGAGTCATCCGATATGCTTCTCAGTCAGTATCTCTACTGCTAAAGATTGCGTTTTGAACAGCTATAGTACTGATAGAGTAACCATTGTTGACGAGTCATGGGACTATTTTCTGATGCATTAAAGGGTCCTTTAGCTTTATTTAAACATTTTTTCAGTTTTATAAAAGATTCCAGTATTTTTTTAGAAAGACGCATTTAACAATCAAACATATTTTATCGCATTTTGCCATGTTTAGTCAAAATGGTAATCTAAAGATACAAGTTAGATGCAGAGTGTAATTATATTCTTTTTAATTATTAAAGCTTATCGATTTATTGAATGGATTTTTTTTTGAAAAACGATTGAACAAGCCACGGGTTACATATAGTATTTGTAGAGTATGTAGATCATAAAAAACAAAACGCTAGATGTCCTAGTATAATAATTTTTAAAAAATATAATGTTGAAAATTTAAATATTTTTTTGAATTGGTTGTTAAAAGAAAGTAATATGAGAAAATTAATATGACTATATAAAAAACTCAACGAATGATTTGTGTAAAACAGTTTGTAAACAAAAAAAAAGGGTTAGCGTTTACCAATATATTTGTTAATTCTAAGGTGGTATTATCTCAAATTTTTTGCACTACGTCTTCAAATAGATTTTGGCAGCTTTTAGCTACTTTCATTTCAAAATGATTTAATTTCGAGCTTGTAAATTTTTCTATTTGACAAAAGAAATATATGCGGTTTTCCAATATTATTTCATATTTAGTTAGTTCATATCTATATCTTTGGTAGGCCCGTTGACTACGGTTGCCTTCTGCTTTGTCCGTAAAGTTGAAAACTCTTCTATAGCCTCTACCACTAATCTTGATGTTGACTCAGCTCTTCAACTTCACAATTCTACACTTTCAATAGTTTTTGACAAGATGCTACCCATCAAGACTACTCGAAGTCATCAAAGATCATCTGATCCATGGTTCAATCAAGAACGTCATGATGCAAAACGCCTCAAAAGAAAACTTGAATGTAGATACACAAAAAACAAATGTAAAGTTGATCTGGATACCTGGGTTAATCAGAAACAGATATACAGAAGGCTATGTAGACAGAAGAAAAAAGAGTATTAGAATGCAAAGCTCATGGATCTCAAAAGCAAATCATCAAACACTTGGAAGTTCATTAATAAAATTTCAGAAAAAAGAAAAAAATCTGCTGCTAGCATCAATGCTCAAGGGTATTATTTTTATTAACTAGAGAAAATTGAATCAACAAAGATTTCTATCCGATCATCTGAAGCGCCAGAATTTCCAAAATGCAACGAAAATTTAAATTTTAATGGCTTCAATGAAGTTACATTAGATGAATTACTCTATGCCATCCAGAAACTTCCAAATGAACAGTGTGAACATGACCCAATTCCAACCTGGCTTCAGAAAAAGATAGCTACTATAGTTGCTCCATTCATTCTGAGTATCTACAATCTATTTCTTGCCACTGGAAGGGTTCCATGTCAATTCAAACATGATTACGTCACACCGCTTCTGAAGAAATCAGATCTGGACCAAGAGACCCTATCATCATACTGACCAAATTCAAACTTGAGCGTGCTTTCAAAACTTCTTGAGCGAATTGTCCTTCCAAGAACTGTCACACATCTAAACGACAATAATTTATTACCATCTTTTCAATCAGCTTATCGTCGCCAGCATTCAACAGAAAATGCATTACTAAAGGTTTCTACTGATATTTTGGAAGCAGCTGACAACGAAAAAGTCTCTTCTTTTCCTTCTAGATCTTTCGTTTGCCTTTGATTAAATAGATCATCAAATACTAATCAAAAGATTAAACGAATCATTTGGCTTGAATGTCCCCACTCTTGCACTCTTAATGGTTTAGGAATTACCTCTTCAACAGATCATTCAACGTCAAATGCCCCAAAA
This sequence comes from Pterobdella sp. o SKG-2022, assembly GCA_964035795.1. Classification (NCBI taxonomy): domain Eukaryota; kingdom Metazoa; phylum Annelida; class Clitellata; order Hirudinida; family Piscicolidae; genus Pterobdella; species Pterobdella occidentalis. The sequence continues at coordinate 5,842,793 of OZ038323.1, read as the reverse complement.
CAGAATCAAAACCAAACGTTTACTTTACTGGAGTACCACAAGGTTCTGTTCTTGGACCGCTTTTGTTCACTTTATACACAGCTGATTTGGAAAAAATTACAGCTTCTTACAATTTGAAAATTCATCAAATGCCAATGACACTCAATTATATGGGCATTGCTCATTTGATGCATCAATGAACTTGCAAGAAAGAATATCAAAGTGTATTAATAAAATTGCAGCTTGGATGAAAGCCAACCAAATGAAACTCAACAGCTCAAAAACTGAAGTCATTTGGTTCTTAACATGTAGAAGCATATGCAAACTGCCAACCCAACCAGTTCGTGTGTTGAATGATCATATAATTTCTTCTGATTCAGTTAAAAATCTTGGTGTCTATTTTGACACTGATCTAAAAGCATGAAGACTCACATAAACAAATTACTGCAAATGTCATTTGCATCATTGAGGAAGATAAAACGCATTAAAAACTATCTAAGCTAAGGGTCACTCAAAACACTTGTATCAGCCTTGTTATTGAGTCGCATTGATTATGGAAACATTGTACTAATGAGATTACCCAAGTTACAAACCCAGAAAATCCTATCCTTAATTTACACGACAGGCAGATTAATATCATGAACTAGAAAGTTTGATCACATTACTCCTTTCTTAAAAGATCTACACTGGCTTAAAATTGAACAACGAATTCAATACAAGATGATATTAAAAGTGCATAAATGTCTCAAAATGGAAAGCCCTTCTTATCTTTCATCGAAATTATCAACTGTGTCTTCATTGCCTGAAAGAAAAAGACTCAGATAATCGAACACTATAGACATAGCAGGAGTGAGAGCTAACATCATTTTGGGAAACAGAAGATTTGAAGTTGCTGCACCAATGGAACAATTTACCAAATCACCTCAAACCCATAACCTCCACAACAACTTTTTCCAAGTACTTAAAAACCCACCTTATGATTAAGTCTTATAATCTTGAAACATAAGTTAAGAATTTTTTTTCTCAAATATTTTATTTTTTCAGAAAATCAAATTAGTGGGAAGAAAGAAGAGGTAAATGAAAGGCACGACTGGGTGTGTGTGGATTGAAGGATAAAGCGTGAGGGGCTGGAAAGATTGAAAATTTACTGTATTAGAACTGGCTTCATATATAATTATATATGCTAAAGTGGTCTTGAAGACTTTATCAGTTTCATGCCATTATAAGAATATTCATCATTTGTTTGTTTGTTTTTGTTTGTTTTTTTGTTTGTTTGTTTGTTGACTGTCGCCAAAACACTAATTTTTCAATTTGAACTATGAATAAACTTTGTTTTTGGGAAATATTTTCACCCAAAAAATTGTACTTTCTACAACCTGTGCAGGGTTAAATTCTTCATAACGTCTTGAGTGTTTTTTGAAACTTTAATTCTACTCGTTAATCCAGCGAAATTCACAAGTTTGTTACATTTTATTCCGACGTGGAATTGTTATTCAGTAAGTGTCAAAAGTGCTCAAACTTATTTTTCTAGACACATAAATGTTTAGTATCATAAATGATAATGTTGGAGACTTCATGAGATAAAAAAAACTGCGAAAGAACCCTTTATTTACAGATAACAACATATAACTTGAAATATGCTTTGAAAAATTCAGTAGTGTACTACAAATATTGAAATAAAGAACATGATGTTTGTTAAAAAATGTCTTTTTAGTTAATTTGAATCAGACACTTGTCAACGGAAAAGCACGATGCTTTTCGCATGTGTCACATTTTTAAGTAAAACACAAAAACATATAATGTTAGGTAAGCTAATCAAACGTAAGTTTTAGTTTCAAAATTCTTACAAAACTTTTCGTAATTTTTTCTCACTTTTCCATTTTTTAAAATAATTGATAATGTTAATCACTAATGTTTTATTGAAGGCTTCTGTTGAAAAATATCGTGTTTTTATTTGGCATGCATTAAACTTACTCAAATTAGAACTTTTTTGGAAGTAGTTTAGTTTTTTTTTAAATACCATTAAAGATTTGTGAAATCTGGTGCTTCTAAGCATAAGGTTTAAAAACTTCTCTCACTCTAATCTCATTAAGCGTTATCTGAGTCAGAGGTTAAACTGGTTCTAATTGGAATGAAAGTATGGACCGGATCTAATTTCATTTATGGATACTTCAAACCGTTAACATTAGACTATTTATTTCGAAGCTGTGCGCAGTTTTACGTTAAAATTACTTTCTTTATGGGGACTCGTTGTGGTGTGGAAACGTTATTTTTTGTTTTTCATTTTTCCATATAATTTAATTTATAAAAAACTTATTCATTAACAAAAACTATTTTTCCAACTATGTTTTTAAAAACCAGAGCAGATTCTATATATATTTCCATGATTAACGTTATAGGTAGATTTAGTATTAGGACATGCAGACCTTCTTCAACTTAAAGACTACATTTTTTGGTGAATCTAACATATCGTAAGTTGTAAGCACCATTGTAGAATGTGCATTGTTAAGTGTCAAATACATAAGAAACGGCCACACAATTGTTATTTTCTAAGCACTTGGTCTTGCAAGCGAAGATTGATGTAGTATTCTCAGAATCGCCACTGAAAGCTTTGTCTTTAATTCTTACGAAGCATGATATACCTGATGAGTTAATTCGAAAAGAATTTAGAAATTTATGCTTCATAATGAATAAAGGAAACTTACCTTTGCATGTATCTTTCAAACTACAAACTTGTTTAGTTTCAACGTAGATTAAGCATGTTTTGTATGGTTCGGACCAGTATGCCAATGTGCAATTCGCAGTTTCGAGACAAAAAAATTTGCATTGTAATTCATTCGATGCCACAACTTCAAAAGTTGCCATAAATGTTTTGAGTTCTCAACAATTGTCATCTGCAAAAAATACTTTTCATCTAACATAAATGAAATTATGAAGTGGTTTTTGAAACTTTTCTATCAATGAGGCCTACCTTTACATTTATCTTGTAAAAATTAAGTATCCATCCTGTCAGAATCAACAATTCACTTTGGGTCATATTTAAGAATCTGTTCTTGTCGCTTGCATAGCGGAATTTTTTCGGCAATGACATCACAAAGTGAACCTTGATGGTCAATTTCAAAACAATGGGCACTACATCTACCCTTTTCTTTTATTCTCAACTGGAAAGCATATCTGTAAGTCTTATTATCGAATTTTTCCCAGCATTTTTCAACTGAAATTCCAAGTTTCATTGTTATTAGTAATGTAAATTTGATTAGTTTAATTAATTCAATTTTGATTAATAAAAATTTTTGAAAATGAAGTTTTTTCTATTATGATGCGTTCCAACTTTGACTGAAGCAGTGACTGGCCACGAGGAACAATAAAAAAAGGTAGAATTTTCAGAAATTTAAAATTAAGTTTTACAACAGTATTGAATTTAACAGTTAATAATTTTGAGTAAAAGTTTAGCTTCTTCTGAATGCTTTCATTTATATACAAGAGTTACAAACAGTATTTTTCTCAAAATCAAATAGTAAAAACATTTAATTTATATGAAAGTTTTTTGAGCTTATGGTCTATTTTGATGTTCCATTGATTAGGTTAAAAAATTGTTTTAGGGTCGTGAAACTATTTTAAATGCATGAAAATTATTGCAGAGATTTGAAGATGCATTTCGAAATCAGTTACTTAAAAATTATACATAAAAGTTCATATTTCCATTGAAAAACCCATTTTTGTGACTTGACTTTTTAAGGTAGGGTTTCGATGATAATTTTATCAAGCTGAGAGTGTTTGTTTTGTAAGTGTTTAGTATTTTAACTTTTGAGAATTTTCTTTGATTTTATGAGATTTTCAATAAATTTATTTAAATAACGATAAACTATAAATTTTGTTTATAATTTTATTCTTATCATATTTAAAACTTTGATTTCCGCATTAAAGTGGCTTTTAGCATCAGAAGTTATTAAAACAGCTGGCTTATAAAAATACATTATTAAGTAGTATTTAAGGTTAAAAAACAAAAACTATTCATTAATAGAAGTCACGAAGCTTTGTGGATTTAGCTTACAGTATCAAGTGTAATAAGATGAAACCCATATGCGAAGGAAGATTGAAGATTCTGAAAAGTGATTGTGATGCGGATACCTACTCTTAATGATGATAATAACTGAAAAAACCGTTTTAAAAATTTCATTATAAAATTAAAAAAAAAGTTAATAGTATTCAAATAATTTAAGTTCAAAGTAGATCTGGTGTTAGGACATACAGTCCTTCTTCAATATAAAGATAACTGTTTCTGGGGAGTCTATCACATTGTAGGAGACGGTGTAAGTCCCAATGTAAAAAGTGCATTTTTGTGTGGGAAAGCCATAAAATATTACCTTGCAGTCATTATTTTTTAAACATTTGGTTCTGCAGCTCAAAAAGGATGTAAGTAGACTAGAACTACCACTGAGAAACCTATAAAAGCATGAGATACCTTTTAAAATAATTTAATATATTATTTTTTATGCTAAAAACTTTTGCGAACTTTTCATCTCTACAAATCTTTTTCAACTCCCACACATATTTGATTTAATCGTATATTATTCATGTTTTGTTTTTCACCGACCAGTGGGCGTATGTACAGTTTTCAGTTTCGAGACAAGCCAGTTTACAATCGTACATATCGTTTGCTGAAATTTTAGAGCCTGTTTGACTTTCTTCATTTTCCAACAGTTTTTTACTATAGAAGAAAACATTTGATTTATTACTAAACAAAATTTCTTAATAAATACATTTTCAAGTCTATACCCACCTTCACACGTACTGTTCAAAACACACATATCGAATCGGGTATCAGGAGATAAGCGGAGGCCCGCAAAAGCATAGTCAGTTGATTGGCGCAAGTACAAAGTATTCCTTCCGGTGAAAACGTTACAAATGCTCCCCAGATGATGAATGTCAAAACAATGGGCCTTGCATCTGTTCATTTGCGTTATTTTAATTGGAAGGCACCCAAATAAGCTGTGTTGTTCAACCTTGTCCAACACTCTTCAACTGAAAGTTACAAAAATCGATAAATCTTTTTTAGGGGTTACTTAATATATGAAATAAACAAGCTGGCGCTGGTAAGAAGTACAGAAAATCTTGTTTTAAATTTAAGTTTTAACTTCAAATAACCGTTTTCTCTATCTCGACTAAAACCATGGCATGTCACAAAAACTAGTATGAAGATGAAAAACAACATTTATATGACTATATTCAAGTTTTAGACAGTATGAACTTTAAAACTAGTATTGAAATTAATACTTGGCACGATATCAACTTTCTTTTAAACACTGAAAATGTAACTCTTTACTTGCAGTTTTATACTTAATTGTCATTTAAAATTTTTAAAATTGCCAAGTTGATGGGTAACACCGTGTTTATTATTGATTCAAGATGTATAATAATTCATAAAAACGTCCCATACACTAACAAACCAGTTATCTTATCGAGCTGCTAAAAACGAGTCCCTGAAACAAAATAAATTGATGTTTAATTAAAATATACTTCTTAACTTATGAAGAGTTTTATGAAATAAGACGTTTGCAAGGTAAATAAATGAACTGTTTTCATTTGAAAGATACCAATGAATTATGACAAAGTTGAATTTTTCGAAAATTTCAGTTGAATAAAAAAGTATCAAAATATTGTCTATTTTTGTGAAGTTATTTTCAAAAACAATATACAAAAAACGAATACATGATGTCCCTAAAGAATTAGTTTTTTGCTATTTTTTATCTAGTTTTTATGTTTTTATGAACTCACATAAAAAATAAAACTTCATAAAATCTTTTTTCCATTTTTTATTGCTTGAAACCACTAATTAATCATGAAGATCTATTGAATACTCGAAGTAAAACAATATTTTTTTGCATTCTATTTGTATTTGAGCCATAAAATTGTTTCATCAGTAAATATTCTTACACAATAAAGAATGGTCTAAATTTATGCCACTTGAATTGTTCCACTAGACATGAGAGATAAATAACTTTTAAAAAATCGATCAAACTGAACTTTCATATAAATTTATTAAGCTTCTAAAATTTCTAACTCTTCGTTGAAAACTGTTGTGAATTTACTTCAATTTTTAAAATGGTTCGATATAACTTTGCGAAGCTTATTGTTTGGCAGATTTTCTCAAATCTCTTTTCTTCAAGTAAATTATGATTATAGAAATATTGAAATTGAAATATGGGAGTTTAAAAAATGTATCTGCATTCCAAAAGATCTGAACTTTTTTTTCAGCTAAATAATATATGAGGATTTATCACTAGCTACAATAAAATAAGTGTATTTAAAGCACTAATAAATTTTACTAAATACAAAGCTTTTCGTTAACAAAACAACATTTCCAAGATGCATGAAAATTTTATTTTGCTAAAGAAAAGCTTTGAGCTTTAAATCCTAAACAGAATGGGTAGGATAGAAAGAAAATGGAAAAAGTAAAAATAACAAACATGAGAATAAAAAAATTTTGAGGAATAATGTTTTTACTTTTCCAACTTTATTTTTAAAAATGGAACATTTATCATTAAAGGTGGAATGAAATAAGCTGAAAACTAAGTTTAATTAGCGAAAATTATTTTTTTCTGAAAAATTCCATGGCTGCATTAGTTTTTGAGTTTTTGTATTTTTACCTAACTTCAACTTTTCAAACATGTTTCACATTTTGATAAAATTATAGTTTCAATTATTTTTATAGTTTCACATGTTTAAGTTCAAATTATATAAATATTTATCTTTTTTTCCACATGGAGTAGTAGCCTGTGAAACCAATCAATTGCGCAACCGAAACCCCAGATAGGGGTGATCAAACGGTCGACATACTTATTTTTTCATTAATTAATTTATTTATAATAGTAATTATGCCCTTTCATTAATTCAAAATATTGATTATAAATTCAAGATTTATGTTTCAATTGGAGTAAAGTCTTCTGATATAAATGGCTAGGTTCTGTAAACATTCTTTATAAGAAACCTGCTTATCAATGGGACACTTATCAAAACAGGACTGCAGGTAAAAAATGAATGATATTAACAATGAAATTATTTGAAACATATTATGATGAAAGCAACGGCGGTTGATGGAAATAGAAATCCAAGTTTAGGAAGTTACACGTGCTCCCACACTGATTTATCAACATGGTGGGCATGTGATATGCAGGCTTTGTATTACGTCGACTACATTGTCTTCTATGGAAGAGATGGATTTAGTAATTATTTTAAAACTTCTCTCTGAAAACGATATAAATAAACACTGCATAAAAAAGACATTTAGTATATTTAAAATGAACTTTCATTTTTTCATCAAAAAAATCTGAAGGCTACCGCTCTGACTACTTCATTGTGGGCTTGTCTATGCAGAACTACAGCTCACAACCAGTGGTCAGAGGTACTTACCCGCTTTGCAACCAATATCCTAGCACTGTTGGACCAACCGCCATCATAACTATGTCTTGCTTGAGACCAGTTCCTCCTGCTTTTTTCCTCATTGTGCAACAACCAACCGACTTTTATTATTTAACAATATGTGAAATAGAAGCTTTTGCAATGCCGATAGGTATAGCTTTTGACTAATTTATTTGATTTGAAAACAAGTTATACTCATTTTAAATTCCCCCATCACAAAAGGAAACTGAAATACATTTCAATAAATGCAACTTTCAACTTTTTCAACAGGGCGGTTGTGGCGAAAAGTAGCAAACTTAATCCAAGTGAATTTTCACATCGATAGAGTGAGTTGGAAAAGAAACCTTCAAGAATGTTTGTTTGCGTGCTTGAGTCATCCGATATGCTTCTCAGTCAGTATCTCTACTGCTAAAGAGTGCATTTTGAACAGCAATAGTACTGATAGGGTGACCATTGTTGACGAGTCGTGGAACTATTTTATGAGGCATTGAAGAATCCTATTGTATATAGAAAAATCATTGAAAAAATTTATATATTTCCGTGTTATATCCGAGTACGAACTGATTAAATGCAACAAGATATTTATTTTTTATTTTTTCTTTATTTTCTCGAAGTTTTATTTTTACGAACTTAAAAATATGCTTCGAACGCTAGCAAGAATTAAGGACCAAAGTACTATTGCATTGAATAAAACTTTTCGTGTACTTTCTTGAAAGGTTTTAATAGAAAAAAATTAACTACTTAATCAATAAAATATTTCAACATTAAAAACCCTTTATCAACCAAATAATCTGCAATAAACCTATAACTAGACTCAAAACACCAGACCAATAATTCCAAAAGCTACAACAGGATCATTAACGCAGTCAACCCTTACAGACAGGCTTCCAGACATGTCAAGTTCAGTATTCATCTTCGACATTTTCTATTCTTCAAACTTTTATCTCTATCATCAATATAAATTTATGCTGGTAATTTTTCTATTTTAACTAATGATTATCAGAAACTTTTATTTGCTAGTTGCATCTTTACCCGGGATCTTCCTCTTACAATTGCTCTTTTATTTGAGCGTATAAACCCTTTCATTTGTATGATATTGTTTCTTAATCTGTGTATTTCATTAAATTCGATGTTTCATTGATTCATTTTAATTATGCGTTGTTTCTTTTGAAAAAAGTTTCAATTTTTTTTATTTGAAGTATACGTTTTCTCTAGGACAGGTTCCGCTAAAGGTTCGTCATCAAAACAAAAGAACCTGGTGTGAAACGAGATGAGATGAAACAAATTTGAATTTTTGTTTCTATCTTTTTTTCTAATTTTAAATTTACCCACACTAAATTTTTTGTGTCACTAGTTTATTCACCCTATCTAACCCATATTTATCAATCCTCTCTTCCAAAAAGTTAACAGCGCTTTAACTAGTACGTTTTTTGCAACAAAACTGCAATAGAGTCAAAAATTGAAGTTTCATTAATTTGATAATCAACCAAAGATAGAAACAGACTGTGAGATGTGAATCTGTTTATATACTTTATAGTGAAAAAAATCTAGAACAGAATATTCTAGAACAGTGAAAAAAATAGAATATTCTAGAGCAATCTAAAAAATACAACCTTCTGAAAAACTAATGATCTAATCACTAGTCATTATTATCCTATAGTAAATTTTTGTAAAAAAACCAGTAGTAGTAGTATTGGCAGTGAGATAATGTTAATTTCTTTGTGTAAAAATGTGTTTCATAATCATGTTACCTAAAACAAACCAGTTAAATTGGATCTGCCAAATAATAATCACAACCACGTAGTAATAGCGAGTCATTTAATATCAGGCTGAAGTTTTGAATATTATTTGTTGTTTTTTTCATTTTGAATTTTTCAGAGGATTTATATTAGTCTATGCTCCCAAAAAATCAATTTTCAAATATCATTCACTTTTATTTATGTATTCATTTATCTCTAACACAATATACTTGCAAAAACAAGTTTTGACACAATTGTTAAAAAAATATTTGCCTAGTTATTTAATAGAATGCATCAATAAGAAAAAACATTCTTTTATATTTTCTAACGAATGGTTTTATAAATATTTATCTTTTCTTATGTTAACTTTTTCAAAAATGAGCTTCGAGACGTCGACGCAGAACATAATTGAAAGGTGCAGAGAATTTTCAAGCTTCCGACTTGCTCCAGGCAAAGACTTCAGGGTTTTCTCGTGATCTATTTTTGTCGTGATTCCAAAATAGTTTTTCTTATGGTTTCATTGAAGCATTTTCATAAATCTGAAAACTAATTGTTCAAACGAAGCAAAAATGTAGTTCTATCAATGGAATAAATTTGGAGCAGCTGAAGGTCGACTTACCTATTCATTGAATGAATAAGTGCAATAAAAGCCAAGAGTTGTGAACTTATTGATTTTTTTATCTGAGTTTGAAAATGATGATGGTGAGGTGCCGTCTCTATACACATTTTTTAGCTCATTTTATTAATTTTTTGACAACTCTTATTCATTGAACACACTCCAGTTTTTAAGTACATAAGACATTGATTTTTGAAGCAATATTTTTGGTGAAAAGTTGCGTAACTCTCTGTGTATATCTTGCAACTTGAAACGGCAAAGTCTTTCCAACTGACTTTTACATCTTTGTTTCAAACTCCAAATTTCTTCAACTCTTGAAAACAACTCAAAAGTTGTTTTATTCCAATTTATTACAGAGCATTGAGGAGATTCAAGGCGTGTTCTCTTGCAATCATTCCCGTTATCAGCGGGGACCTTTGTTATGATGTCTGGGAGGGTTTTCAATTCCCAACAATTATGCTTCGAAACAAATTTGATTTTCTTATTGTATTAAGTCTTACAAAAAAAAACTAAAAAACCATCTGTAGTTTTTTTTTGAAATCATAATTAACCACCTTCACAATCATCAGACAAAAAGTGCCCACACTGTAATCAGATAGTTTTTTCTCTTGAAAAAGCTGATTGACGGAAAAAACTGTTACTGGCTGAAAAAACAGAACAGTTATTTCCAATTTGATTGTAGTCTAAACAATGGGCTTTGCATTTTCCAACAGTGTTTATTTTCAATTGCAGAGCTTCAGTATACCGCCTGTTGTTAACCTGGTTCCAACAATTTAGATCTATGGTAATAAGAGCAGATTGATTTTTGAAAAAGTTAATTTTGTTAGCAAAAAAAATAATTAAAAAATTGATCTAAAAGTTCCAAAAAAAACATCACAAACCTTGACCGGAACAAAAGCCAATAATCAAAAGTTTCTACAATGCACATTTTGTTACAAAACAAAAAGAATAAATTCGAAAAATTTCAGAAATTTTTAAAAGCTTCAACTATCCATATTTTCCTTTAAAAGTGATTCAGTATACAAAATTGATTTCTTGTCATAACATTATTTACTGAATCTAATAAAAACATTTGTTCGAAACACATGGTTGGACAATTATCCTTAGCTTAATAATGGACCAAAAACATTAGATTCTGTTTTTTAAATTTTTCTTTATACTAAGATATTTGTCAAAAACAAAGCTTTTTTGCACCATTTCCAGCAGTGCAAGTTTAAATCTGCTTTGTACAGATACGATTTTCCCTCAAAAGCCTTAGAATTTTTCATTTATTTTTATGCCATTAAAATTCTCCACTTTTCAATTAATTTCGCTTTTTTCACAAGATCAGTTCAAAGATTTTTGAAAACCAGATCGGAGAAGAATTTACGTTTATTTGTATGTGTAGTCAAACTCTTTTTGCTGCCTCGCTTTTTTGCACTTTATTACATAATCAATTTTACCTTTTCAAAAATTGACTGGTTTTCCACATTTTCCATAAAAATTCTACACATCTAAATTTTTCATCACTTTTTTCATTCTTCAACCTTACTTTTTTTCTTGCCCTATTTTTGGCGACTATTTCTCTATTCATGAAAATCGAATAACCCTTATACAAAGAGTTAATTCGAGCACCGTGCCTGCAAGAAATTGCAAGTTTTTCGAAGTGATAAAGGTAGGTTAAGGTTGAAGATTCCATAGTCATGGAGCTTGAAAAAAAGCAATTTGAAAAGCTGTTTGACTTCAAATTAAGTTTGCATAACGGTGGGCAGGTAATTGGCGGAAGCTATCAAGGTCAAAAATTTTGCTTAAAAATATGTGGAAAAGTCGATGATTTGAATCATACTGTGTTCTGAGAGCTGCTAAAAAAGTGGGTTCGACTGGCTGGATATTTAGCGATAATTCAAGTCATTTACTACTATATGGGAGATGGTCAAAGAGGAAATACTTTCGGTAAAAGAAGGATAAGTTAAAAAGTTTAAATCGATTATAGTAGATCTTATTTTATAAACAAGTGGCGAAAATCATGTTTGTAAAATGAAGGTAATCCTATCACTAGGTTTTCTGGGTTGACGATGTTAATGTAGAACGCTGTAATCAGAACATATATTATAGTGCAATCTTGCAATAGTTCGAAGTGATCAAAGCTTAAATGAAAGCAAACAAGTGAAACGACGGAGATGAGATGGCATCGAGAATGAGTTGATTTTTTAATGATGGACCAGAGATTAAAGTCCGGACTTGAGGAGTATTACTTTTTGAAAAAAAGCAACATAGAATAAGAATATTTTTTCTGTTTAAGCAGATTCTGTTTACTAAATTCAGGGCAGTTTCTGGAGTAAGCCGAATGATTGGCTTGGCTTTTTCTCAAATTTTATGCAGCAGATCTTGGACAAGTTCTGGTTGTTTTCATTTGCTGCTGCAACGCACTTGACAATTTGAGCAGTGAGAAGAATTTAAGTTGAGACGGGCTGTAAAAAAACCTATTAAAAGCTTGATCTTATTGCAGTCAAAAAAAAAATTTGGTGAGTACCAGTCAAAAATTGATTTGGAACGTTGAAAAAAACAAAATATGTGTCGAAGAAGGCGCTGATTTTCATTGCAGATGTTTATTTTATGGTCATGTTGAAACCGATTATAACTATTATAGTTCTGCTGGTTGGCAAGATTTTGTTGAGACAGATTTGATGTTAAAAAGTTTCAACGGTGAAATCAAGTAGTTTTGTTCAAAACTCGAAAGGTTGAAAATGACAGAGTTAGTAGACTTAAAAAAAAGTAAAGATCCTGATGTTCCCGGGTGATTTAAAATGGTTGTCGCATTTGATTTATGAGTGTAAAAAGATTTTTTGGTGGAGAAGGAAGATATAGAAGTGATGGAGAGAACTTTCAAAACTTTTGCACGTGATTTGGACGAGCCCAATGTTGATAAGTTTAAGATAAAGAAATTTTGATGAATTTCAAGAAAATAAAGCTGAAGTTTAAGAAAATAAATATTTTTATTGATGAGATTTGAGCTGATGTTGTTCGTGACTGTTGAAACAGATGTAGAAAAAAAGTAAGTTGAGTTGGGGGTCTTCTTCGGCTTCCAACCTTTTCTTTTTGATAGCGTATTTTCATCACTTTATTTCTTTAATGATATACAACAAAATATTCATTCTATTTTTCAAATTGTCAAACATCGTTTGAATATTTGAAATTTCATAAAGAACCGACGACACTTCGAGTGGCCATATTCACAAGAACATTACTAATTAAAACTCTGAAATGATTCAATTTTATAAATAAAATTCTTCGAAATAAGTATTGGTAAGAAATATGTTACAGGTAAAAAAAAATTCTTCAATTTTTTAAAAGTTATAAATGAAGCAAACTGAAAAAATACATAACTAGAAACTTCCATAAAATACGAAATAACTAATTAATTCAACTATCAATTATTTCATGAAGTGAATATTACCATAAATGGAAACTTTAGTTAACATTTAAAAACAATGAATAAAAAATTTTCTATAAACGAATTAAAAATGAAAGTTAAAAACAAAAAAGTTAAAAACAAACAAGTTGAAAAAATAAACATGAAGTAAACAATCTAAAACTTTTTCATATTTAAAAATAAACTGAAGTGACTGCGTAACTATATGTATATAGTGCTTTAATAAATTGGTTGGTTCGTATTATAGTTATAACCATTAGCGTTAGTTGTTCTGATTAATAAATTTTCTCTATCTTAATCTTCTTTAGCCAAAGTAAATACTGCAAATTATTTGAACACTGAAGGTAATTTTATTAAGTACAAAGCTGTTCGTTAACAAAGTAACATTTCATTATCTTTGGTCAGAATATAAACAACGGTGTCTGAATTTTAACGTACTTGATAATGTTACTTTGTTAACGAAAAGCTTTGTACTTAATAAAATTACCTTCAGTGTTCAAATAATTTGCAGTATTTCTCTATTTTGTTAATAAAAGTCTATTATGTGAAGAGACCTTTTCAAAAAAGAATCCGAAGACATAAACAAGCAGTTCAAAGTGAACGATTTAAAAATAAACAATTTAAAAATAGAATTTAAAAAGTACAATTTAAAAATGAACTAAGAAATTTCATAAACTCAATATTAAAAAGTATAACAAAATAAGCCATTAATCAATTTAATAAATTATTGGCCGTTATAAAATTTTTGAAACGAAGACGTTGAAAGCAAAACAAGCTGTCGTAATAAACAAGACAATGAAGGAAGGTATAAAGCTATGAAATTAATTTAAACTGTAAATTTTTTAAATAGAGTTAGTGTTAGAAACTAAAATATGAAACATATTAATATAAAAATTCAAACCTTTAATGCTTTTACCCCTCCGTCAAAATAAAATTACTTCCAGTATTATTAGTTTTTTTAACCAAAGATTTCTTTAAAGCAATTTTTTGAGCCCACAATCTATCCATTTTCTTTTAATTTTTCACAACTTCAAATGAAAATGTCCCAATCGCGTAAGACGCTTACGTCGACATATAAAACAAATTCTATAAAAAAATTTCAAGTTGAAAAAACAATTTAATTTGTAGTTTCAAATTATTGATTGTTTTCTAAAAAATTGTTTTATACTTATGAAAACTAGATTTTCATTATAAAGTAAATTAACTTAGGCCATCTTCAACCTCCACAAAAAGACAACAATTTTAAAGTGAGTGGAAGTTCACGCTTACTATAGAATGCCTAACATCTGGCCCAAGTCTGCTTTAATCCTATTGGTCAAGTAAAAAATAGTTAGGCTTTCTAAAGTAAGCGTAAGGTGCTTGTGAAAAAAATTCAACAATCAATGATGAGAGTTTACCTGTTGAAATCATTTGAAAAAGATTCGCCAACTGACAAGAGCCGTCAATTCATAATATATATCTGAAGAGGGTCGGAGAAATTGATACTAGAAAAAGTTTTTACAAATAAATTGAGTTTTAAGCTCAATAGAACTAATTTTTTATGTTTTTTTTTTGTAAAACTTACTTAATTTAACAAAAAAATTTCTTCAACTAACATGCGTTAGCTCTTTTTTAATTTTTTGGAACTAGTTTGGATTGTTTTAAACTAATTTTTGACAAAACTTTCTATTTGAAATCAGTAATTCTCCATACTTTATTCAAAATGAATATTTTGGAAATTACAAGTGAACAAATTTTGTTTTTTTCATATTACCGTCTGGATCTAGGATGGTTTGGATTCTAAAATAGCACTCTTTTTTTAAATGTTTTAAATCTATCACATATTTTTTTTTATAGTGGAATGAAATAAAATATAGGTTGTTTCTCAATGTATGTAAAATACTCAATGAGACAAAAATTAGATTTTAAAGTACAGCGCTTTTTCGATAAAATTAAATTCAAAATACTTGGGCGGTATTTGCATTTAAATGTTCATGGAAATAATTTGAAAGTTTTAATTTTCTTTTTGAATTATTATCATTATAATCACAAAAATGGATTTGACAGCTGAATGCAAAGAAATTTTTAAGCGGTTAAATGAACAAAGCACATCAATTGAAGATTATATCAAGGAATTTAGGGCTACCACTCTAGAATTGATTTCAAGTTCTAAGTAATTATACTTATTTCATTTCAAACTCATTGATACATACGTTAAGGGTCTGATTTTTTTCAAATTTTTTATGTTCTAAATAAGCTTTTATAATTATTATTCGCTCTGTTAATCTCAGTGTGAAAGCCGAAGTTTTTTTAAGTATTATTTTTTAACCGCATCCTATTTGGCCTTTTTTTAAATTCTGAAATTTGACTGTGTTTGGTCCATAAATCCAATGTTTTGAGAGAGATCAGAAAATTTGTTGCATGTAAATATAATGGTTGTGGGAGATGTAAAGCTTACGTAACAGGCATTGATGAGTAGATTGCAATTTCAATTTTTATTGATACAATTTTAGGAGAGATTTGTAAGGTTAGAGTATGGGAAGAGTAGGAAGCCTGAAAGTCAACATACATCTAGTTGTATATTAAGTAATTGCATTTTGAGTGAATATCTGTGCATATGATGCAGCTTTTGATTGCTTTTAAGGCAAATTTTTGAGTTATTCAAATCACTGAGGTTGCTTTGACTTGACATTGGTAACCTTATGGTGGACCTATATTTTTTTTATTGGTTAGCTCATAATTATGAAGGTAGTGATGAGGGTTTTCTTGCTTTCATTTTTTTTTTTGAAGTAAGGGTTTTAAGGATTTTTTTGTGTTATTTGTATGATACAAAAAAAATATTAGGTATCAAACATGATGGCCATAAATTTATGGTACAATGTGGTAGGTATTGAAGTGTTGCTTGTTAGTAATTTGAGTTGGTAGTTGTAGTCAGTAGGGCCTTGGGAGATTAGTTTGTTTATTTTTGATTGTCAATTTATTATCTGGTGTCTATTTTTAGAGTTTAATAAAATACAATTAATGTTGTTGAGCTATGTTTGGGTTGTTCTTTTTGGAACTTCTATTATGAATGTAAGATATAATTTTAGAGTTGTTTTTTAAAAAAAAAGATGTGAAAAATCTATGTTAAATATTCTATTTGTATAGTTTTTATAAAAGTTTAATTAAATTTTTGATGTACTCAATGCCTGATTGAAGATTAATTTTTTTTATAAACAGGTCTATTGTTCAAACAACTCCACATCGGAAAACACGAAGAACTGCAAGAAAAAAGCACTCACCACCGAAGTTTCCCACCTATTCAGTTGTAAAGAAAAGTTTAAAATATAAAATAAATTCAAGTTTTGTTAGTAAACAAAATAAAATTCGATTTGCTGAAGATACAAAATCTGCTGATAAAGATTCTGATGAAATTCTCAAAATCCCAGAAAATTTGAATTTAAATTATTTTCAAGAGGATCCAAATGCCAATACTAGTTTCGAAGGTTGCAAAAACAATGTTGTAACTAAAAAAACTGCAAAAAGTTCTAAAAGAAATGAAATTCATACAATTGATACCACCTCGAAAGACAACAGTGACAACACAAAAGATGCTATGGATCCCTTTGGAGAACACTTAGAAAAGTTTGATCTTGATGATGACAGTGAAGTTAGCGACATCAGAACAAAAAATAAGAAAGAATATAAAAAGAAAAGTGTTGCTCCAAGAACGAGAAAAAGAGTTGAAAGTCCAAAAGCTGAGCCATCACCAATAAGCACAAGATTGAGGTGCCGGAAGAGAGCCCCAGTGTCTTCAGATTCAGCATCTAACAGTTTCACAAAAAAGAATAAAAAGCATGTTAAAGCTAAAAAAGATGAAAAAGCAAATAAAAAAGAAACAACTGAAAATTTAGGTGAATTAGCAACTAATGGTATAAAAAAATCAACCAGTTCAGACATTATTACATCAAACAAAATCCAAAGTTCTGTTACTACATCAACTATTGAAAATAATACATGTCCTGCATCAATTAATGAAAAAAATGCATGTTTCACATCAGATACTACACAAACTACATCTACTACAACAAGTTCTAAAACAAATGTTGACATAAAAGAGGATAAGACAAAAAATATCAATGGCTTATTAGTTAAATTAAAAAATTCAACTAACCTCCCTTGTGAAACTGATGGTGTAGATGAGTTAGAAGAAAAGAACTCAATCTCTAACCAATATTCTGCCACATTCAAAACAAACAGAAATCCAGATCCATTGCTTAGGTTAAAATCTCTCATATCTTCCAAAACGGAACCTACTGTACACACAAGACTTGCATCTGATGCTAAATTAGAACCCTCTACCACAATCACCTCCACTGAAAACCCTATAACTACTGTTACTCCAATAGTAAGCTCTGTTGGTTTAAAGGCATCTACCATAACTGCCACAATCACACACAAGTACACTATAAACACTACATGTATACAGACTTCTACTGTAACATCCACTAGTGTATTATCTCCCCTAATACATCCAATTAATACAAATCCACTCCCCAAAATTAGAACCATTCATAAAGAGCCACAAACACATCAGAATCATCTACAAGATAATCAATCTATGCAAACTGTAGAAACAACACAGGAGGTTATCAAGTGTCTGTACAAAAATAATCACACTTTAAGTGAGCTTGTTACTTCAAATAACCCTGTTGAGTGTATGGTGGATGTTAATGATGATGATGAGGTTGACTTGGATGCTATGTTGAAAGTGGGTGAGAATGGCTGTGATGATATTGATGAACTAGCTAATTCATATGAAAAAGAAAAAAGTGTGGTGAAGAAGAAGAAGAAGAAGAAGAAGAAGAAGAAGAAGAGTATTAAGAATAAGAAAAAAAATAAATTGGCTAAGGTTAAGAAAACAAAGGATGTTGATATTGAAAGTGATGTGAAACAAAGTAGCTTTGAGAAAGATATCTTGCAAGAAATGGATAAAGTTTACAAGAAAGCTATAACAGAAACCAATGTTATTTCAGCAATCAATAAGGAAAAAAAAGAATTACTTATTAAAAATAAAAATGATTCCATTTTTGAAGTTTCAATAGAGAATAATGATGATAAAGCTTCAAAAACAAACTGTTACAAAAATGAAGAAGTTTTTGACTCCAACGGAACAAATTATAAAAATGAAAAAGTTTCTGTTTCTGACAAGAAAACGAACATTATCAATAATAATGATAATGATGATAGTGGTGATGGTGAAGATCTCTGTTTCAGTTCTAAATTGGGTGGTATTGATGAACCCTCATATAATCCAACAATTAAAAATCAATTGCAATCTTTCTTTCCTGCTGTCACTTCAAAGGTTGAGGTGAAGTCTAAAGTATCTGACCTTGATGAATCTGTAACCGCTAACAATGGGCATGAGGATTCTAATGAAGTCAACGTCATCAAACTTACATCACCTGTCAAGCGAACCGGATTGCTGCAAACGGATTTTGATGTTGATGATGATATAAAGAAGGGTGAAATAGATGAAAATGGGGAGCTTGATGGTTTCGTTAATGAAATAGATGAGGGCGCTAAAGAAGATGAAGTTATTGAAATGAAAGTAATTAATAATTTTTTTGAAGAGGCCAATAATCTAGCTGATAAATGCAATGATGCTTTTGAGAAAAAAGATACTGTAATCAAACTTAATTTAATTTGTAAAGAGCCAAAAGAGACTGAAAATTTCCAATCAAAGTTTATCAATCCTTTGAATAACGCCATTAGCATCAACAACTTCAAGAACAAAGCAAAGTTGAATGAAAAAAATGCAGACTTTGGCAAGGTATTAAGCATTTCAAGTTTCAATAGATTTTCATTTTTAATTTGTATTTTTAAAATAGTAGGCATAATAAATAGAATATCCAAATTGTATAATAACGTATGATAATTTTTAAGCTTATTAAAATCTGAACAGAATGTATGATCAATTATGAAAGTATTATAGATTAATTAGTAGATTCATAGCTCTATAACTTGATTAAAAATAAATCTATTTTCAAACTCACCAAGGTTAGTCCTGTAAAAAGAGTCTTGTCTTCCCTGATAAATTCTTACAAAAAGATCAGATCTCAAACAGACCTTGACACTCGAGATAATGTTATAGAAGAAAATACACAACTTAGGAAAAACAACGCACAATTAGTCCATGAAGCGAACGAGGCTCCAAAGAGCAAATATTTCGCGTCGCTTAATCGCAGTCCAGTTCCCTCCCCTTGCATTGTCAAGTCTTCATCTTGCGCTGATGTTAATAACAAGAAACAAAAACTGCAAAGCGAATACAAAAGGTTTGATTTTTATAATGTATAAATACTTTTTTTGTAAAAAAGAAAAACTAAAAATTTTTGTTTTTATATGGTTGTTTTTATTTAAATATTTCAACCTGCAGTACAATGAATAGTCTTGTGAGAAATGTGGAGGGGGAAGCACCTACCTCGCCACCATGGCCTTTACCGTCTTTATTCCACCAGAAATGTATTCCTCCACCCGTCACTTTCAACGTTGCAAACCACTTGAAAGTACTCAAAAATAAAAGAAATTCGAGCAAAAATCACAGAAGAAGTTCGAAAAGTAAAAGTTGTAAGGAGAGGTTTGAAGCTATCAAGTTTGATGGCGAAGATGATAGGGTAGCTAAAATTGATGGTGACAAATTTGGAAATGATAAAATTAAAAATATCATTGAAGAGGGTAACATTAAAAAAACCATTGAAGATATGTTTTATGGTGCAATAAGAAACGACGTGGTAGAAGAGGATGATGATGATGATGCAACTCGTCAAAATAATTTCAAAGTTAAAGGTTTAACCTCATTTGCAGCCCCTACTGGCACAAACGAAACATTCAAATATTTCAAAAATTCTTTAGAAACAAACGAAAATGTTTGTGAGAATAATGCTAGAAATTTCCAAGAAAAATTCAACAACAACAGAAAAGTATTCGAAGGAACACCAAAGCTGAAGGAATCGCACTTCAATAAGAGCCCCATTGAGAGTTGGGTGAATGCCAATATGAAAAAAACAAATTTGGAAAACTCGTCATTATCAAAAGAAGATGAGAATTACTTAATGAAGAGTCGTAAGCGCTTGGAACAAGTTGAGGATGCTCTCAGTAAGTGTTCATCCTTTCTCAAAGCTTCCAACCAAGCATCCAACCTTGATTCCCATGATACAAAGTGCAATACGTCTACTTCAATTCCTTTTCAAAATGCTCCTCTCAATTCACAGTATGCCAAAACAAGATTGGTGCCATCTGCCGTTAAATATCTACCACCACTTCTCACTACCCATGACCCTCATGTAGAAATTACTCCACCCTTGAAGTCTTCGCCCGTTGACTTGTTCTCTCCGTATACAAATTTACAGCCTACATCCATCAATTCGTCTTCTCCTAAAAGCTTAGAAAAAGATAAGACAAAAGGAACTCGAATCACACCGTCACCAGCTAAATATTTGTCACCGATCCATATTACTCATGCCTCGCTTCTTAAAACTACCACACCAACGAAAAAATCGTCTTTGAGTCATTTACTTATTTCAAAAGGCAACAAAAATGACGACGAAAAAGAACATAATAAAACTGAAAAAGAGAATAACCCTGAAAAAAAAGTTAAGCGGACTTCGGGGGCTGCAGGGTTTGTGGATGGTAGGAATGTGGTGCTTAAGTACATGAGGGTTGGTGATGTAGATAGTTGTTCAACGAGTGACGACAATGATGATGATGATGAGCATAAGAAAAAACCACAAGAGTTTATGGCTCTAAATAAAGAAATAGAACATAAAAAATTCATCCCTCAAAAAGAGTCTGGAGATCTGTGTGATCATTTGATTCAGGGGTGGGAGAAATTGAGGAAGGGTTATGGTGTTTTGAAGAAAGGGGATAAAAAAAAAAATGAAGAGAATAAGGTGACAAATGATAACTTGTCAGACAAACCAAAAAAAGTTGGATTTGGGAAAATGTTTAGACACAAGGATGAAAAGGTTAACATTGGTTCGAGTGTGGATGTACAAGACAACAAGGTAGCCACAAAGTTCAGTAAGTTGTTCAAAAAGCCTTCTGCTACCACCACCAAGAAAGGAAACATTCAAAAACAACTCATCACTGTTGGTATATTTTGTTTGGGGTCTTATTTGATTACTCTTTCTAATTTTTTAACGTTTTAGTTCATGAAATATAATGCCTTTGTATAATTTTATTAAATTGTTGTATTTACTATTTAGGGAGGAGAAAAAAAAGTTGCTTCATCTTTGGGTAAAAAGGTAAATGATGGATTTAAAATTACTCCTAGATTTTCATAAGATAAACTGCATTCTCACTACAGAACGTCAGCAAACCACTTAAAAAGACTAGCAGTGTTTTAAGCTTGAAGAAGTCAGGAGAGGTAAATTTCATGAATGTTTTTGCTGAATATTTTTATGCACTTGAGATCGTTCAATTTATCTCATTTAATACAGCTGCAAAAGTCAACCAGTGCCTTGAGTTTGAAGAGTACCAAGTCTGGCGAGGTTTGTTCACTTTATCATTCCATAAATGCCATGATTTCAAATACATTTAAATATTCTTATACGATATTAATATGAATATCTAAGTGAGATTGTAACAGAATATAAATTCCAATTTATGTAAGCTCCATTGCATAACAGTTGAATCAGGAAAGTCTGATACGCAAGCAGCAAGAGGCAGAGCAGAGGAAGGCTGAGTTGGAGCAGGCTCGTGTGGAGGAGGCTAGGAGGTCTGTGTTGTTTCTCTTGCTTTTATATATAAATGGTATGCAAATATTAGTTTGAAAAACTGTTAGTCTAGTATCTATTTATATATGTATGAAAATGTTTATCTTAACAAATTTGTCCACTTAAAGTACTTTTGAAATTGTGAGAACTTATAAATTGTTTAAAATCGTCTCAATTGGTTCTTTTGGCGCTATCTAAATGGACATGTTTATATTATTATGGGCAGTTGACGTAAACTGCACTAAGCTTAGCACCTGCAATTCAAAGTTGCTTTTCTTTTATAACCTGGAAATCTTTAATTTCCAGTAGGAGTTATTAAAAAACTGATATTTTGGTATCATTGCTATTTGGCTTTTTTTTGACAATGGCAAGGCAAACTGTCCAAGAACGGTAGCAACGGATTTTGAATTCGATAATTTAATTTGAACGTTAGCTTGGGCTGTCAGTCTATAAAAATGTTTCAAATAAATAATTTTATGAATTACGCTAAGTAGTATCAATAATCTAGGCTGAATGTTATCAATCCCAACTACTTGGACATGTAGAGCAGTATAATATAATATGATTAATGATTACCATGAAGGAAGCGACAAGAAAAGCAACAGCTGGTGGAGGAGAGGAAGAAGAAAATGGTGAGTGAAGCCATGAAGAATCTCAAGCAAATGAAGAACAAAATCATCGATAAAGTAAGGTGTTTGTGGGCTTTTTATGAATTTTTTTTCATTTTGTTAATAGTGCTTCAGTAGACTTCTCTGTCTAAGCTCATTTTGTTAATAGTGCTTCAGTAGACTTCTCTGTCTAAGCTCATTTTGTTAATAGTGCTTCAGTAGACTTCTCTGTCTAAGCTCATTTTGTTAATAGTGCTTCACTAGACTTCTCTGTCTAAGCTCATTTTGTTAATAGTGCTTCAGTAGACTCCTCTGTCTAAGCTCATTTTGTTAATAGTGCTTCAGTAGACTCCTCTGTCTAAGCTCATTTTGTTAATAGTGCTTCACTAGACTCCTCTGTCTAAGCTCATTTTGTTAATAGTGCTTCAGTAGACTTCTCTGTCTAAGCTCATTTTGTTAATAGTGCTTCAGTAGACTCCTCTGTCTAAGCTCATTTTGTTAATAGTGCTTCACTAGACTTCTCTGTCTAAGCTCATTTTGTTAATAGTGCTTCAGTAGACTTCTCTGTCTAAGCTCATTTTGTTAATAGTGCTTCAGTAGACTCCTCTGTCTAAGCTCATTTTGTTAATAGAGCTTCAGTAGACTCCTCTGTCTAAGCTCATTTTGTTAATAGTGCTTCAGTAGACTCCTCTGTCTAAGCTCATTTTGTTAATAGTGCTTCAGTAGACTTCTCTGTCTAAGCTCATTTTGTTAATAGTGTTTCAGTAGACTCCTCTGCCTAAGCTCATTTTGTTAATAGTGCTTCAGTAGACTCCTCTGTCTAAGCTCATTTTGTTAATAGTGCTTCACTAGACTTCTCTGTCTAAGCTCATTTTGTTAATAGTGCTTCAGTAGACTTCTCTGTCTAAGCTCATTTTGTTAATAGTGCTTCAGTAGACTCCTCTGTCTAAGCTCATTTTGTTAATAGTGCTTCAGTAGACTTCTCTGTCTAAGCTCATTTTGTTAATAGTGTTTCAGTAGACTCCTCTGCCTAAGCTCATTTTGTTAATAGTGCTTCAGTAGACTCCTCTGTCTAAGCTCATTTTGTTAATAGTGCTTCACTAGACTTCTCTGTCTAAGCTCATTTTGTTAATAGTGCTTCAGTAGACTTCTCTGTCTAAGCTCATTTTGTTAATAGTGCTTCAGTAGACTCCTCTGTCTAAGCTCATTTTGTTAATAGTGCTTCAGTAGACTCCTCTGTCTAAGCTCATTTTGTTAATAGTGCTTCAGTAGACTCCTCTGTCTAAGCTCATTTTGTTAATAGTGCTTCAGTAGACTTCTCTGTCTAAGCTCATTTTGTTAATAGTGTTTCAGTAGACTCCTCTGCCTAAGCTCATTTTGTTAATAGTGCTTCAGTAGACTTCTCTGTCTAAGCTCATTTTGTTAATAGTGTTTCAGTAGACTCCTCTGCCTAAGCTCATTTTGTTAATAGTGCTTCAGTAGACTCCTCTGTCTAAGCTCATTTTGTTATATATTTTCAGTTAAAAATTCACTAAGTTTCATATTTTTATTTATCAGCACGAAGAAATAAATAAGCAGCGAGAGAACGAACAGAAAGAAAAACAACGTCGACTAAATGAGGTCTGCTCAATCTCAATTTGAAGCTGCAGTTAAAGTTACTTTGAGCACTTTTAATAACAATATGAAACAGCTCACACAATAATGCTTGATAGTTAATCTAAAAGATGTTTAAATAAAACTCAACTTTTTAAAAGCTTCGTAATAAACTTTTGAAAATCTTTATGAAGTGTTATAACACATTATTCGTAGGCTAACACTTCAATCATAATTGTAAATAGCTCCACCGACAAGACGAGGAACGGCGCAAGCAGGCTGAGGAACTAAAGGAGAAAGAACAAAAACGCTTGAAAGTTTGTTATTATTTATTTATTCATTTTTTTTTTGGTTTATTTATTTATTTGTTTAGGTATTTATTTATTTCTTCATTATACCAAGTTTTTTAACATCACTCTCACAAAGTGCTAAAAGTTCCAAACATGTGGCATTAATCAAATACCATGTAGGTATTCAATAAGGCACGCTAAATTGCCTGAGAAAACAATATATTTATATTTATTAATCTAAAAAATTAATTTTTTCTCAGTAAACTAACTTTTCACTTCGATCAAAAGCTTCATTATTCAATAAACCTTCCAAGGTTGTGTTTAGTACATTTGATATTGACAAATTGAAAGTCAAACTTTTCGGTATTATTATTAAAATTTATTATAGCGCGCAGTTTACAAACAAAATTTTCTTCAGAGGCGCTCAAAACTTTGTGAGAGATTATAAATGAAGTGGTTTATGGTTAGATAAGTTTGCAAAAGTTTTTGAGAGAAGAAGATGAGCGCAAGTTAGATGGGGGATAGTTCCACAGATGTGGACTCAAAATCAAGCGAATAAGCAGACTCGATTCATTTTCGGTATTTAAGTTTAATTCACAAGATCAACTTTCAAGAGTTTCTTATTAAATGTAACCTTGAAAATCATTTGAAAAATTCATTATTTCAGTTATATTTTCTAGGAAATTAAACTTCAAGCTTCCATGACTAATTTTGCAATACATTTATTAAAAAAGCTTTGCTTTTCGCATATGTATATACTAAAAATTTTCAAATTTAATTTTCTAAAAAAAAAGTATTTTGTTTTCATATATTTATGAAACCACTGAATTATGGTTAAGGTATTGTTTTCGCTTCATATTCAAATTTAATATTATTTTAATGCATTTCAGCTGGCCCTGAAAGAAAAAGAAGAAAAGTGGGCGAAAAAAATGGAAGAAAAGTGAGTGGATTTTTAGAATTGAAATGATTGTTTAATAAAATTGTAATCTTTTAGAGATAACGAGGAAAAAGAAAGAAAAAGATACAAGGACTGGCTTGAAACTCAACAAAAAAATGTTCGTACTATTTTGAACACAAAATTAAATATTAATTATAATAACATTTAACCAATAATATGAAACAGGCCTCGGTAGCAAAACAAAAAACGGCCAGTGAAACAAGCGAAAGCACAAAAAAAGCCCCGGTTAATAAAACTGGTCAAAAATATATCAAAGGTCATCAAAAACAGCAGCAAGCCATACAACAATATCACAACAACAGCGATCAAAATTATAGCATTGACAACTTGAAATGTGACGAAGAAACAGATGATGAATGCGATCCTAAGAAACCCGTGCCCAAATGGGCCACTGGTAAACATTCAGTCGATTTTATTATGTGCCAAGTGTACTCATTTGGAATATAAAATCTTGCAGAGCCTTATCTCTCAGAAGCCATCCGTGTACAATATTCCAAAGGACTGAAACCATCTGACATTTTTTCTTTAGATTTTTCAATCAACCTTTCCGCTTGTTTCAATAGAGTTCCAGTTAGGTTAGCAAATGATTGTAATAGTTTTTATAATAGTTTATTAAATTAAACTTTATTCTTTGATAGATATAAACCTCGAACGAGTTCAGCTATATGGGATTCTCCTCCGGGAAAAATAAATAAAGACGTCTGATTGTGATAGTTAAAGATGACTGAAAGGGATGGACCACTAATGGAGTTATTTGTTTTTGTAAGATCATCAATTTTGTAGTTATAATTTATTTTCAAATTTCTCTATACTTTTGTTTACTTTTGTATGATAATAAAATTAATAAATACAGGCACTTTATATCTGAAAAAGGTCAAAAAATTGTTACTAATTGAAGTTTTTACAAATATATACAGCCTGATACCTGTTTCATTTAGGCATGAATTTTTTACTTAAGGTGTATTGCATGAAATTTGACAATTATTAATGAATTATACGTCAAAAATAAGAGTTTGATACATTTATTTCAGGATTTATATAAATTATAACATTTAGATTTTATTGAATTTACACTATTGTTTGAACTTCGTTTTGTGTCACAACTTGTGCCATGCACTCCTCTGGGTCGATACTTCTGGTGACTACAAAGTCAATTTGCCACTGCTAAAAATGCACTTCTAAAAAATTTTTTAAATCTGTTGTGAAAATTTGTTCCAATTATAAAAGTATTTAAAAACCAAGTACCCGGGTTTTTGAGGGCCCACTGTAGTACATTTGAATAAAAAGATTCGTTACATTATGTTTATGAAAAGCTTTTAATCCATTACTGTAATGTTTCCAAAAATGTAATACGATGTTAATTTTCAAAAAAGAGCACTGAAATTTGTCAAAACTGCCCAATAAATTAAAAAATACATAATTTCATAGATTCAGCGAGAGGGAAACTGGTTCAACATGGTGCTTAAAAAAATTTTGAAGTCTGTGTTAAAAGAAGAGCTTTGTGGAACTCAGTGTATTTGAAATATCAAGATATAACAAAACTCACTATAAAAACACAGCTGAGTTTAATTGCTAAGTAGTACAGAGTTTGTTTCATGTTTATAAACTTTTTTATTTATAAATGATCAGCAACCTGCTTAATAATCAAGTTCTTTTGTTTTCCGGTTAATTCAAACAATCAATAATAATTGTTAATCACTAGTTTCTATAACTTAAGTGTTTCATGCAAGGGACACGTGAAAATTTTGAAATTTTACTTTTTATCAACAAAGCTGTACGATATTCTTTAGATTTCATCATCGAGCTTCAAAAAAAATTTTTTACTTCAAAATTTTCCTATTGATTACTCGGGCTAATTATAAGTATAGTTTGCATTAATTTAGCCATAAAACCAGCAGATAAATCAATCTAAGGGTTGCAATAAAATTTTCATAAAACTTTTGAGTTTTACTTAGAATTTTTAGTGTATTTAAAAATATACGAGTTGAGTCTTTATCAGCGAAAAACTATACTAAAGATCAAATAAAAGAAGACTTCGATCTCGTGTGGAGCCTATAGATAGATTCTGAAATTGTTAGCAATCGCTTTGAACATCAGAACATGAATCGCTATAAAACTTTTAGTGAATATTTATTTTTAAATGTACATATTATGCATTTAAACCTTAGTAACTGCGCTAGTTTTTCAACTTTTATCTGCCCTATACCTCAATGAGTATCTAAACTTCAAATCTCATCCAAAATTGATTTTATTTAGTTTTTTTTCTGACGAATCTAACAAATACGATTTCATAATTCATAGTAAAGATAGATCTTCAAATTTTCCGAGTTTTTTTTGTCATCTTTAGATACGAGTAGAAGTACAATAGCGAAATATCTAATTTATTTTAGTTCAGTTCACGATTTCTTTCATTTTTTTGTTTGATTTATCATTTGAAATATACTATTTAAACTACAAAATAAAATTAAAATTTTATTTTATGGAAACTTATTCAAACACATTCTGGTTTCAAAGTATATAGGACATTGTTGTTTGAAGCAACTGTTTGGTTTAAAGTTCCGTAACTCCCTGTGTATAGCTTGCAACTTGTGAAGAAATAATCATATCAAAATGCAAGACACTTTGGCGTTTCCAAACAAGTAAGTCTACAGGCAGTTATAGGAGTTCTGTTGATGATCTGACCATCTGATAACTTCATGTTTTCCTGTCATATCCAACAAGATGTGCTTGTGAAGTATTCATGCAAAATAAAATTGTTTGAAAACTCAACAAAGTTTCAAATTTTTCAACTCACTTATGCAGCTTTCTTTCAAAGTCCAAACTTCTATATCATCTGAATAAATCTTACAAACTGTGTTATACCATTTTATTCCAGTACAACCTGAAGTTTCAATGCATATTTTTTTGCAAAAATTATCGTTATTGGTTTGGATCTCTGTTATCACAATCGGGATTGGTGTCAATTCCCAGCAGTTACGTTCTAAAAATATATTTTTTCAAGTTAGTTCATTATTTGGTGAAAACAATCAAACAGATAAGCAAAGTTGATTGCATTAGAGCACCTTCACACTCATGATGCATAAAGTAACTATCCACTCTTGTATCAAACGAGGTCTTATTTCTCGAAAAAGCTGTATCTAAATATTGACGGAAACACAAACTGTTTCTGGCTGAAAAAGCAGAGCAGTTATTTCCAATGTGATTGTGGTCTGAACAATCGGCTCTGCATTTTCCAACAGTGTTTATTTTCACTTCCAAAGATTCAGTATACCGCCTGTTATCAACCTTGTCTCAACAGCCTGTGTTTGAAATTATTTAACAAAATTTTGTTTGCAACAAATGTTGAAATAATATATTTCAGTCTCAACAAAATTATTTGAAGTTTAAACCTTTTCATTCACAGAAAAAAGAAAATTCTTCATAAGAACCGAGCTATGAACTCAAAAAGATAAGCTGCTACCTTGGCCGTGACAGAAAATTGAAAAGAGAAGGACAAAAGATCCTGCTATCCACATTTTTTTGAAATTAACAAAAATAAATGGCAATATTTTTTCAAAACTTCCGAAGCTTATAAATTTCCTTTATACATACAAATAAAAGTAGAATAATAAACTTGGTCTGCTGCCATAAAATTTTTAACTGGGTTTAATAAAAAGTATCGTTGAAAAACATGGAACCATGAAAGTGTTTTCAAATCAATAACACATCAATAATGTTTAATGAATTTTCACATAGAAAACACTCACAAACTTTTTGACGTAGTAATCCGGAAAAAAAGTAAAAATTACTTTGTGTTTGTTTTCCTCATTAACTTTTACGTAATACTCATTTAATAGGAGCATCAAAAAACATTTAAATTTGAAATTTATTCTCAAAAAGTTTTAATTTCGAAATTAAGTAATTCTTTGTGAAGTCTTCAACTTTGAGAAGCACCTCGTCTCCCACATCTTTACACACTCCGGTTTCTTCCCTCAGCTTAAACATTTACTAGCTTCTGATTCACAATTCTTTCTATACAAAATCTTGTATTCAATTTTTGCTATTTTTTTATAAAACGTGTTAGTCTAATTTTTTTTCTCGCCTTTCATTTTCTTTTTATTAAATAACTCTTCACCTTTATCTTTACCTTCCACGTTCATGCTGCTTTCTCTAACCCTTCATTTTCCACTTTTTTAAGTTCTTATTTTAATTTTTTCTCTTTCATTGCATCTTTTCCAAAAGTAGTGCAACTTCTTTTTTCAAGCGGTTTATAACTGAGCTTTTTTCAACGACGAAAAAAGACAAACTACTCCAGAGAACTTTGGTTGATTTTTGTGCGCTTACTGTATGACCATATAACAATATTGAGTATCAAAAAAACTTGATCATCCTTCAAACAGACTTTTTATGCTATTTAATTTGCAAATTATTTATAATTTTGTGTATTTTATATCTTCTTGTTTTAGACTCTCCTTGTGAACTTCTTCAAGTTACAACTGAAGGCATACAAACGCATTTTAGTTATTCAAGCTTCAAAAGGTGTTCCAACGTGTAATTATTTAAAGCTTTAATTTGTTCATCATTAATTTTTTTTCAGATATATTTTATGCTTAATCACAAAATTCTTTTACAAAAAAATTTTAAAATATTTTACTGCTCCAACAGATCATAAAACATGACAAGCAAAATCATAAACTATTTGATATGTTCAATAACTGTTTTATACACAATCCTCTTTCAAGGTGTAAAAAACACTGCCGTTGGAAGAAATAGTGGGATAGGATATGTTATATGCTCCTGTGTATATTTTACATTGAAAAGTGGGGTCATCGTAAGAAAATGCGGTACAAGGGATTGTTCCTAATCAACGAAGTCTACAACCGCTCAAGTCGAAGTTATTAAAAACTTGTCCTTCTGTCAACTGCAAGTCTGGCTGCCTCACTCAACAAGTTTTTGAAGTTTTTAGAAGTTTTTGAATGTATTGAGCTTCAAAGTTTGTTCAAATTAAATATGAAAACTAACTTTAATTTACTTTTGATGAGGTCTTGTTTTTTAAATTTGAACTAAAGGAATCCAAATGTTTTAGCCTTTTTTTAAAGTGATATTAGTATAATAATAGTTTTCTAAAGTTTTTTACTTGAGCTCTTATAATCGAGATAATTCATAAAATAAATAAATAACTGTGATGTCTTAGACAGAGGATAAAACTTTTTCAAGACCATATAAGATATGTAGGAACTCACTTTTACAGCTTTCTTTCAAACTCCAAATTTCTTCAACTTTTGAAAACAACTCACAAGTTGTGTTATTCCAATTTATTGCAGAGCATTGAGAAGATTCAAGGCGTGTTCTCTTGCAATCATCCCCGTTATCAGCGGGGACCTTTGTTATGATGGCTGGGATTGATCTCAATTCACAACAATTACGTTCTGTAAAATCAATTGGTTCAACTGTATTTAAATTTTTATGACTATTAAAAATTTTTTTTTCAATTATTCTATAGTTCACCATCACATTGGTCATTCAAAAAATATGAGTCTAAAATATAAGTGGCGATCAGTTTTTTTTTCGACACAACAGAGTCGGTGTTTTGACGTAAGCAATACTCCTCTCTGGTTG
Source organism: Pterobdella sp. o SKG-2022 (assembly GCA_964035795.1). Lineage (NCBI taxonomy): Eukaryota > Metazoa > Annelida > Clitellata > Hirudinida > Piscicolidae > Pterobdella > Pterobdella occidentalis. Next base: position 5,811,846 of record OZ038323.1, on the reverse strand, counting down.
TCACGACTGAACAATTGATTCCAAGTTGGTTGATATCAAAACAAAGCGCTTTTCACTTTCCCACAGTCTTCACTCGTATAAAGAAGGACTCGGGGTAAGGCCTGTTTGTTACCTTCTCCCAACAGCCTCCATTTTCAAGTTAGAAAAAATTAGAAAAAATTATAGAAAATAAGTTTCACTAATAATTGAAAGAAGTTTTTTCCAGGAGAGAAAAATATTCTTTCAATAAAAACCATTGAGACTTTTACTTAGTTAATTGAAATAGACTTTTCACTGATTAAAATTTACCTTGGTTGGAACAAAGTTTTAATCTAAAAATTAATAGAACTAAAAGTAGTTTCATTTCTAAAAATTGAAAAAAACTGTGATAAAGCTATTCAAAACTACTACCATAAAACCTTCAATTGAATATAAACTTTACACAAGTTTCGACCGGTGTGTTATGATGCTTTTTGTTTATAAAGAAAGTAGAATTTTTGCATAAGTTTTATTGAATTTTTACTTTTATATTAATCATTATAAGTTCTTATTTTATTTCCAAAAGGTTTTATATAGAAGGACTTTTTCGATGTTTACTCAAATGTACTTGTTTATCACGAACTCAAAATATGAGCTATAAATCTAGCAAACAAGTTTTTAGTTTTTTTGGTTTTAAGCTTTCAAAATGCTTCAAATGGTTGGAAGTATTCGAATTGATTATATGTATATATGTTTATGTATTAACATGTATTTCAAGATAAAATTAGACCAGTATCATCAGTGTTTCACGAAGTTTCTAAACTTTGAGCTCAATACTAGTTCCAACATATTTTTTGAAAATTATATTAAAATGTATTTGCTTCGTTTGAAATTTTTTAATAAAATTTGCTTTATTAAATGATATTTCAGTGAAATAAACTGGAAAATAATATTAATTTCATTTCAGTCTCCATAGCTCAGTCGGTAGAACTTTAAAATATTTTTACTGGGTTAGATTCCGTGTTGGATCGGCATTTAGCGCTTGTTCCACGGTGGGGTTTCGATACATTGTATTTGTAGCAAGGGCTTTGAAAACACTAAAAAGCGCCTTATAAGCACTACATATGTCATATAATGATAATTTTTCTAAAAATTGCGATGTCATAAAAGAAGCAATGTAACTAATAAGAAAATTTTTGTAATAAAAACGAGAATGAATGGTATAAATGAATGAGACAATAAGTTCTTTTAATATTAATGAGACATCTTAATGTATTTTCAGTAATTATTTTTTCGAAATTTTTTACATCAAAAATATGAAATATTTGAGAATAATATTTGATAAATTTAGTCTTATCATAAAACGCTAGCGAATAAACGATTTGTGCATAAAAGAAGGTCATGATGAATTGCCAAGTAACTCAATGAATGTAGACATTAACTATTGTAACTAAAAGAATAGAAAAAGTTTTGATAATTAAATTTATTGATCCTTTTATAAAAAAAAACTTGAAGTACATGCATATATATAAAAAAAAATGAGACCTTAGTTAGGCATCGGGCTGCTTGAAGTTTGTTCGGAAATCTTGTTATATGTTATGCGCCAAATGACTTCAAACAAACTTGAGGCTCTCATTTTTATGTAGCAGATTTCATTGGATTTCTTTGTTTCAGGTGACATTACAATCTTAAAAATTTTTTTTTCACTGCTTAGACGCTTGAAACATCTTCCTAGAAAAACCAGTCTACCAACGAAACAACTAGAAAAACATGACTGGGGGTAGATTCCCAATTGTTTATAACTTTGTTGTGAAAGCATTTTTATTTTTAGGTTCAGCAATCGATGAAGATAAAAATCTGTTTTTGTGGGCTTCAGTTTGATGACATGGGCTCTAATGGCATAATTATTTTGTTATATAATGGACTCAAAAAAAGCTAAGATTCAAAATGTATTTGAAAATTTTATGTTTGATAAAAAATCAAATAAACAATGTAAAAGATGGTGCATGAAGTTTATGTTAAAACTCTAGCTTACAAATGGGCGAAATTACTTCAACGTAAAAGTGGTCTTAAAAAAATTTTGAAAAGCCGAAACATCTATGCAAACAAATAGACAAATGCAATTACAGTTCTGAAACAATGAAAGAAAATTATCAACCAAACATGAATTCAAATATTTACAAGTTTTATCATCATTACTTATTATCAAGTCTAAATTCATTGTATTGCTTAAGTTACATATATAATAACATTGATTTTATTTAAACTTATCAAAAGCTATTTGAAAAGAGTCAAATGTAAATATTTCTCATTCATAAACAGCAACTTCGCATAAAACAGCGTGGAATTTGTTGACCCAAGGCTGCTTGACCCCTACAGCTTCAATGAACACATATCGGGCCACCCTGATTTCTTTGCACTGCAGATGTAGTGTATCTCTAAAAAGAGCGTCGTTCAACCTGTGGAATATCAAATCAGAATACTTTTTTTATTGAATTCATTTTATGGTGGAAATTTTATGATTTGTTTTCACCTTGTAATTGAGCCGCAAAGTCTGGCCTTGTACCTATCTCCATGTATGTCTGTGTAAACGTCGAGTCTCTCCAAATTGTATAAGTAATCTTTGTAGTTGATATCTGAATCTAGAACAAATAATCATTATTTGAATAAGAAATTTTCAGTGTTTTTCTTTTTTACCTTCTCCCTGGCCTTGCCAAGTCAAGATTAGAAGCCCAGAAACACGGTGTTTTCTAGAAAGATCTATTTTTAGAGTTGGCTTTTCAACGTAAGAACTATCTAATACCACACAGCTACTGATGTTTCTGCTGATGTTGCCATCAACAGCTTTGAATGAAGTGGCGTGACTCCAACCCTTCCTTACATGCCGCTTAAATTGCTTGCGATTGCTAATCCACGCTTCCTTCTTGTACGACAAGTTTTCGGCTGAAATGACATAATTACAATTTAATTTTCAAATATATAAATTTTTAATCAATACATTCATATCAAATTTGGAGTTATAAATAATTCTGGTTCTATATTTGGAAATTCTTTCCAAAACATGAATCAAAACTTACAGCAAGGCGTATATTTGTTCACTTTGATGAAGCCTTCTGGACATTCACCTGCCAAAATCATATTGAATAATGCTTTCACCAGCTTTTAATTAATGTTTCAAGAAAGAATAACCTCTGTAAGGACAGCCTACAACACCTGATCTCATGCTTATGCGGTTTTTCCATTCCGTAGGGTGGAAACGTATGAATCTGAGGTTTCATCAAAATTTATGAAATTCATTCGATTTAACTAAAAGCTTGAGATATGATTCGTGATTTCAAACAACCTAGCGACAAAAGGAGAGTTCAGGTAATGAGTTCGTTCTAGGTTTCTGTCCATGTTTCCTCCAAAATCCTGGTTTTCAAATTTTGATTTAAATTTATAAAATATTACCTTGTGAAAGAGCGCATTACTTTAGCTTCCAAATGAGAGGCATCTTTGTAGTAGTACCAGACTTGCGAATCATTGCTGTAACTGATTCTATACTTTGTGACCCACTGCTTTTTACGACTGTCTGGTCGACCTTTGCTCACTAGACCAGTTATCAATGTTGGAGGACCAATGTCCAGCTGTAACCATTGGTTTCCTAGAACGTGCAAATTCTACATGTATTCATTCGATGCAAAAAGATAATTTTAAATTTTTATTAATTTTAAGCAAGAAACGATATAGAATCTGATGATGTTCACTAACGGTGGTTGCTTCTGGGGCACCAGGCCTTATTTGTCAACAAGAACCCATCTTCTGCCCTGCATGAGCTTCCTCTCACAACAAACTTCCTCTCACTCGATGCAGATATTTTAGCCGATGGAGGATCCGAAATTATAGACTTGCAAACTGAAAATCATGGAAGAATTTTTATTTCAATAAAAAATCAGCCTTCAAAACTCAGTCATGAAAAAATTCCTTTCATTGATTAATATCTCGCTATAAAAAAGCTATTTGGGCCTATAATGAATAACTTACTCTGACATCCGATGATTTCCACTCGCAAGCTTGGGTGTCTGTTCCAATTAACCACATGGAATTTAATGAACCTTCCAAATATCGGTTCATCTAAAAATGTGTGTTTGGTCGAGTATGAGTTCTTGTTACCTTCAAACACCTAGGGTCGATAATTCTTGTAGATAGTTGGTAGAAGTTATAAAAGTTTTGAACTTTTTCAATGACTAAAGCGCAAATTTTGATTTAAAGTTTAATATTATATTGAGCTCAATTCACCCTTTGGTTTCCATAAGCATCAGTGACATATTTCCAATGGAAAGCATCGATGCTGTAAGAAATCATGAAGGCAGTCACCCACTCCTTTCCATCACCCTTGCCTTGCGTCATAACTCCAGTCACCTGAGAAAAGTGAAATTATTTATCATAAATATATACTATTGGTGTAGAATTATTGAAATTTTTGTTACGTATTTTCTAAATGCAACCTTGGCAGCAACTCCAAGATCAATAAGCAGCCATTCAGATGAGGATTTGTACCTTGAGCACCAAGCTCTCTTGTTCGGTTGGTAGAGTCTACAGTGTTTAAGTCATTTATTGAAAAATAAAATGGTTATTTCAACATTGAAAAATTAAAATTAAAATTTTCAGACAACCTTGCGTATTTTTCATGGCAGTAAAGGTCCCATTCCGGAGGGTAAGTGGACGACGAAGAGATCTGCCAATCTTGGATCTCTCCTGAAGCCATTCCCAGAGAAACACTTTGTTCGCAATCTAAGTAGGTTTTTTTTTTGGGTTGTAGGTTTGTTTCGTATTTAAAAAATTTATTTTATTCTAATAATTAGTAAAATGAAAGATTTTAAAAGCTTCACTTAGCTAAGCAACACTTATGAACCTCTGTCATTAACGCCATTAAATGAAGCTTTGAATTTGTGTGCACAATAAATCATTGTTACATGCTGATTTTTATTTTATTCTCAAATTTAATCAAACCTATTGTTTCAATTATTCTTATTATCTTCTTCATGCCAAAAGTTCCGCATAAAATGCCACTTAGATCTTCAATTCTTAGCAATAATTCCTATCATCAATACCTCTTCAATTGGATCAAATACAATGATAACATTATTCTCTCAAACACCCGATAAATTATTCAATCTTATTATGTCAAAAAAGCATTTAAAATGTGCATATGCATTTGATAAAACCACATTACACAAAACAACAGCGTTCAAAATATGAGCCTTTTTGCTTGATTAATAAAAAGTTTTCGTTAAAATAGATTTTCTCATGATAATTAAATGTTGCTCAAACTCAAATAAAATGATATCAAATACGTGTAAGGGTGTATCAAGAGTAACTACAGCAAAAAATTACCCAAATTATCCTTTCAACCCACAAATAACGTTGAAATTTTAAACAAAAACTTAAAACAATTTCAGGATTTTTTTTTGTTGAAAACTATCCAAAAAAGTTAAATTAATAACTGACGAAATATGTTTGAAAATAATACAGCCATAAATGCAATTAAAATAGTCCTTCGACTTGATTGGCTGGGTTGGAGCTTTCTTCACAAGTTTATAAGGCCGTGAAATATTTCTTTTAAATTAGAAAAATGTATCAGCATTTTATATAAATTTAAAGATTTTCAAATCGAACCAGTTTCACTTCCTGCTTATATGAAAGAATGTTATTGTTTAAATGGAAGCAGAAGTAGTAAAAGCTTGTACAGTACTGCCCACAAATACTTCAACACACCACCAAATACCATAAATACGCCATAAAAAACCAACAATCACTCTTTTTCTTCTATTTTCAATTTCTTCAGCTATGCACCTTTTCAGGTATTGTTTTAAGAATGAATTTTTCTTTTTTTTACTGTATATTTATTATGTGTTTAAATATTTTCCACCACTTCACATCGTCACTCAAGCGAGGTCGTGAGGTGTGTCTTTAATTTTAACTCTAATCATTTGCAAGCATTCCTCGTAAATTAAGCTTTTGTATGCATTTAATGAATGCCTTTTATAGCAGTGTTTGCGTTCAAGTTGAGCAAGTGAATTCGCTTAATTTTTTATTATTTCAAATCAAAATTTTCAGAATTTTTCAAATTTATTTTTTGCTTTTCATCTAGTATTATTATTAAGCATTTCAACCAATTATATCAAACTCAAATTGTTGAAGTTCACGAGCTTTTGTAGTTGATTGATTGTTTTCTAAATTTTTCCAATCATTGGTCACTCGATTTGGAGCATTCCTAGAAACGAATATTTCTTTCGCTTTGAACATGCGGAAATGATTAAAGAAAATTCTAGACCTCGCCAATATATGTATGGTTGAAAGGTGCAGTGTGTATGGTTGAAAGGTGCAGTGTTGTGGAATTACGGAGCTCAAAAGATTAAATGATGATTTTTACTCTGAAAATGTAATACAATTGCTTCATTTCCAATCTCTACACCACAACATATCAGTTTAATGTTTTGTGCTTTGAAAATTTAACTCAAAAACCTTGGAATATTTTTGTACAATTTATTATTGGACATAGCAATGCAATCCTATTTTTTGAATTCCTTAACTCAATGTTAATGTTTACATAAGATACAACAGGCAAGTTATGCTTGTATAAAAAACATCATTCAAAATGCTCACCCAATTATTCTCAACTAATTAGGGCAGTTCACCTTGTGAGTTGTAGAGGTTATGTTGGTAAGAGGCTTGCGTCATCCTACCCATCATCATCATCATCACCACCAACAACATTTTGAAAGGCATCCTGTTTTGAAAGGGCAGGATTTAATAAAGATATCAATTCGAGGAGTTAATACTTTTATTCTGATATACATACTTCTGAAATTTCAATTATTCGTAACTATTTCGACAAAGTTCAATAATTCAAACCTTACTAAAGATTAAAGTCATTCTTTTTTCTTCAAAATTTAAAAACAATAAAAAACGAGCATTCATTAAAAATCTTCTACATCGGCACAATTACAACAAATGATTAGAGGTTCCACTAATTATGAATATCATAAGCACTAGGGTATGGGTATTTGATCTATTTATTATTTTATCCTTCACTTGGGCCTTTCAATCCATCCTTATATCTTTTAATCTTTTTGTTCTTTTGTGTGTTTTATGCGGTTTAAAATTCTTAATTCTCGATATTTATATTAAGTTGTAACATGAATGTTAGAGGATTAAGATTAAAGTTGAGATAATATACGAGAAAGTTCGGTATTTGCGTTATTTAGTCGTTGTATATTAATACAACTGATAAGTTAATTACCAAGATAAACAAACAAGCAAGGACCGACTGCGGCTAGAACGATGCTGTATAGGGGGGAAAACTTAGAAGCAATAATCGCGGCAGTTATAGTCAAAGATAGATAATTAAACCGTAAAAAAATAATTAAAAATATAATAAAAATTCTACCCCATATTTTTACCGTGTTTAAAGTTATTTTTCCTTTTTCTCAACCTCCAAATATATCATTAGACACGCAAGTATTCAGATAAAAATCTCTTCATTAAAAACTGTTTCTGAAAAGCAGTTCGAGAGATATTTTATTTTCGGATCTAGTTGCTTAGAGCTTAAAATATATAGAATACACTGGCCCAAAAGTTGTCAAAGCAATAATAATAGACCAAGTGATACTACTTAATAGCACCGTCATTGATATCCTATCACCTGCCCAGCTTAAACACAATACTCCTCAATTAGTTCACACACATCTAACAAACATTCAATAGAACTTCTAAGCGCACTAACAAATAAGCCAAAACCATAATACTTAATTATTTCTTCAAAACATCAATTAATACTTTCTTCATTGAGTGCTTTAAAAGCATTAAAATATACGATAGTACTAAATGAATACCAAGGGACCATTGTACCATGGTAATGTATTATGCGGCAAGTTTGTCATTGTTAAGGTCGCTAATGGTGCATTGTTTCAAGTTGATTGCTATTCTTATTAATTTAGTCAAGAATTTCGTGTGTGAAACAATACTTTGTGTGCTTTAACAACTTATCAAATAGTGGCTATGTCTCTTGTTTTAAATCGATAGCTTTAGTGCGATAGCCAGTTGAAAAAATGTATCGACTTTCAAGAGTTTGTTGGGCTTAGCTCAAGCAAGGCTTTTATTCGTGTCCTAATAAGCAAATGGTTCCCATTTCAATAAGGAAAGACGCAGGGTGTTTGAACATCGAAAACTGAATTTGTTAAAACATTTTTGTTGAAAAATTCATGTTAAAAAGCTTTGTTAATGAGAATTAATTAGTTGATATGCAGTCGATGTTATGCTTGAAAATTTATATGGATTTTAGAAACTTTGCATGGTATTCTTGTTATAATTTCCGATATTACTATTTTTTAGTTATTGAAGAATATTTAGGAAAGTTTTCTTGTTTGGCTCACAATTTCTATTTTTAGATATTATATTAATGTTTAGACTCACTTTTCAATACTTACTCGTATAATAATTTTTGTTACTAAGAGTGCTGGATTAACAAAAATGAATGGAAATAGGCGATTAAAATGGTGATGAAAGCCATTAGTATGTAAATGAAATTAACTATTCAAATATTATTAATATTATGCAAAAAATAACAATCAAAATAATGATAATATTAACAACAACACTACCTTTTGCACAATTGTTACAAGTTAAAGTGTTCAGAATTATTCAAACTTATAAAATAATCCACTGCATTCAAAGCGTACAAATATATAACCTTAGTTTTCAACTTATTTACTCTGTAACGGAGAGAATGCAACTTTTTTTTAAGTTTTAGCGCTTTTCATAACCCTTGAAAGCTTTTATATATGAAGCTAGTATAAAAGCATACTTTCTATACATATATATCAGACTGATAATTATGCGTGTGAACTTTTGGACGACAGGAAATACCTTTGAAGGTACGTTAGTGTCATATGTTCTTCGATGAATATCTAGTCAGTTTTGTGGGTTAATGCTTGTGAGTTAGTGGAGGGTCTACGTTGATATGTGTTTATTGAACCTTTGAGTTTTGCCATCCTTCATCGCTTTTATTTGGTTTTGCTGCTTTGAGGTAGTTCATCTTTTATGTCTATTGCTGATACAGTGTTTTTTATAATTTCATACAAGTTTCTATCAATGATTCAAAATGTCATTGTATTTTTTCATGTTACTTACACTTGTTTTATCGATAGATTTAAGAGATATGACATTTATTTTATTATTAGCAAAATATTTTTTCATCAAGAGGATCCATGCGAAGATACATTCATTCTGCAAAAGAGGTCACAAATACATGCCATAATTAAATGATCTTACAACGTTTCTCACAGTGTGACTTATTATAATGATCTACAAGACTGCATTATCTGTTATTATGAATATAATGGGTTACAAATCCTGTCATATTTGGTCTACCGATATTCTTATTGAAATAATTAGCGAGCATAGAAATGCCATTAAGTAAATTATGAGGGTTTTGTTGAGTTTTCTCATACCTTTGCTTCTACCCTTTGCTTTCAATGTTCCCATAAGCTTTATTTCAAATAGGTGCTCAGACGAACTGAGTTTCAATGGAGCCATAAAAGTTATTTATTTCATTTTATTATTTGGTGTGATGTTTTGTAGGTTGAAAGCGATCTGTGTCATCAGGCAATGTACATATTTTCTAAAACTTTTGGGGAAAATGTATATTGCGTGTTTCACTAGACAATAAGTATATTTTAATACTTTCGTATACTTTTTAGTCAGTCATAAGTGAAAAAAAGTTTTATTGTTGTAAATAATGATGCTGTTTTGAATAATTTCAACATGGGGCAAATTATGAGATTTAAGAAAATAAAGTTATCAAAAAGTCGTTTTTGATGTTAATTTGAAAACTAAATTTTTTCAGTCAAACATCAATTATATAGATCTCCAACTGTTTCAGGCAATGTGTAAATTGCTTAATTGTGCACATTGTTTGTAATAGATTGTTCAAAAACTTCCCAAATAAAAGTATCTTTTTGGCCTATTGTCTGAGAGTGGGTCCTGCTTACGAAAGACTTTGCATAACGATAAGGCTTTGTTTCCTTGAGCTTGCTTGTAGCAAGAATGTTAAAAATCATATGTAAGTTATAAAAACACGATCTGTTGTATACGTTTATTTGAAACAAAACTTTTTGGTCTCTATTCCTTATCATCATCAGGCGAATATTAACAAAACCACAAATACATACGATGTCTTTTCAAGTTATATTCTCATCCTGTTTCAAAATTTAAAAAAAAAAGTCTTCAACGATTCTAATTTACAGTTTTTTTGGTCGATTTAATATAATTATTTGTGATTTTTTTTGATTTTATCAATAAACTTACGATTACTTTGTGTGAGAAATTCTTGAAAAATAGTTTCAGAGCAGGCATTAAAATTGAAGTTAACAAGAAATAGATGGAGAAAAGGTCGAAAAACTGATTCAATTTATATTTTTTCAGTATCTCAAGTGCAGAAAAATAGATAGTCATGAAAAAACGTTTAAAAATACATGCAAATAAAAATTTCAAGCTTAAATATTTTTCAATAACCTTAAAACCTTTATTTCTTATGAGCTCAAGTCTTTTATAAAGCTTATGGAAAGATTTAATGAGCGAAAGATTAATACAAAAAAATGCTAGCATGAATACAAAATTTTCAAACATGCTCACTCGAGATAACTTCATCATCATTTGCCTACATCACTTGATTTTGTTTCCAATTAAACGCATAGTAGACAAACTTGAGTTTTCCTTTATATTTTCATCGACTCATCATCTTCACTAGGTAATGATTGCATTCTTCATCATTATTGTTTCAGGGCGATTACTTCAATAAAATTTAATTTCTTTTAACTTTTGATTTAAAAAAGACCAAAAGTCTTTAAGTCAGAACTTCGTCTTCATTGCTTTTAATTTACTATATAAAAAAACTGAATTTTTATTGTTATTGGTATAAAAACTAAGAAACAGGAATTCAAAAATAACAACCACTAATAAATTTCATCCATCAGTAATAAATAGTAATAGTATTTTTGAATATATATGAAGCTTCTTCCTTATCTCCCAAGCCTTCTTTATCGACTTTGTTTAAACAATATTTATCTCAATATTTGTTTTTGACAGTTAAATATTTACATGAATTTTTCTCTCAATTGAGATTTGAAAAAAACTTGAACAGTTATTTTTAAATTTTATAAGAGTTTTTGCAATGTTGCTCAAAAACTGCACTGACAGTATAATTTGCATGGTTTCAGAGGTTATGCATTTCAAAATCTTTATTAATGTTATGGATTGCTTCATTGATCTTATTTCAAAAATTTTTCTTAATCTCCGTCTACCACACATGAGTGTTTCTCACGTAGGGCAAATTCTATTCTTACTTTTTTTATCACTAGTAATTTTTCAACACTAATAATATTAGTTTAGTAATTTTTTTAACATTAGCATATCATTGTTGTTTTTTAATATTTGAAAACCTCGTTTGTGAGGTCTTACTAATGTTCCAACATCAAAAACTTCATTTTGTTGAGGCACTAGTAATTTGTTCAATAACCTTAACCATTCACCACTTCACGCAAAGCTGTTCTTCGTTAAGTTCAAAATTAACTTAGCAACTTTCACATTTCTTTTATTAGAAGTTCTTCCTAAGAATCTCAGTGATCATTAATTTTGCATTATTGGCTGATGAAAAGTGAGAACTTTTTTAAGTTTACCGATCAAAATATTGTCTTTATGTAGTTCATCGTTCGTATCTGGTTAGTAAATGTGGAAACCCTTCGAATTTCTTTTTATCCCTCCTTAAAGCTACTAAAATTTTAATTGTTTTCAAATAACAAGATGCTAGAAGTTGTGGAATTAATTTATTTTTTTCATATCGAAGAAAAATATTTTTAAAATTTAAATTTAAAAATTATTTTTTCACCGATTTTTAAAATTTTTTCAGTCTTTTTATCAATTAACAGTTACAAAATTCTCAATTAAACACTTTATTAAAGCTTCAACAATAAAAATTTATTTATGAGCTGATTGTAAGTTTGTTAATTAACAAAATACATAGATTTAATTAACGAAAAAAACAACGTCTAAACCTAAAGGATCAGCAATTAATTAAATACATGTATATAAAACTAAAAATAAACCTACAGAAAAAAAAAAATTTGTATCAAAAAACTCAAACTTGATGCCACAAAACACATACATGGAGAATAACTTATTGATCTAATTGGCAGAGCAAGGCCACCCCCCTCAAAATCCAGTGTTGGCTAGGATGTTCACTAGGAAGTCTCATGGCGATGATGAAATTGGTGGAGTGTCCCGTGGTCGACAACACACCCCTTCTCTCACTTGTGTTATAAACAGGGGCAATGTAGGTGGGTGAGTCAGTCAAGTCACTACGCTTGCATGGGATCAAGAGGATCTGCAATGATTTGTTCAACTCTAATAAGTGCAGTTGATTTGATCTTGTGACTTTTTAGTAACATTTTATGTATTGGTAATGTATATTTTATAGTTTAATAAAATTTATGGAAATATTCCATTAATAAAATATCAAATATCATATTTGAAAAAAATAGACTGACAGCAGGCATGGCGCAGAAGAGTATTTTAGGGAGAGACTCCGCAAGGACGTTGTTCATCTCGTCCCACCTGGCTCCATCCAAAAAGAGGCCATTCACAAACTCACCTGCCATTCATCACCACGGTTGAAATAGAGTTTTAAAAAGTCATTGGATGCATAATATTCACCGTTTTGAGGGGTTTTTTCATAAAATGAGCTGGGCATCACTTGAAAGTCAAATGTGAGTAGATCAATGGGGATTGTGTACTTGCGGGCGTAATTCTGCTGCACCCCTTCATATTTTGAATCATTATTTGAAATAATTTGTTCTATTTAAAACCAAAACAATACCGGTAAGGAAAGCTTGCACGAAAAAGAAGCCTGACATCCAGAAAGTTGTGGGAATATCTTCGTTTAGCCATTTCTTTGAGGTCACAGTAGTTTATTATACCACTTATTAAAAAACATATGTACATTGTTAAACTATTAATTCATCATACTCATTCACCTGTTGTTTATAATGAACTTCCTGTGGCACTAACCTCGAAAAAGGCCAGCCTATTGATGAGATCAGTGATATAGAAAGACAAAGGTTTGAGGCTTGGATAACTTTTCCTCATCCACAAATCGGGAACTTTGTTGATAGAGATGGAGAAAAACATTGCCTGGAGATCTGGACCCATCAAAATCAGCCCCTGAAGTCAATGCATTCAATTAAAATTAAATTAATGTAAGTATATTGGAGCGTCTTTTATTGTTGTTAAGAGTGCTAGCTACAAATTTAGTGTATCAAAAACAAACTGTAGACTAAGTGTTAGCCCAACACAAGATAAAACCACATTAATAAATGATATATTTAATGCTCTCCCAACTGAGCTATACAGGTTTCATGAAATGAGAGCAAATAGAGTATGAAGACCTTTATGGCCATGGTGACGCTTCTGATAGAGCTTTTGATCACGAGCAGCAACTCATTGAACCTGCTCAACTCCTGCACCAACACTGTGTTCATGCTTTGCTTGTATGCCGTTGGGTATTTATCTCTAAAAGTGAAGTTTCAACAATTATTTGTCATTCGCTGTTAGTTTTGAAAATTAATATTATTAAAAACATAAATTTTATCTCAAAATATCTTTGTCTTTTAGTGAATGAATTTGAGATGAGTCTACCTAGCGAAAGTGAGATCGAAAATTTTTTCAGGCAGCTTCGATGAAATATCTTCACAGATGCCTTTCACGATGCTCTCAAGTCCCTTTGTGGCTTTGCCTGTCCTCATCTGGTGATAATCGATGTTTTTACGTAGTTCCAAGTGATTTTGTCAGTTATATAAGAGATTGAACATCGAAACCGAATTGTTTAAGAACTTAGGGTTAATAGTTTTAAGTTGCTTGAAATAAAGATTATCCAACAAATGAGCGAACATTGGCTATGATGAGATCAGAGAGTAAGGTTTTAGTTTCGTTGACTTCTTTAGTGATGTTAACGTTGGAATGCATGCCAAAAACACTGGGTTCAGTGTTGTAAGGCAGCTCTTTGATGTACTCCAAGTACTCATCATACTGGTTTGAATATACATTTCCATCAAACCAAATTTTATATATTCAAACCAACTCTTCACAAACTAACCTCTTTTGGATCAGGGATATAATAGAACTTTGACTCGGGATCAAGATAATAGTAGTCTCCACTCCCAACATCATTCGCTCTAGATAACACTTGAGGACAATAAAACTTTTCTACCAATGTTCTGAGAGTTCTTCTGTCCCAGTCATCAGTCACTCTACCTCCGTAGTTGCATTCTCCAGTCAAATATCGAAGGGCTTCAAACTGCACTGTCTGTTGAATTAGTGATGAATGATAAGTAGATATTCATTTTGTTTTATGCAAGAAGTTTATTATTTATTCATGATGAGCAAGTTTTGAAGTGGCATTAAATTGATATACTCATGAAAGCTAACATCGTATTTATTCAGAAATTCTGCCAATTGATCTACTGATATTTTAAGATCTGTTTCGTTGAAACCATATGGAATGTTCCAGCCGATAGCTCCAAATTTGGTTCTTTCTTGTATACATGCGTGTAAAAAGCACAGACTGAAAACCATGCTTTTCCATATATTCTTTTAAAGCGAACGTGTTATTGATATCTATTCAGAAATTTTTAGAAAATATAATTACCTGTTTGGCAACTCCATTGAAAAAATCTAGATCTGAAAGAGGATCAGAAGCAAATGATCTCAAAACATTGAATCGGAGTCCTTTGGGCGGCTCGTTGGTTATTTTCACGCCACTCTGAAGGATCGAGACAGGGAAGACAGAAGAAGGGTAGCTTGTGAGCCACAACCTAAAACTTGGATGGACTGTTTTCGGATCCAATTCTTGGCAAATCTTCTCAAGTTGTGGCATCCAGGACGGAGCTAAGTGGCAGTTTTGTAGCACTACCCAATATCCGTGTTCCATTCCTTCGTTCAACATTTTTTCAGCAATCGGACCTTGTCCTTGTCCCAGTGATAAAGATTGGAACTTTGATCCTACCATTTGCTAGTTTAAATTTCACGTTTTATCAAGATAAGTGACTCATTATTTTTAAATTAGTCAATAGATTCTAACCAAACTTTGAGCAAATTTAATCAAAGCAGCGATAGGATCGGAACCAGGGGAAAGAATAAAAATTAGAGGAGAAAGGTTGTTACTGTCAGAATATGATTCGCCCAAATCAAAAGGAGGAATCTCTATGAACTGAGGACCCAAGCCTTCTGAAATGACATCTGCAACTGCTGGTATAACTTTATCTGGTCTCAAAATCTTCAACATTATTAACTTTTTGATCCCTTTCATATCTTTGAACCCTTCAGGGAACGTAGTCTTATGAGGTTCCTAAAGGGTTTGAGAAAGTATTTTAATGAATAACAAATCATTTTACCTTACAAACCTGTGAATCGTAAATGTTTTTCCATTCATTTTGGGCTTTTTTGAACTTTTTCAATATGCCTTTGAATGATCCCAAGGTATTGAATTTGAAAAGTTCTTCCCAAGCTGCATTAGGCATCCAGTCGATGGATTTTTCTCCTATATCGGTGACTCCTACCGCTCCTTTCAAAAAGAAACTCCATTCGTCATTTGCAATTATGTTTTCCTCTTTTTGTATATTTGCGAACAATAAAAATGAAAAGAGAAGCTGAAATATTGTATTATTTTTAACCATCAATGTTTTTTTAAATGAAATACTGGAAACAAATAAATACAAACTTTATCTTTTTCAAATAGTGACTTGCATGTTTTGACATAGAGTGAGTAAGTGAAATGGTTTTTGAGCGTTTCTAATCTTTCCGCTAGAGTTGATCCTTTAGGGGCCTTTACAGTCATGTTAGTTTAAATTCGATTTCAACTAGTATATATCAATTGATAATGAAAGATTTTAGAAAAAATAAAATCCCTCAAACCTTTTTGGTAAAAGAAAACAACACAAAAATAGATTCTATCTAATTAAATCTATTATTTTGCAATAAGAGTTGAAAATTTTACTAATGCTATATTTCAATAAAACGTTGAGACACCCATACAAACCTTGTCGATGGAGTTGGCGAAAAGGTCAATGAACCATTTGAGGGAGTTTTGGTACATGGGGTCAATGTGTGACAACTCCACAATGGTGAAGAAGAGTACCCTGCAGTAATAAGACAGAGGCTCATAAACCTTTCTTGCTTGGTTCAACCCCGCCTGCGTCTCTTCTGCTACCACCTTTGATTAATGTATGAAAACTTTGAAACATGAGTTTTTCATTTTTAAATTTTCTCATTATCTAAAGCAAAAAAAATTACTTCTTTTTGAGTGATTTCCTTGGACAAAACTTTTGATGAGCTTAAAACCTTGATAGCACTTTCATCATCTAAAATATTTCCTTCAGACTTCGACAAAACTTCCAATATCATCGTTTCAATCTCTTTCAACTTCTTTTTGTTATCTGCACTCTGAATCACCAGAGCGTTTCTGGAAGCTTCTAACTCCGGACGTTCTTTGGCCACCACGATGCCCAAAAGTTGGTCGTCAAGTCCTTCTTTTGTTATCATGAAGTTCAATAAGGTCACATTAACCGATAACTCAGGCATGTAGTGAGGGTTGCTGAGTTTGGTGGTGATGTACAGCTTGAATGTTTTGTTATACTCCACTGCTGTGTCTCCAAGCATCATTACTGTTATGCCCCCTATTGAGTTTATGTGAATTCTTATAAGAAAAGTAAACAGTTTAAACATCTTTAATATTTGAATACAGTATACATTTTTTAATCTTGATGGAAAAAATCATATTTATATTAACTATAACATGTTTTCACCATGAACTACAGTCTGCTTCAACAACACTGGTTCTAGAACAGAGTCCAGCTCTTCTCTCACGTTTTCTAATAACAACGGGTTGCCAAATCTTGTCAAAATAAACAAGCGTTCAAAAAAACCAGAAAAATCTCTGAAAAAAATCATATCGAAAGACTTGCCTTATAGAGTTCTCCAGTTTATTGTAAAAGCTACTATCTGTTAACTTAACTACCTGAGTTGAAAACATTTAAGACTATACAAATTGTAATTAAAAATCTAAAACCCAAAATAAAAACAACAAGTCAGGCCATGAATATATTGATGAATAAATGATAACTTTTTTATGTATTTTATTCAAAGATTTACATAAGAAAAGGAAGTAGACTCACTTGCAGTTTGTTGGGTCCTTCAAGGTTTCTGATGAACTTGTTTGCTTGTTCTTGAGGGTCGATCATCAGAGGCCAGCGTCGAGATGTCCTTATTATTCATCAACCATGTATAACTCAGAGACATTTGATGCATTTTTTGCTCAACTCATATACGGTCTCATTATCGACGTGTAGTTAACAAATCAAACGGTGCGTAGTTAGAACTATAATGTAATACTTCACGACTCACTATTAGCATATTCTACCTCATAAAGTATTAAAGATGGATAAAAAATCAACAAGAATGAATAATTAGAAATGCTAACTGTAGTATGATGCCATTGTCGATGGAGAAGGAGTCGTTAGGAAGGCCTGCAATATTCCACATCCGGATGACCACTGGGTCTCCTACGAAGCTCAACAGGGTGAAGCTATCCGTGCATTTGATATTGTTTTTTTTGCACGTCTCAAACCAATTATCTACAGCTTCCTGTTAAATCAGTTTTATCAGTACAGTATGTACTAAAAATTTGAAATATGTTTATGAAGATATCGATGTAAATAATCGAACCGTTCTGAAGGCACTAGTGAAAGGCCCTAAATAAGTGATGAACGCAGCCGCAAGCAGACAGTTTCCAGTGAAAGTAATGAAGGCGTTAGAAAAATATTTCACTAAAGACTCCCATCTTTCTTGTTCAGATCCCAAACCTCCTATCAACTTTTCTGCTCTCACCAACTTTATACTACATAACTCAACCTTTTGGGATTCAATTTATTACAGTAAAAAAAATTATTGCTAGTTAAATTATGAAAAAAACCTGTTTCTTTAGTTCCATTTTTTTCTTCTCATTTTCTTCCAATATCATTTTCAGCTTGGCTAGTTTTTGTCTCACCTTATAAAAAGAGTTTAAGCATGAAACATCCGTATTTAAAATATTTGAAATTAAAATAGTCGTTTGAAACGCATGGAAAATTTCACATCATTGAGAGATTTTTGTTTCACAGCCAAAGTTTGCATCGCTTTTTCATATATTTTCTGCGCTTCGTTCATGGCCAGCTTCTTAGGAGCAACAATCTTTGCTACTCTGGAAAGCAGAAACTGTTATCTAATAATACTCTTTTCAAAATTTAAAAAATGAAAGTTCAAAAAATTTTTTGACAGTTTTAAATCTCATTACACATAAGCAAACACTAACACGTCATATTTTTCAATGGCAAGAATCCACCGACAGAGACCTTCACAGGCACTCGACACAACCTTGATCTTCTCTGGGTCGAAGTCACTATTGTTTGAGTACTTGGCTCTAATCTGCTTCATTATTGGTGCTGGAACGTTGTCCTGTCACAGTGTGGTGTCGTTAGAGTGGGGTTTTTTATATTGCATTTATATGTTAAATAATGGAAATACTTTTAGAATTCATTATGCTGCTAACTAAGCTTTTTGCAAAATAACATCATCGAGTTATTTATGTTAAATTCCAATTTTTTGTAGGTTAAATTTTTTCATGTTTTTTTATGAGAATAACTTTTATGAACTACCTTGTCAAAGTTTATCAGAGATTCTAAGAACTTGTTATCGGCCAATAAGCGTAGAGATGGTTTCCAAAAATCATCGAATTTCTTTCCTTGAAAGTTAATATTATACCTTAGAACTTCTTCAAGATCTCATGTTTCAAAAGCACAAACCATCTTTGTCGACACTCTTCTCAGGCTTGACCCCCTTGAGCACACACACCGCCTCCATGATCAACTTCACACCCGCAGGTGGGTTCTTCATCGTTTTCACTATCGATATGTCCTGCAGCATTTCGTTGTTGAAAATTTTGCGCGCTATTGTGTTTGGTATTTTTTTTCACAGCTATTAAGTGTCGAATGTATAACATATAGTTTATTGGACAATTATCAAACCAACTACAATAATCATTTTGTATATTCCCATGAAATTATTTCATAACCTATTAGCGCTTTGAAACGCTAGATAGAAAGCATTGACAACATACCATGCATCAAACAGTCAAAAAGAAGAACAACATATTACATTGGAGGTGAGAGTGTTGAGGGCAGCATTGGCAGCATTCATGATGACCATGGCATCAGCCAACTCAGCATCACACTCCTCCTTTATCTTCGAAGCCTCTGTCGCCTTCTGGTTCGCCTCGATTTCGTCCACTTTCACATTCTGTTTCAATATATTAATATAGTTTTTAATAGTCTTCATATTATATATTATTTATTTCTAGCAAGCTAACAATAAAAATTTTTTCAAAAAAATTTTTTTGGAATTTTAAATTCATAATATTCCAAGTCAATTGGCACCCAGAACAATCACCTTCTCAACAATATAGACTTCTTTTGAATCTCGTTCAATATCCGCCATGACTTTTTCAACTTCATCTGAAGCGATGACGAGAAGAGGTTGTAAGTCTGTTAATTCCTTTTGCATCACAGCCACCTGAAACACAATTGAGGATTTTTTAAGTGGTTATTATTCTGAAAAACCAAATGTTCAATGAAAAGTTTTAACTTGTGATTGAGCAGAAGCCAGTTTTTCCAGGCCAGTTTCGTATTTGTTCGACAAACTTTTTATTTCACTGAAGTCCAAAGGATTAGTGCTGATTAAAAAACCCATAACTAATAATTATTTAATTTATGTGAATAATCAAAACTATTCACTAAAAACTTATATTTAAATATTAACAGACTCCTTTTTGTTCTGATAAATAAGTTTGAAGGTGTTGATGAGTTCCAGGTAGGCGGATGAAGTGATGTAGGTGATTCTGGAAAGTTCGTCTACAAACTTCACTGCCAACTTTTTCGAGCTTTCATGGAACTCCACGCAGGTTTCCACACAATTTTTCACCAACTTTTTTTGTAAGTTCAAAGGTTGCAGAAACTTGGTCGCTACTGTTTCTAATGCTTCAGAGTCCCATTCCTTGTTTTAAGTTTAGAAATTTTTTAAACATAAAAAATATTGAAACTGAGTGAATTTTTAAGAAACAAAAATTTAATTGGCCAAGGTGACACTCACGTGGTACCAGTCAATGGTGCAACAGTTGATCAGGGTGGGAAATTTGCGCAGTCGTTCTCTGAAGACGTCTCCAATGGGGCTCATGAGAAAGATGATGTGCAAAAGGTTCTTGCATTTATTGACGAACATGTTGAACAGTGCCATCATTGAGCCGTCAGTCTGCTTGCTACGGTCTAAACTCCTGTTTAATTTATTAATACTGAAATCAATTCCACATTACAAAATGATGCTATAAGGAAATGTTTTTATTGGTTCTCATTTTGAACTTGCCTGTCAATTTTTCTCATTCTTTCACATATTTCCGCCTTTTCTTCAGCATCAAAGATGTTACTGGCATCTCCACTGCTCAACAAATTACAGATGGCTTCCAAAAATATTTCCATTTTCAACTGCTCATATTCAAAGTAACTTCGTGAAACCTTTTTGAGATTACAAAACAATGGTAACCTGAATGTCCGAAAACAAGAAAACTCCTGGCATATCATTGAGAGCGGTCTTTTTCAGCATATTTTTCAAATCCTCTTGCCACTCAGCCAAGCCATACCCTCTGGTTATATCCACCTGCAAACAAATTCTACAGTGAAACAACACGAGACAACTGAGCTTCAAACTCCACCTCAAACAGCTCGTAGTCCATCATGTGGGTAGCCAGCCTGGCAAGGGAGTGGCGTCCAGTGCCCCCTAGTCCCACCATCAACACATGCCCCCCTGGCTGCATCAACACTCGAGCAGTCCTCGCGACATGTTCGATCGTGTATCTGGTTGTTTTTCCATTTTGTGATTATCATTCACGTGAAAACAATAAATTGGTCATGAAACTGATGAGGTTGCAGTTATGATTTATTTTCTGCATTGCTTATAAGCATAGCAGAATCACCTAAAAATGATCATATCGAGTGGTTTTTTGCTGAAGTCATTATAATCTTCTAAGCTTGTTTCTACATTTTTAACCATCTGCTGATAGTTTTCTTCTTTCCTGTAAAGCTTTGCCACTTCGCTTGTAGTTGTAGTGGGATCAGACGAGAAGTTACAAAATATCAATTCTGAAAACGACTGAGTATCAAATCCAAAAGAATCGGATGATAGTTTCGAGTTATTCATTGTTTTGTAATTTTGAAAGAGCAAATCGAAATTTAAATCTAGTGTGAAGTTCACTTGGTTTCTGAGTTCTTTCAATAACCATTTTCGATCGTTGTCATCTAGCAATCTATCTCCAAACACTCGCAAAACCTAATTAAGATACATTGCATTTCAAATAATATTGATTTTTAGAAAAAATTTTTTTTTAATTTGTAATACCAAAACCGTTTCAACAAACATCCAAACGACTAACCTCATGCACCCACAACACAGCCATGTCGTCTGGACCATCAAAAACCATGGGATAACATAGAGTGACTCCTTGTACCACTCTACTCACGTCCCACAAATTGAACTTGTAATGGCTTTTAGACGGAGTGGCCAAAAGATGTTTTGTGGAATTGTTGAAGACTTGTAATGTCGCTTCAACTATTTTATCGGAAATCGGCCTGTAAGAATCTGGAAAGTTTCTGGAAGAAAATTAAAAAATACGCTATAATAAAAGGATTTAATAACTTGAAGATATTGAACTGAAGTTTGGAAATTATTCAAAAGTCGCACTTAGAATTGAGATGCCAGTTGAAAATGACGCCGAAGATCCTTTTGAGACTGGTGTAGCTGTAGTCGTTCAAGCAGATTATGTTGAAATGACGCAAAAACCTCTGAGTCACTGGGATTTTACTGGCACCTTGTGAGTTTAAAAACATTAAAAATAATACAAGTTTTATTAAATAATTTCAAAAATCAAAAAATATTTTTAAAAAATGTCTACCATCGTTAGTGATGCAGCCTACGAAGTTGATATCAGTGAGATAGATGGTGCTTGTGTCGGTAAAGTCGTACCAGTTTTTTTGGTCCATCAGTTGCCTTAAAAGCTCTATGGGTGGTTGAGCTCCAAACTGCTCCACTGTAGGCATGTGTAAGTCGTCTATCAGAAAAACCTGTTTACAGGTGAATGAAGTTGTGGTACTTTCCGTAAGTTTTATCAAAGACTGAAATTTCTCACCAATGACTTGCCTTTGGGCCCTCCATATCGACCCTTCCCTTTCTTCTGCATTTTTGAAATGATGAGAGTTTGAACTTGAAGGGACGTGACTTGTGATGAGAATGTCACGTTGTTGGGAACGAAGAGAGCCTTGTTCATCGACGTTAACATGTAGTTCTATAAGGTTCGAGGGATTGTTAACAAACTATGAAATAATTGTTTAGATTTGATATTTAATTATACTCAACACTGAACTGAAAGCAGATGATACAAATGTTTGTCTGTTCACCTTTGATACAACACTCTTGCCAGAGCCTGAAGGTCCCACGAAAAGAACAGGAAACTTGTGGTTTATCAGCATGTCCAACAATGCTGTGGCTCTTCATGCAGGTTTATAACATTCAATTTTGCGCAAACTTGAATATTCATAACTAAGATTGAAAATATACATTTAACTTATTAAAAAATTCTTCAAATTTGCTTAAAAATTCACTTAAGCATGCCAATCAACTGATGATCACCTCACGGTGTCCACGGTGGGCACAATCAAGTCGTTGAAAACACAATCTCTCCCGAAATCTGAACCTTCTTTTGTTTTTTTGCGCCATTCATCCCAACGGTTCTTGCGTTCCTTTTGACAAGATATTTCAAACATTTTTAATTGTGAAAATATTTCAATCAATGTCAGCCGACCTTGTCGATGAAATAATCGTAGACGCTAGTTGCAGGAGGTTGGTCTGAATGCCTTTTTTGCGGATCTTCAAGACTTAATGTAAGCGTGTCTTCTGAAAAACTGCTCTTTTTGGCGGCAAAGAGAGGAAAGATGATATTGTGAACCTCGTTCTCAGAATCCTTCTTGTGGCTTAGTTTACGGTCTTCGAGTTTCTGTTTCTATCAAATTTTTTCAAAAACAACACGTTGATTAAAAGCATTTTCGAACAATTGAAACAAACCTCCATGAGTCGTCTAAGGAAGACATCGAATTTTTCTTGACTCTGGCTGGTGCATGTGCATCCCAGAGACCACACCAACGAGAAGATAAAGATGAACTGTTTCAAATGTCCATGATGACCGTAAATTAGATATTTTTTATAATGAAAATATGAAGGAGAAATACTTTTTCAACCTCTATTTGTATCTTTTTAGTGTTGTCCTTGTACAGTTTTGAGTAATTGATATCGAAAAGTTCGTCCATCAGCGACTGCATTAATCTAAGTTGTAAAATAATTGTGAGATTGCATTCCTTTTTGAATATGTTGCCATCACCTCATCAAGCTGTTCACCAGGTTGGATTTGTTTGATTGCACCACTTCCTAGAATGCAAACATAATCGCCATAATACTTTTGTAAAAAAATAATTCAAAAGAATTTAATATAAGGCAAAAATGACGCTTGCAAACCTTGAGGTCACTTTTGATGAAGGTGAGCACAGGATCGACGTAGTAATTGAAGAGGCTGGTGATGAAGGTCTTGAGAACATCGCTGAAGAAGGTGGGAAGGGTTTTGAGCCAGGAATCGAGCAGAGGCCTCCAGCCCAGTACATCTGGAGTCATGTAGATCATGCCGCAACGAGATACCTTCGGGGTTTGAATCTTTGTTAATATTGATTAACAACTTTTTTAAATTTTCGAACACAAAGTTTTTTGATATCGCTTAATAATTGTGTTTTTTTAAAATGAACTTTTCAGACTTATGTGTTTAAACTTGGCAAATCTTTCATGAGGTTGCCGTAAAAATATTGTAAATTTTAATTCTAGTGAATATCGCTCTACTCACAGTAGCGGGGGAAGCCATGGAGAGGTCAAGGGTTTCAAATATGAGGTTCATCTTCGGGGACATCTGGATGATCTCTCCACTCATTAGGCACAACTTCTTGTTGTCGTCCAGCACTGTGTTCATGCTCTCGATCCATACGGCGTCAATCGGTCCGTCAAATATTAGCCATTGTCGATCTGTAGTCTTTTGGAAAATATCTACGATATTTTTAATTTTTTACAGTCGAATTTTAATTTTATCGAAATAGATCTTTCAAAAAGCTTCACCTTTGATAAATGAAACTGGTTATAAAAATGATTTGATTGATTGGTTAAAATTTAATTATTCACCGTTGATGAGGCCATTTCCCTGAACGATGTGGCTAGCACGCCATCACACCACTCATGGGAGTTGGGGTCGAAGTTGCCATACAACTGACCCAGGGTGATCGACTTTGGATTAATCACTTTGTACTTCGTACAAAACTCAGCCATCAGATTCTGTTGAGTTTTAGTAAAGCTCATCTCAATTTTGAAATACTTGATTTTAGTGGTTTCAAACAATATAAAATATTGTATTTGTTTGGTATAGATTTTCAACTTATGAGCTTAATTTTATACATTCAAAACTTCAACCTCTTTCTCGAGGATACAAAGGGTCTGAGCAGTGACTTTGAAGGCAGAGGTTTTGCCGGCGAAAGAATCACCCACAATCATGAAACCATGCCTCACTATCATCATCTCGTAAATCTGTACACAAAGTTCATTTTATGTAATGTATCAAGGAATAGACTTTAACTGATGTTTGTAGTTTAGTTACTAATATAAGCAACCGATCAAATAAAATAGAGGTATTGATAGGTTCGATTGGATTTTATAATAAAAGCGAACCCTGTGTGTAATTT
The DNA here is from genome assembly GCA_964035795.1 of Pterobdella sp. o SKG-2022. Taxonomy (NCBI): domain Eukaryota; kingdom Metazoa; phylum Annelida; class Clitellata; order Hirudinida; family Piscicolidae; genus Pterobdella; species Pterobdella occidentalis. The sequence goes on along the minus strand of OZ038323.1, from coordinate 5,786,890 downwards.
CTTGGAAGTAAGGCGTGCATTGCAGGCCAAATTCATCGCACACTCGCTTCATCTTTGTTGTTATATTCATTTTGATGGTTTTTATTTAAACAGTTTTAATGAAATAATACTACTTCATCAAATTCAATCTTAATGGTAATGATTAAAATCAAATATCTTTAATAAATAAAATAGTTGTACTTTTTTAAATGGAAAAATTGAATAAATTGAAACAATTTATAATTTTTATAGATTGTTTTTCAAACAGAATAATAAAAAAAATTAGTCTTTTGATGAATATCATTGCTTCAAGTTCACAATAAAATACTAAAACGTTCAATAAAAACGTAATCGAAAATCACATATCTTACTCGCAAATCAGGGATACCACTAAAAATAATGGAAAAACGATGAAAAAAAAGATGAAACTAACAGTGTTATTGAAACACTCATAGTCGGTTTCGGGCAAGCTGACCCCGGGAAAGAGGTCGACAGTGATGCTGTTGAAGAGGGGCAAATCGTGCACCAAAAACTTGGGCAAGTTGACGTCTATGATAGACTGCAACATCAGAATGTCTTCATTCTCATCCGGACGTTTCAACTGGAGAAAAATTTTGAATTTTCATTTTTTTGTTTATTCAAAAAACAAATTTATAGAGCTAGATCGATCGAACTGATTAGATTTTTGATGAAATTCTAAATGGATAGCAGAAAACACGCAAAAACCTTGAGGTTGGAGGCAGCAGTGAGCACCGACTTGACTGCCCTCATTCCATAATCATAATGACTTTGATACGACAACTGCTCCGAGCACAATCGATACGTGGCGACCACTTTAATAGCGAGAGGTCGGGCTTCAATGAAGCCACAAGAATACAGGCTAATCTCTGATATCATAGCGTAATCTGGCACCATCATTGCCACGGGTCGAAACAATGCCTTACGAAAGTTTAAAATTGGTTTAAAATGACTAAAATGTACAAAAGATAATTACTAATACTTTAAGGTTATCAGGAAGTTCACTCCTGCCAGCATAGCCTGGGTTCATGGTGATGAAGACGGAGCATGTGCGATCCAATCCGATCACAGTGCCCTCGAATTCCAAACTTGTGAAACTCGATTTTATTGCTACAAGGGATTCATTATTGACTTTTAATCGCTTTTATAATATATTCATTGATAGTATTATTTTTAGAAGGTGATAAGGTTTTCATAAGATATAGAAAGAATGGCGAGATAAGACAAGCCTTGTTGGATAGTGAGAATCTGTTGAGCCACCACTGACAACACCTCCAAGTCTATCCTGTTGAACTCATCAAAACACGACCATGCTCCACAAGAGGCCAGACCCTGCAAGTCATACTTCATGCCTCTATGTGCCTTCAATCTCACAACAATGTACAAAATTCATTGTACATTAATCCTGAAACAAAAATGAGCAGGGTTGATTCAAATACCTTGAAAAACTTTCCAAGAGCAATGTAGTCCAGCCCATCAGAGCAATTGAAAACAATACATTGTTTAGCAACAGCTTTGGCGAGGTCTTTAGTTGTTTCTGTTTTACCAGTGCCTGCTGGTCCTTCGGGTGCCCCACCCAGATTCAAGTGCAGAGCTCCAAAAAGAGTCCTGGAATTTTAACAAACATTTTTGTTTGTTTTGAAAGTATATCAATGTTAACCAAACCTGTAACATCTATCGGTAAGAGAAGTGATGACAAGGCGAGGTGAGTTTCCCAAGTACTCGTAACCATACTTCAACTCACAGTTCACCATTCGTGTGTTCATCAACTTGTTCTGCTCAAATGGGATCAAAAATAACAATTTTTGCCTTATCTTCGTCATTATAATCATCATAATTTGAACACGTGACTTACCTCCCAGTAATACCTAAGCTGGCACAACCATTGAAAATCATCATCGGTCTCCACACGGGAGCTTGAAAGCTGAGCCACAATATCTCTGGCATGCACATCTAAAACAATAAGAGCTTGCAAGGTTATTCTGTTTTGAAGGGATAATTCCCCTCTTACGATTTTCACCACTTCTTCTATTTGCTTGTTGTTCACCTTTAATGAAATCAATAGGCGTTGAGTCGATTTGGTATGAATAAAGATGAAAATAAAATATTTTTTTAATAATTATATGGCAAAACATTCCAGTAAAGTTATATTTTTGGTTACCTTTTCTTCCAATCAAACTCTAGAAATTTGGAATTAAATGTATCCAATTTTGAACAATATAAACCTGCAGATAGTCTTCCATGGCTTTTTTGCCTTCTTTTATGGAATCGTGCACACTAGCCGTCCAAATCTGTCAACAAAATATTCCCATCGTGCTAAACGATTTCTATGAAAACGCTTTAAATATTGACAATATTCACAAAAAATTCAAAAACAGCTAAAAATGTTAACTTTTTGAGTGACACACAACACAGACTGCCCAGGCCAGCTCTTCACCCACACTCCCCTTGGTGTGTTGTAGTATGCCTTCAATGCTTTCCTCACGATCTGTTTAATATGCTTGATGTTAAATTATAAAAAATTTTCAAAATTTTTAAGTTTTCAATAGAAGTTGAATGCAAATCGCAGCAAAAAAGCATATTGAAGAGAACAAACTGAAGGTTTGAAACTGTTCGTTTATTAATAAAACGAAGGTCTCCGATTAGACTTGATGATGACTTGCCAAATCGAAAAACTGGTTTTTTAATAATGCCATTTTTTAACCTTGTGTTTTTTACTCTTCTACCAGTTTAAGTTCAACTTATAATAAATTTTATTAACATTTTTTAAAGATAAGATCATCATCTTTTCCAGATCGAGTAGCCACTTCTCCACAGATCCTCTGGCATCCGCGGTACTGACTTTCTTTTTCAGCTGGATAAGCTCCCCTTCACTACTGATCATCGACAGGATGTCTAAACTCTCCTCCTCGAACCTCAAGGAATTTATGCCTTCAAAACATTTCTTCAGATGAGGCTGCACTCTGTTGGTTGTATTATGGAGACATATAAAATATGAAGTATTATATGAACAATATTAGTGACCTCTTGGGGTCTTTGGTTTCTGAGATGATATCGAGAAGTTCATCGTTAGAGAGAAAGAAGAACCTCGGGAAGTAGAGCCTCTTGATCTCCAAGTAGTTGTTTATCGACTGCCAAAACATTAATAGCTTAATTATTTGATTTCGAAAATCGGTTTTCGTCCTAATAAAATTTGTCTATATTAGTTTCCCACCTTTTGTACTATTTCTAATATGTCATTAGACTTTTGAAGTTTTGAGTAAATCTTTTCTATTTTGACGACTTCCATCGCCAATGGATTCTCATTCACCTACAACAAACCATTGAGTATATTAAGCAGAAAATTTTGAGTAATATTTCAGAACACTAGTTAGTTTAGTAAGATACAAAGCTTTTCGTTATCAACATAAAATTTTCAAAAAAACTTTGGTTTTATAACAAGATAGATTCAACCATCGAGAGACTTTTCGAACCTTCTGCATGAATTCTCTCCACATACGGTCCACACTCGAGAATTTTCTAGATTCTTCCATCATTTGGTTGACAATTTCAGGACTACTGAAGATTGGTTCCAGATACATCCACGTAGCTTGCACTCTCAACCACTCTTCAATTATCGAGTTCAACAGAGTTATAGCATCGAACCAGGCACTTAAAGAATTTTTTTTTTAATTTTAAAATCATCTGAATGAATTTTAAATAATTCACGAAATAAAAGAAACGACCGACTTGGTTTCTTCGAGGATGGGTTCGATGTAAAATGAGAACTTCATTGTCTGGGTCTTGAGGATGTGGTCTTCCAATAAGATCTGGATGTCCTCCACGCTGGAGATCACGAAGGTGCCTGTCTCTTTGAAGAGGACCACTGTGAATGCAACCTGGAACATGAAATTTATGAGTGTGAAAACTAAATGTAATATGAGTGATGGTTAGGTTACCGAGATCCACTCTTCCTTCATCCTGGCCAACAACTGTTTCAGACTGTATTCTTTCGAGGCAGTTTCTGCTATCGGCTCAAACTTCGCTATTCGAAAATAAAACAATTTGAAGTCATATTTAAATTGCTTATAGAATCTTAATATGATTCAACTTTACTCATAACTTGTTATAAAAAGACAAATTAAAGACCAACATTTTACTATTCAAAAAAAAAACCAAAGAACTCACGTATAAAGGTTTCTAAATTCATTTGTATAGCGCTAGACAGGGTGAGTTGAGTGTAATCAAAAGTGACTTGAGTGATTTCAAAGATCTTGTCCCAGAATTTGGCTTCGTTCATTCCCGGGTGAAAGAGAGCACCCACCAGAGGGAGGTTGTTGCGGAACTCCTCCACTTTGTGCTTCATCTTGTGTGTGTGTATGCCATGCACCCATTTTAGTTGCTTACAAATCTTATTTCAGCATTTATCATTTCATCATTTTTCTCATTATTCTATGGGCATCATTTCATTTTTTTAAATACAAATGCCTCACAGTGATTGCCATCTGTTTCAAGCCGGGGTAATCAGCGAATGTTTTTTCAAGTTTGAAAAACATTTTTAAAAACGTGTCAGATTCCTGGTCCACCGTGTCTGGAATTACCCCTTCCCTCGGTCCGTTCATCCACCTCCTGGTGTGGGATGCATTCTATCAAAATAAATCGAATATTAAAGCAATATTTAAACAGACTCGAGTTTATCTTCATAATTCTTAATGAGCTCAAAGAATTGCAAGAATGGTTTGAGGTTGTTGATGACTTGGGCTTTGAGGGGCATGGCGGTGGTGGGCCACCCGTAAGCCAACTCCTCGTTCCAAAACGCTTCAATCTGTTCAATTTTGTTCACGTTTAATATAACATTTACTATTACTTGTGCGCAAGTTTAAACTATCTTGATCTTGTATTTTATTAAGAGTTATAAAAAAATATTAACTAATTGTAATATAACAAAAATAAAATAATTTGAATTAAAAATAGCAAAATAGTAACTTCATTTGTGATTTCAACGGTGCCCTGGTTGAGCCTGCTGACAGTCTCATAGTAGGCGGAAAAGTTCTCCAGGTTTTCCAGGTACTTCAGTTGGTTTATTTCTTGGTCGAATACTTCTAAACGATTCTTCAAAGACGATTTCTTCATCTGTATTACATTAAGTACTGTAGGTATTTTGAGTTATAAATGGTTTATTTCTTTAATAAGACCCAATATAACCATTAAAGCCGCTTGCAAATATTTTTTGGTCTCTTCAATCAGGTTTTGACGCCGATCCAACTCAAACTCCAATTTGTCTTTCCACAAAAACGTTTCCACATTCAGCTTCATGTCTTGAACAGAAATGCTGCCGTGGTCCAGAAGGAACACAAGCGACTCATGACAATCCTTGAAGGAGGGATTCATATAAAAACATTGTGAAATAACTTTTCAATATGATTATTGGAAAAGACAATATCAAATGACTTCTCTAATAGATTCTATTCTTTATGATGACACGAAATTTACTTGATGAATAAGCTATTAATAAATTTGTGAAACCTCATTTTGACGCTCAGCTGCTCAAAATTACCGCTTTAAACAATATGTAAACCCCTTTATTTGTGACGCGAAGTTTGCAATATATATGACCAATAAAAGTATAATAACTTAAAATTAGAATCAATAATAAAAAGATTATAACAAAATGAGCCCAAAGAATTTGTAACAAATGTACCCAAAAAGGTCAATGCTAGCAACCTGAAGTTTAAGAAGAAGTTTGGGTGCAGTAAATTCCCTGACTTCATTGGCCATCTCTATGAGACTCATGAGTTCCTTCGTGGTGGTCGGGTCGATCTTCAAGTTGTTCACCACTGTGCTGTACTCTATGCCTACCCTGGAATGTTGCCAGATGTCTCAGGTTGTAGGCAAAAAATGGCTAAAATTTTAATCATTTGAGTTTTTTATAAACGAATCTGTGTCGCTCTTCATCATTGACCAAGCTTTTGATATGCACAAGATACCATCAGATGTTTATTTTTTAAGGATTATTTAATGCGAGCTAAAACTGATGATAAGATTAGTAACGGCCGTAAATTAAACTTCATAGCCATCAAATAAATTTTAAAATTGATTTTTTCTTATTATTTCCACCTTTTACAAGAGGCATTGTGGCCGCTGATCATTTTATCAAGCAGAATATTTATCAGCTCTTCATTCTTCTTGACCAGGTTGCGACATAACACTTCACAATGTATTTCAAAGAGACCAGAAAATATAACCTACCAAAAGAGTATCCCATATAATATCTATTGAATCAAATTATCATATATCTAATGGAGAAAATCTCAATATAAAATAACACCAAATATCAAGACTTGTCATCTCTATATAAGAGTGCGGAGGCATATAGAAACTAATTTGTAAGCAAATCAAAGGGCATACAGGAGGTATTGTGGTGGATATATCGTAGCAAAGAGAATCGTATTTCAAGACTTCGTTGCCGATTCGTTCGTAAGTCAAATCTTCTTGTTTCAAAAATGCTTTCACTTCGTTCAGTGCCTGTAGTTGAAACGTCGATTTTTGTTTTTATCTGTTTTACAAAATGTTAGAAAAATATATATTTTTTTTACGTCCAACCAAATTGAAATTGATGAAAAACGGTGATGGTGACGATGACTCCTTTTAAAAAATCATTGATATAAAAACTGCTTTCAATCACTAAAGTCCACGTTGAAACAGACAAAAAAAGTTGCATCACCTCTCCAGTGATGATGGGAGAGTACTTGTTGAACATCATGGCATGTCCCATCACCGCCTGCCTTTCCTTCTCCAATATCTCCAAGATCTACACAGATTCATTCAAGTTTTAAATGGAATATTCCTTTAAATTTATATAGCAATTGTCTCAGCTTTATTTTATAACGAAAGCTTCGTAAAACAGGTACTGATTATTAAGCGGTCAAACTTTGTATCATTAAATAATCAATGCAATGGTTAGAAAATTGAATTTGGAAATTAATTTCAATATAAAAATATAAAATGTCAATTACTTTGTTCTTGCAACTTTCCACAAACGAATCGAAGATAACTGGCCTCAAATAATCATCGGCAGTCAATATTTTCATGTCCTTCAATGGTACGGGAAGATAATGTAGGATGGTGTTTATTAAGTACAAAAATTATATATGCCACAAAATGACCAATAAGCTCACCAATACTGGTTGTTGTAAAAGTTTTTCAACTTTTGGGAATATTTTGGACGCCTTCTTCAGAAGATCAAAAACATAAAATATCACCTGAAATATTAAATAATACAATTTTTTTTAATCCTATTAAACGAAAACTTTACCGAAAAACTAATAGAAACTCCAACACAAACTTGTTGAAAGTCAGGCCATGAAGGTTCCAAGCCTAGAGACTGCTTCTCAAAGATGAATCTCAACACAAAGCCAGAAAGCCCGTGCTCGTTGGCCACGCTCTGTACATGTTATGTTTTTAAAAATTAACACATCTTATTTCAAGTTTATCAAAAGATGATAAGTCATGAATATTTTGTGTTGCATAGAAGAAAAAAAAGCACGAACAGCGGGTTGGACGAGTAGATTGGTGTATGAAGTCATGGAATTGACGATCAGTTGTTGCATTTGTAAGGTCATGAGGGTGTCGATGCAGCTGTAAAAGTGTTTGCGTCTCTTCGGCTGCTCTTTGCTGGGTACCATCTTGTTGCGATTCACAATGCAGATGATCTTAAGAATGTTACGGTAGTACCTGGTGGTCAGACAAAAAAAAAATAAGTCACGAAAAAATTTTAAAGTTTCTTAAAGAAATAAAGTCATTGAGAATAACCAAAAACTTATCTGATTGGGATGTTCAATATTTATCAAAACATGCTGCATATCTTTCATGAACTTACTCGTCAAGGATCTTTTTGAGATTGTCATTGAAGTTCTTCTGGCATATTTGATGGTAGTCTGAGACTTCCTGGGCTGAAGTTGCTTTTGACAGAGTCTTGCTGCTCACTAAAACAAAATCTCTGTTGTTGCGAGGTATCGTGTCAAAATATTAATCTGTTGTGAGCATTGGTTAAGGCACCTATAAGTTTTTTGCCAAAAGGAATGTATCTGAACCAGGCAGGGGTTCGTGATGTGGAGCAAGTGCTTAAGCCTGAAACCATTGAAAATTCGGTTTACAATTTTTCTAATTGCGTGTAAAAATGAACCTATATTTGTTGTCGGCGTAAGATTTCTTCCACTCTTCGGAACATTCAACTTCTTTAATGGGGAGTGTGTACACTTTGCCAGGATTCAACGAGCCCTCGTCCAACACAAAGTCAACTTTTGAGTTGTAGAAGATAAGGATAAAAGTTTAAGTATTTGGTATGTTCAGTGTCATTAAACGTTCAAGACTTGACTCACTGGTTGTCTTCTTCATGCTTACAATGTAATCGTTTTTTATCTGACCCACTATACAGTTAATCAACTCTGAGTGCTCCGTCTGTAACATTGTTTTGGATTCATCGCATATCGAATAAATGCAACTTGAAACAGCTTTGTTCAACAATACTACGACTCATTAAATATTCAAGATTTCTTTTGAAAAAACACTCATGCAATCTTCAATAACATTGAAATACCACCTTCAACTTGGTGTTGAGTCGTTTGAGGATGCGGTCAATCACATTATAGTCTAGCGGTGTTATGTAGCTGGTACTGATGGCGTTGTATACACAGTAGTTGTATCGCTGAAAGATATCGTTATCAATTTTTATCAAACATTAAGAAATTTTTATATGACGTTATGTATTTATAGTGAAGAATTATATTTCTTAATTGTAGCATTATTCATTTTCAGAATCACATATTTTTATTATAACATTACATTTTTATCGAAACATTTAAAATCTCTAATGTAATATTTTGAATAATTTAAAGAATTTTATTAAGTAATTATAAATCTTTATATTTATGATGCAATGAAAGCTACAAACAAGAAGGAATTTTTCGTATCCGTTTAAACGTATGGTTGTTGGAACCTCGTCTACAAGTTTGTTGTCTTCCGATGCCTCACTATCACCCATACTTTAAAAAAGTCAGTGAATTATGAAGTACTTAAAAGTTAAGAAATGAAAGATATTAAGTGTTTTTAGTTGAAATATTGAATGAAGGATATAGAATGAACGTTAAATAGGTGAGAAGAGAAGCTCTGAAAGAATCTCGAGCACATTTCGTTTTGTATAGGTGGCTCTTTACGTATTCTGAAACACTCTCGAAAATTTTCGGGGTTACATCTACACGTTGTTATTTTTATAATTTTTTTCTTCATAATTTTTGTTTTTGAATGGAAATAAATTTTTCTCTTTTGACTTACATTTGCTACAAACTTCAGCAACGCTAATTTTTTCATATTTGAAGCCAACAGAAGTTTCGTTCCATCTGCATTCTTTAAAATTCACTTTTTTGCTTAATATTTTTCTTTTAGTTTTCTATAAGTGTTGAGTTTTTATTATCATTCAAAATAGCTCAAATACTCAAAGAATTGCATTTAAAAAATAATAAACGATACCTTATTACCAGAAGACATTTTCAAAATCAGTTGGCATGGTTTTGCTTAAAAGAGCATCAAAGCAATAAAATTAATACAGTCATTAAAAAATATAACTTTTTCTTTGAATTTTCTAAAAATTTTTAAAAAAATTGAGTTTTATTAAATAGCTTTTATTAAAAAATCTCATGAGCTTTATTTAGAAACATTTTAAAATACAAAGTACCTAGTTGCTTTTGTTTAAACAAGAAGACACCGCGGTTTTTTTAAACTATGTTTTTTAATATGTTGAGATAACATTGTTAAAACAATAAAAATGATTTTTTTAGCCTATCAAAAATTTTGCATACTCAATATTCATATGTAGCTAATAATCCTGAGACGACGAGAGACCGCGTATTTCGAATGTAGACCAGAAACAGAATCGTGAAAAAGAAAAAACATTGTTTGCCTATATTAAGTCTTTGTCTTCCCGTCATACGATCAGATACGGACAAAATATGAAGAACTAGGAAAGTTATTGTAAAAAGTCTTGTTTTTTGAAAAAAAAAACAATTTTTAAAATTATTCAAATAATTTTTGGTTTAATTTTATTAAAGTAAGAATGTTATCTAATAGTTTTAACTAAGTATAATAGCCTAAATAAAATTTTAAGGTCAACGAGCACAAAGTATTTATTTTAAAAGACACGAAGCTTTTCGTAAGACTAGCTTACATTATCAAGTGATAAAATAGTTTTAACAAAATTCACATTTAAATAGAAAATAGTCTGTTGTCTTTGGAGTACAAGGTCAATAAATTTTCGAAGATGGCTGCTAAAAGAATTGCCAAATCTATGGTTGATTGGGCAGCATTTGCTGAAAGAGTTCATTCCGATCAACTTTCTTATTTTAGAGCTTTCAAATCAAAGTCCGACATGTATGTTTCCAAGTAAGTGTCATATTATCATTCACAATTATTTGGTTTTTTAATGAAATTTTTGTACTTGATATATTAAATATCTATATTGCAGATATAAAAATATTTGAATTCGCTAAAATTCACGAGATGATCTTTATATTTTTTCCCGAGGGTGCATCGTCATCCAGAGGCCTTACCAGCCATAGACTTTGCTCATTACAGGGAGAAGTTACACGATGCTTCACTGCTGGATGTGTTCGAAAAGGGGGTGAGGTTTAATATGTTCCACTTTTCAATAATTTTAAATTTAAGGGAGACTAAGCATAACCTTAGAAGGTCTCTATTATTTTGAGTTAACTATTCTTATTAATTATTTCATTAGGAATAATAATATGTAATTATAAAATATGTAATCATTAACTGATATTTATTATGTATTATAATCTTTGATAACCTTGAAAAGTTCCTCTTGATTGACTCCATTATTGAAATGTCATTTTGTAATACCTTAGTTTCATTGTTCAAATTTCTTTTCAGTACAAAGCAGTAACTGTTCCTTACCCAACTGATACCAAAAACACAAAAAGCAAGATTGAGAGTGAAGAAAAGGCAGCAGTAAGTGATTAAAACTACAACACTATTAATATCATTTCTTAAATTAAAAATATATATTAAAAAAACTTAGTTAATAAAAATTTTTCAATATTTTGATTGTTATGTTGCTTTTTTTAGGTTTATAATTTGCTATTCTGTAACTACATACTTTATGTGGAAAATTGTAGACAGCAATATTAATTGATTATTTTTTTTGGTTAATTTATTCATCATCATTTCTTCGAATGCTTATCAAAATGTTTCAGTTATGCTCTTCATCTCTGTTTCATTGTTGTTCCCATGCTAGTCTAAATGAAAGTTTATATAACTCATAATCATCACCACTCAATGTCACTTGTTAGAAAATCTTTGATTTATACTTAATATAGACTCTTAATCATATTCAATGGAAGACTTAATCATATTCAATCAAAAAAGCTGCAATGAACAGCATAATTCGAATTGAACAGTTGGAGCAGAGCAAGAAATTTGTGGCTGATGTGCAGGCTCAAATCAAAGCCTCCAAGGAACTTGTTAGTAATATTTTCCATGCATGCTAGTTTGGTAACCGATGTTAAACAATTATATCTTGTGTAAATTTTCCAAAATTTCACATCAAATGTAAGATTTTTTTACAAATACATTTATTTAAAGAAAAAGCTATAGTTTTTGATAAGTTTAGCCTTATTATAAAACATTGTGTGTGTGAATACCAGAGTTTTTAATGCTTTTTTATTATTTTGTGATTTTGTGGTAATATGCCATTAGGCTTATTGAAATAAATTTTAGAGAATTGAGGTTATGTTTTTTATTTTTTAATTTTTGAACTATTAATTCAGAAATTTATTTATAAATGGAATATATTATTTAAAGTTTTTTATAAAGTTTATTCTTATTTTATAGAAGAGCAATTAAAATGAAAAATAATCAAATTTTTTATTTAAATGAATCCCCATTTCAATTACTTCACTAATGCAATTCACATACATAATAGCGTTTAAAGTCATTTAACAATGATAGGAAACCTCATATTGAAAAGTTAAAATATAGCATTCAGAATTTAAAAACTATAAAAATTCCAATAACTGAAATTAATGCTCACAGCTGCAGAAGATCGGTCAAGTGCCAGACTTTGAGCACATGACCTTGGACATGATGGCCTACTACTTCCCCGAGACTATACCCAACCCCACTGAGAGACCCACTTTCTGGCCCCACGACAAGAAGTCTCAGTTCCAGTACAACCCTCACTCCTTCAAATAGTAACACTATTGGGTCTTTGATTTCTCATAATGGTTTAGGATTCCCACTTTGTTTGCGTTGTTTCATAGATGGGTGGTATTTAATGATTCTTTGATATGAGGACTTTGATTAGTGTAATGATACTTGGCAATAAACCTTTGAAGGTTTAATTATTTTGGAGTAGAATTTTAAAATAAAATAAAACTTTGAAAGTTAAGCTTAATTTTTTATTTTTAAAACTAAGAAATTCGTAGATTAAAATTTTAAAACGAAATAAAATTTTATGACGAGAAATGATGTTCATGCATACATTGATTCAGACATTAAAACATGATTTGATGGCATGAACAATTAAAGCATGAAGAATTATGCAATTAAGAGCACTTAAACAAAAGGATGATCACAGTACATACGAATAGGTGAATACTGAAGCTCTGCCGTTAGGCATTAATCAAACTGTTTTGATTCGAATACTACGAGTTCAAGTTTTAATCACGGTAAGTCCGATCAGGTTTCAAATTTATCAAAGCGTTGAACTGCTGGATGTAGATGTTCTGCTGCTTAAACATCACTCCTGACGGAGTCTCGGGCATTAGTGCACTCACACCACATTGACCTTTCTTTGAACTCACCCTCCAACACCAACCTTTGTTGCGATTTTGAAAATAATTATCATTTAATAATGAATTTGTTATAGACTCCACACAAACTCACCTGATGGTCACTTTCCAGGGCTCCTTAGTGAGGTTTCTTTCCCGTTGGTTGTATACTGAAGTGGCTTCAGACGCCAGCATTTCCTGTCCTCCTGTGCCCAGCCTAGTTGTCAACGTCTCTATGCTGGCCACCTTCGCGCCTGTTTTATGTGAAAACTCTCATTGAAAAAAAAATAGAGAAAAATCATAAACAAAACGATTGAAATGGCATCTACGAAACAATGAAGGATACCAGAGTAGGTTAGCCAAGCGTTGATTTTTTGTTCAACCTTGGTGAGGTCTTCATACAAACTCTCAACTCCCATACTGTCCGACTCTTCTGTGGCATTCAGCTGGGCTCGTTTCATTGGGCTTGGACTAAAGTACTTGTAAAATAACTTCTTGCCTGGTTGTATTTATTTCAAAAAATTCTTTATGATTATCTCTAACTAATCCATCAAAATTACAAAAACTAAGTTTTTTATGACTGACCGGTAGTGGCAGACACAATGGCGTTTGAAACAGGTGAGTTTTGATTGGACTTGTAGTAGGTCAATCTGAGAATTTGAAGGTACTCTGTGCGGTGATTTGACAGACCTCCGTATGAGCTGGCATGTTGACAATGTGTGCACTTGTCCCATAAAGTCATCGATTTTGTCTCAGTGTCTGTGAGATAAGCATATAGCAAGTGGAAAAAATAATTTATAATAAAGGAAACTTTAAGGTCATGGAAAGGAGTCAGTGACTTTTAGAAAAAAGAAAGATACTGACTATAACAAAATAATACTGATTTACTATCAAGAATAACTGCAAGTATTTCAATACTCACTGCAATGATAAATAAAAACAAATAGATGCAAATGTAATCCTGGACACCTTTCTTGACTTTAACGAATAGACTCTGCACGCCAAGGAAGGTGATGAGTGGGTTTTGGTATATGAAGTTCGAAGCTCTTTTCCACAGTTCAGAGTAGGTCTGGTAGCCTGCGTTGTGGGGGTTTCTGTGGTCTTGGGTCGGAATGAAGTCGTACACGCCTGTCAAAAGTGCCATCATATATACTGTTAGATTGCCCACATGTTTCACTAACTTTTGATATAATTAATGAATTATAATATTTTTTATGTATTATATAAGAAATTTTGAAAGATGTAATTTTGGATTAAACGTCAAAAAGAGGTCTAAATGCTACTTCAAAAAGCCATATGACCTTATCATAAAACGTTATTGAAGAGGATGACAATTAAATTGAAGATATTTCAAGTTAAGATTATGAGACAACATAGAATCACATGGTAGTGATTAAGTTTATATATCAACTGCGTCAAATCTCTCAATAATAATATAGACATAAAATGATGGTGTTGATGATGATGATGATGATGGTGTTGATGTAAATGAATTCATTGAAAACTGAAGTAAAATCAACAGGTCTTATGTGTAAGTATGTCTGTTTGAAACCAATCAATATAAATTTATATATCATATAGTGTATTATAAGTTGATTTAAATTCAAAGAAATATACTTGTGTACAAAGCTGTTCAATTTTTTATCAATTGATTATCAAGGGTACATCTAACGTCTAACCCATGCCAGCATGAAAACAGAAGTAAAACGTTGATGATGATGATGATGATTTCGATTGTAATAACGGTAGTGATTTTATATTGACGCATTCAATATATTAATAAAAACCTTTATTAGATAAATAAATACATATACTAAAATGCTTGAGACCCTTAAAACGACTAATGGAAATGCCATAGAAGGAGGCTAGTTTAAGAAAGATATTTTTGAAAAAGGTTCTCATAACAATACTACATGATGGACTGAACATGTGTTGGAGTTGTGTGTGTGTGTGTGTGTGTGTGTGTGTGTGTGTGTGTGTGTGTGTGTGTGTGTGTGTGTGTGTGTGTGTGTTAGTTTTGGTTTATGTATATGTATATACATGGCAGACATAAAATGGTCAGTGATAATAAACGACAAAACACGATGCTTTTATTACTGAAACTCTTAAAATTTATTTTATGATACACACACATGACATTAAGTTTCAAGACTTCAATTGAATAACTTGATAAGTGAGTTCCAATTAAATCCTTGTAACGACCTTGCTCCAAAACTTTATCTACACGCGTGTATAATATAGCAACAAAATAAGCATAAGCGCCACATTAACACTAGTGTTTTTGCTAACAAACATGAGTACACAGGATTATTTAAAGCCGAAGTTTTTCACTTTATCTCCTGATGGTGATTCGGTGGAATTAGGCTCTTGTTTGAAATATTTTATGACTCTCTTGTGTTGAAGCAACATATTTCACTGTTTAAACTACCTTATTGAATGAGTGTAACAACCACACAAAACACCCACGTGTATACCGTCAAACGTGTCAACAATGAAATATTTAAAAGTATGTACTTCATACCACATAAAAATACATCCACTGTACAAAAAGCTATAATTAGTTGCATTAAAAACATATGAAAATGAACCAGGCACCAAAAAATAACAGTTAAACAAACATTTTCAAAAAAAAATTTCAAACAGATCCATAAAACACCACACCTTCTTCCGCCTAAAAGCCTTAGGATTTTCATTATTATTTCTATTATTACTTTTTTCTTAAACCAGTATACATAAACTCCCAAAACCCCTACATCACACACCCACTAACACCCTCCCCGACTCACAGATCTCATCACTAGTAGTCTTCTCAGGGTTATAGGCGACAAGCACCCTCAGAAACCATGTGTAATCCTTGGACTTGTCAGCCTGTTCGAACCACACACAAGTATCCACGTCGCTAATGTCACTCAAAAGCTCCAGAGTCTCTACTCTTAAAATTTGGCCTGTGAGCGTTATGATGATTGATGGATGGAGTGATGATAATGATTATAGATTAATTATGGTGATGAAATGGAGAGATAGTAATGATTATGTGAGACATAAAGGCGTCATCAATATGATGAGCATATAGACTTTTTAAAAGAATGATAAGAATTCCAATACTAATGCTGATGAAGAACCTGATTCGGGATTCATTACAAAGATGAAAAATGTGTTCATATAAATCACACACACACACACACACACACACACACACACACACACACACACACACACACACACACACACACACACACACACACACACACACACACACACACACACACACACACACACACACACACACACACACACACACACACACACACACACACACACACACACACACACACACACACACACACGTACAACATACACAAATTACATGGATACATAATAAAAACATGATGTTTAATTAATATTCATGAAGAGGTCACGTGAGCACTTGAGGTAACGATTGAGAAACTCGAGTAAACATTGGCGTTAGTTTATTTAATCTTTGGGCTTCTAATCAATGCATGCATTTACTTTTAATCGCAAAGCTACTTTGAAATGCATGGGTATCTCTTTGTAATTGGATCGTTGGAACACGTCAGTATATCTGTATTTATCCATTAACTCCCGGGCTTGATGTGAAATCCATGTATTAGAAGCACCATTAACTTTCTGGAATTTTTTGTTCTGTCGGGAGAAGCCTTCTAGCATTGAAAAGAGCTTGACTCAGTTCAAGTATTTAAGATGCTTCAGCGTTAGAATGGTGATGATGATGATGTTTAATTTCATTTATTATTATCTTCATCATCATTATCATAACTATTTTCATCAAATTTAATACATTCGTCTCGTCATAAATAATTAAAAATTTGTTAAATCATTTCAAAACTCAATTCCATATAAAAATCTGTGCCTTTGATATCTTATTTATATATATATTATAACTTTTCAGAGACATCTTATGTATGTTTTATATAGCAATTAAACTTTAAAAACATCAATTGAGGATTCATACATTTATTTAAGAGAAAAGCTATAATTTTCGATAAGTATAGCCTTATCATAAAACATTAGCATTAACATTAGCTAATGTTTTATGATAAGGCTATACTTATCGAAAATTATAGCTTTTCCTTTAAATAAATGTATGAATCCTCAATTGATGTTTTTAAAGTTTAATATATATTATGCATTTTTTAAACTATAACTTAGTCCATATGGATTGTTTGAAAGGGCTTAAACTTTTCCTTTAGTACCCTTTTGTACCTTCTCTAATTTAAAACTGAATTTAATATTTACAATGCAAGCGATGAACGAAAACTAATAAAGTAACTTTTTTGATACATAATTTAAACAGAAAAAATAAAAACTGTTATCAAAACGAAAACAATGAAAGAATAATTAATTTCAAAAATAATGGAACAAGAGACAAAACCACAAATAACAAAACTGAACTCTAACCCACCACACATCAACACTCTCTAAAGAACGCATAAAAATCTCATCTAACAAACCACACAACACATCTCCACGCATTATGAAGAGTAAATAAAATCAATTCCAAAGACTATACATTAGTTACCACCAAAAAAGTTTCGAGAAAAACTCAGAACATTAACAAACACACAAACATTTGAAAAAAATCGACTCTCACAATAACCATCAAACACTTACAAATACCACCCACCAAACATTCCTACTCTTCACCACACCTACTACACACCACCATACCTACCAAACATCACTACACCCACCAGCAAACATCACCCACACTACCACACCCACCAACCCCCACACTCCCAACCTCTCAAGGCCCTTCTATGGATATCTGAGTTGAGCCTCTTCAACAGATCACTGAAGAAAGTCTCGCCCTTGGCTTCACACGTATACACCACATAACCCAATCTGAATGTGTTGGATATCTTGTCTTCACTGATGCTTCCCCTCTGTGAGCCTGAAGTCTTTATGAAAACCTCCTCAAAGATGAAGTACCACAGTCTGTAATGGGATGGTTATGAGGAAGCGTGTGGTGGTGTGGTGATGATGTAGTGTGGTGGTGGGATGGTGACGTGGTGTTGAGTGGTTTGATGTGGTGTTGTTGATAAGGTGGTGTGGTTGTGACTACAATGATGATTTGGTGTAGTGATGACTGTAAAAGTGTTAATGATAAATTTCTGGTTGTTAAAGGCGTGGCATTGATGAGTGTGATTAAAAACATGATGGTAAGAGTGTCATTTCAATATGAGTGATGATTGCAAGGTGATGACACAAGTGTGTGTGCTTTGTAGAGCTGTTTGGTGTGTTTAGCTGTGTAAAGATGTGTTATGAGTAACGATGTTGAAGATACGGTGTGATGCGCTGTGAACCCTATTTCATCGTATTATCCTTGTCTTATTTGCACCGTAGTTGCGTCAGTGTTTCAAAATAGGCATTAATTTATTTTTTGTTTATATTATGATTTTTTTTTAAATTTTATTATCTTCTTGGGTGGTAGTGTGTTTATGTAAATCGAATGAAATATAACATAATTCAAATAATGTTAAGCTTTTCCCATGACAATATACACTTCATGCCTCATGTTTATTTCAAGGATGATAACAACGACTTATTAAAATACGCCCTCTAGTTGAAAAAACAAAACTCAAAAATTTAAAGTAGGATAGCCTATCCTCTGGTATACTTCACTCAATAATGTAAATTCGACTTACAAAAAGCTTCGGGTTTTTTTGGGATAAATACTTCGTGTTTAATGAATACTTTTAAATACTTGTTTCTCATATATAAGACGTTATTACCTAACAATGGTTACGCATCCATTGATTTGTGTTGCATGCTGGATTTGTATTACATCAATATAACACAAAATTTGTGTTTATTCGAGGGCGCACTTATATTTTTATTGAGTATTTATTGATATTTATTTTTTATATTCATTTCATTTTGTATATTTATCTTAATTTTAATTAAAATTCTTTATAATATTCAATTTATATAATTAGTTACTTTATATTTTTATACAATGTAAATCTTTACAAAATTTGAATTTATTTATTTTAATTTGTTCTGTATATATATTCACTTATACATATATCTTACCAATATCTTTATAATATTTTACATGTATTTTTACTTTTAAAACTCTTTCAAATCATGTCTCCTAGATAGATTATCAAGCATTGATCGGGGGATTCATTTAATATGTTATCCCAGTTTGTATACTGTTAAGGTAGTTTTAATGTAATTTCTGTTTTAATACTTTTATATTGTAGTTAACACTATCTTATATATTTTTTATAGGAATATGTTGTATTAAATGTATATATACTGTTATGTGTATTTAACGTTATCTTTATTATGTAGTTTCATCATCATTCTGTTTAGGCCCGTTTTCCTCCGCAGAAGGTTAGGAAAATTTAATATAATTTGACATTACTATATTAAATTAGGTTTTATATCCTTTTTATATTGTATTGAATGTCAAAAAACTGTTGCATTTGAATCAATACAAACCGACTACCTGTTATGATTTGTGAATGAGATCAACCCAAGATTATTATTAATATTATCATAGTGGTTTGAGACTATGATGAAGCCTTTAAGATTTCTTGTACATGTTTAAAATCATCTTATATATCTGCTTACTAATGAGTTATCATTATATAAAGGTATGTATGAGTTCAGCTGATACGAAATCTTGAAATATTTGGAAACACTATGGAGTTATGCGAGGAACACAGGTGAATGTTAACGAATAATAAAAGTGCTTCAATTTATTCTTATCGCTATTGAAGCGTTTTTGTATTAATTTGTTCGTCATATGCATTAGATTAGTTTGTTTTCATTAAAACATGCAGTTTTTAATCAATCGTATTTTTATTTTTAATGATAATCCAAAACAAGGTGTGGAGAATTTTTTAAAATTAAACGCAGTAACTAATTAAAAACTCGCATACAGATTCAAAAATAAAATATGGATTTTTAATCTCTTAACACGCACACAAACAAATACACATAAACATAATAAAAACACACACAAACAAACATACAAAAAACCAACCACTCACACAAACAAACAAACGCACACACACACACACACACACAAACCTCAGCCCCCTACAGCACTTGGTTCTCATATCTCTCGACATACTCTTCACCATCACACCAGTGTCCGTGTACAATGGCCTGTCCACAGTCGTCCACGTCACTGTCTCACATGTTAAGACTATCACGTGAGGGTTCTTCAACGACCAATCATTGGCTCTGTCTACTAAAGAGCTGTGATTGGTTGGTTCAGTGGTTGTTAATAGACGTAATGATGGAAATATATTTTGTGATGAAGTTGATTATAACTTCCTGTTATGAAAATAGAAAATCTATACTTAATTTAAAATCATTGATATAATTGGACGACGAAAATCCACAACAGACCCAGATAGACTTGTCTAACTGAATGGACTTTCTTAATTCAACAATTAATTAATTACTCAATTAATCAAACACCTGACTTACATGGTGGTCAATTCCGATAATAACTTATTCAGTGAAACGTGAAATAAATTGTGATGAAAACCAGGTGAATAAAAGAAAAGTGGATAAGTTGGTATCAATAGGGATAGACCAGCCATCAGTGATGTTATAAAAATAATTATTAAAACTCAATGTTTTACATACTAAAATATATTTCACTATATAATTCATCATCATCATCATAAACGTTTATAATTGTATTAGAAGTTAATTATTTTAACGTACACAGATGTTTATTCATTTCGAATAAAGTTTGGAATGTTGCCATGAAATATAACAAATAATTTAGGATCTTTAATTTTTTAGATATGCTTCTAAGTGTATTTTTTCTGTTTTTTTATGTATGTATGTATTTATGTATGTATGTATGTATGTATGTATGTATGTATGTATGTATGTATGTATGTATGTATGTATGTATGTATGTATGTATGTATGTATGTATGTATGTATGTATGTATGTATGTATGTATGTATGTATGTATCTATATGTTTTGGTTTTATAAGGCACAAGGTAGTATACAAAAACTACTCAAAAAACTCAAAATAAAAATGATAGCAAAACAAAATACCCGATAATATGTTCACTATATGGTCTTATAGACAACACAAATAATCAAACAGCAATAAACTGTATGAGTAACCATAATGTGAATGATGTGTGAGGTTGAATTGAATTTTATCATTTTTAATTGTATATGGTGGGCAGATTGTTTATATGAAATGGGTGAATGAGTTGATGATGGATGGATGGATGATAAATTGATTTATGGAGTAATAATGGATAGATGGATGGCAAGATAAAGGAATGTATTGGGTAAATTTAGATTTAAAAACTTGCTTAAAGAATTTTTTCTCAGTATCCAATGAGCGAAAAGATTGAAATGAATATAAAATAATGAACAGGTAGGTATGAAAAAAAAGGGTCAAGAATTGAGTTTGAATCTTGAGATGACTAGCTGTATGAGTCATGAGGCCTGTATCTCTCTATTGTATCTCTTTGTTTTATTGTTCATCTATGTTGTATTTTCGTATGTCTTTAATGATTTTGTTGGTTGAATATAAAAATTTGTAACAAGGAGAAATTTCAAAAAAACAAGAAACATTATAAAATAATGAAAATAACTTCAGTCTAATATTTTTGTCTGTGTTTCTGTGTGCATTTATGTACTTGTGTGTTTCGTTTTGGGCGTGGTAGCCAAAGTATAAAATTTATTTCTAAAAATTAACAACATTGCCAAAGTTTTCATTTAAAGCCATTAATTAAAATGAAATAAATGTCTCATTATTTTTAATGCTATTCCTCGCCATTTTTGCCACCATCATCATAACTATTTTATAAACAATGATTTTAAATTTTAATCAAAGCTGAATCTCAATTTCTCAATGATAAAACCTTCATCGCGCATCTCTTCACCATCATCATTCTCATCATCATTGACATCGTTATCACCATCGTCATCGTTACCAACATTTTCACTATAACCATGATCCTACTCATCAGCATCATCATCAGAATCTTTGTTTTTCATTGTATTAAGAATCTGAAACCTTCCATTAACTCAAAAACCATTCTGCAGGGTAATTCAATTTTTACCTTCTTTTCTCAACCACAATGTCTTAATCATCATCGTTAATACTATCGTCATCACCACCCTCATTTTCACCCTTGTTCTCATCCTCATCATCATCATACTCATCATCACCACCACCATCTCATGACCCAAATGTGTAGAGTTTCATCTGAAGAGATTAATCTTCAACATTTTAGATGTTTTTTATTTGTTGATAAGGCTATTTGATAATCCGATACTAATTTTATTATTGCTGTTATGCAATTAATGATGTTGCAGAATATAAAAAAATAATGATTAGAATAATAATAATAAATGAAATGCTTTCTTGACATTTAGACTTGTTCAAGCTAAAATACTAACCTTATTTAGAAAATTCAAAAAAAACATAATAAACAACAAAATAAATCATGTTATTACTATATATATTATTATTACTATTATTGTTATTATTATTGGTTTTTTAATGCTACCAATCTCTGCAAGGAATATTTCCAAACCAGGGACTGTTATACGCCGATAAAACAAATTAAAAATTAATTTAAAGATGAAAGCATTAAAAGTGAATTCATTCAAGGCTACTTGAAGTCATCGATCAGAAATAATAAATATCTTCAACAATTTCTCTCGCTAATTTTAGCATTATTATTACCGTGTTTATTACTTTAGTTTCCATTATTCTTATGATCTATATTTCAAAAAATCTCAAAGAATTTTTAAAATTAAAAAATTTAATATTTTTAACAAAAAAATATAAATATTTAAAAACTAAAAAAATCCCAGACGAAGTTCACTGGGCTTAAATCTCTGTAGAAATTCTTTATATCATCATAAATTATCACTTTTCTATTAGTTTTATTAACACACCCCAGTTTTACTGGACTATATGGAACAATGTTTTATGTTTGCAATGATAGAGCCCACACTTATAGTAGACATATAAGTGTTAAAATTGAATGATTGGCAAAATTTTTAATACGTTTGATAATGTATCATTAAAGATTCCAGCACTCGACTATTATTAAAAAGTGCAAAGTGCCATTAGAAGATAAATGCTTTGAATTTTTAAATGTCCTATAAACAAATGCATCATGTCTTTGAGAGTTTTATTATTAATCTGTTTATCTATCTATCTATCTATCTATCTATCTATCTATCTATCTATTTATTTATCTATCTATCTATCTATCTATCTATCTATCTATCTATCTATCTATCTATCTATCTATCTATCTATCTATCTATCTATTTATCTATCTATCTATCTATCTATCTATCTATCTATCTATCTATCTATCTATCTATCTATCTATCTATCTATCTATCTATCTATCTATCTATCTATCTATCTATCTATCTATCTATTTATTTATTTATTCTTTTTTTTTTTAAATTAGCTATCTACCTAGCTCTCCATCCCTCTATATTTTATTTATCATTATAGAATAAAAAAAGTATCACCCGAGACTCATTAAGCTCTCGAGATTGAATAAACACTTCAAGTTTAAAGCTTATCATGTTTTTGTATCTCAATACTTTTCAGGTGTTTAATAAAATTTATAATTAGCATTTACGCATTAATACATAGCCATTTTTTGCATGAATACCATAGATACTCAAGTAGTAGTAGGAGTAATAATAGTAGAAGTATTAGTAACAGCAGTAGTACAGTAGTAGCAATAGTAGTTCTATTCAAGGTAAATACAATATGACATAGTGATTGAGAAATAAATTTGAGGTTAGTTTTGCGTAATGCAGCCCGTTCAAACTTGAGGTAATCTTAATTCAAGAAGCTCTGTTGTCAACAAGGACCATTAGCCAATCAATCACAACGATATCAGAATATCAATCTGTTGATAAAATCCCTAAGAACCTGATGTTATTTAGACTGTAAGAAGAAAGATAGCAGTTTGTAACTACAGTCACTATTCGGATATATTTTTGTATCAAAACCAAAATTGTCATTGCTTTTATTCTTATTATTTTTACTCTAAACTTTGAACTATTTGAAGAGCCAAGATCAATATTGTCATAACGACAAAACTTTCTAAAGAAATAAAATCAATACTACTATGTCAACCAAATGAAAAAATTTGAATATATTCGGCCGTGTATCTACCAAAAAGCTTGATGTTTAAATAAGAAGAATGGTTTTTGTTTTTTGTTGAAGCAAACACGAAATTTTAATTAGAAAAATGTTTCAAATCTTTTTGTATGTAGGACTCATATCAAAATACTTGTGAAACTTGGTTTTTTTTCTTTTGGGTTATTCTTCATTATTTGGCTTATCATGTTTCTTACTGACTTCAAACCCCAGTAATAATTAAACATCTACAATGAGATGTAGTCTTCCAACTACGGTTGCATCTGTATGAAGGTACCATGAAGTTATATAATAAAGATAAAGTAGTAATATGGACCTCCCAGCTACCTGTACTATTGAAGATTCTACATTTATGCTCCTATTCAAGGTTCAATGAAATTGACAAATATTTTGCTCTCATCATAATCAAAAATTTTTTTTCTGTATCATCATTATCATCATCATCACCCGTATTAATACCTCATCATAATCATCATCACCACTATTCATTTAATAAGCATCATCACTACAAACAGAATCATCATCATTCCCCTCATTATCTTCCTCTTCATCACCGCCAACTTTTATCAGTGTGCTGTTATTTATTCAACATTGGTAAAATCAAATGCCATCTTTATCATTGAAACAATTTATCAATATTTTTGTGAATTTATAGCAATATAATAAAAATCTTTCAATACCACTACCACTACTACTACTACTACTACTACTACCACTACTACTACTACTACCACTACTACTACTACTACTACCACTACTACTACTACTACTACCACTACTACTACTACTACTACCACTACTACTACTACTACTACTACTACTGTTACTACTATACTACTACTACCACTACTACTACTACTACTACTCCTATCAATATAAATGTCAACTATAATAATAAAACTATAAAAATATAGATTAATAGCAGAAATAAAAACAATAATACCATGTAGACCGTCCAAGTGTTCTTCCCTGACCTCAACAATTAGACTTCACACAACATCTCTAATTACGTTGTATTACATTTTTATGCTTAACATTATTATCCGCTAGTACTATTTTTTTAAAATATATTATTACTTTTATTTTTATTAATATTATAATCTTCAACTATATTTTTTTTTCTCAATATTCATATTTATATTAACTTATTTCCATATCAATTATTAATATTAGTAATATATGCCTTAATATTATTGTTATTATTTATGTACTTGTATATATTTATATAATTTATATTATATTCATATGGTTGGTGATTTTTTTTGAAGTTTTGTTTACTGGTATTGCTATTATTAATATATAATGAAAGACATTTTTTATATTTAATTGAAGAACTTTTTAAAAAATAATAGTTTTCATTACATAGTGGGAAGCTATTCGTTGAAACTTGACTTTGGCTCAGAAAAATTTTCGTTTCGTTATTATTCCTATTATTGATTCAGCCTAAATATCAATTACCTAATAAAATAGTTTTAGTTTCTTTATATATTATGAATTAATTCAAACTCTCATCTATCAATATCTTTTTCATGCCATTTTTTAGATTTAAATATAAAACAAACTATTATTAATATTAATGTAACTTTGATATTAATTATTATTATAATTTTTCCTCGTTTATGGTGGTTCTATTCAAAATGATAATTTTCACAGGTTGTATGGATATAAGTCAAATCAAAATATCTACCAAAAATTAGCATATGAGTGTTTCAGAGTTATTTCAAATTTTTAAAATATTAAGTATATGTAAAATTTTTGATATATTTCAATGATAAATAAAAATATTTTTACCAATTTTATCAAATATTAATTCTCCAAAAAATTTTTTAAATAATAATAATAATAGCACTAGTAGTAGTAGCAGTAGTAATAATAACAATAACAATTATCATTATTCTTATTATTATTATGAAAATAAAAGTAGTTTTATATTGATGCTCAACCTAGATTTCCTACATTCAAAATAAGCATATAATATTATACAAAGGTTCACCATTCAATTACATATGCAGATGTTTAAAAATAGTAACAATGGAAAACAATGGAAACATCAGCTGTTCTTTATGTCATAGGTTAAATTAATAATCAATAGACCGTCAAGTCATATTGATTAGTTTAAAAATGAATTGAGGTCTCTATTAAAGATTAAATTAATAATTTTAAAAATATAAAATAGTTAAAAAAACAGTATTGTGCAGTAAGAGATATTATTCAATTAGAATCATTAAAGAATTGTAATTATGAAATTTAAAGTCAAACAGTAAAGAAATGCTACATTAAAATATAATAATAAAAATAATGTTTTAAACTTCAATTGAATAAGGATCAACCTCAAACGATCATAATAAAATATTATCCTAAGTAAACGAATTGAGAAAACTAAGTCATTATTCTTAATTAAAAACAAAAACGATCTTAAACTTCAAGTACCAAACTTGCGATACCAGGTTAAAATTGTACTTCGCGTCGTTATTATTAACCGATAACACAAGATAGTTATATCTAACTGCCATTCTTAAACAATGAGCCGCCTTAAAGTGATTTTTGTTGGGTAATGATGTCAAAAAAGATCACTAACCTGAACTTTTCATACTCGTCCTCTTTTTTCCCCTTGCTACATGGCATAAAGTCGATGTGTCTCAGTTTCCATTGCTGAGTCATGTTGCTCAAGGCGCCATATTGGTTGTTGGCAGAAGATGTGTTCAGAAAGCTGTTTCTGCTTGTGTCTAGTTTTGGAGTTTCTATAAGTTTACGGGGGCTAAAGGATTTTGGGCTGTATGGCTGTGGAGAGTTGAAACCGTTTTCATTATTGTGGTCATTACTGTGGTCGCCGTTGCTGGTTAGTTTGGGCACGGGAAAGACAGGTACTCCAAGAATTTTTTTGTCGTAACCTGCCGAAGTTCTCTTAGCCATGACTGTTGTGAATTATTTTGAATTGATTTTTTTGCTAATAAAAATGAAACTTTGTTTGAAATAAAAACATTATATCAAAATTTTCATTCACTTTCGAGTAAAATTTCCATCAAACACTAAAAATATTTTTAGCTGCACAATTTTTTTAGTTAAAATTTAATAATAATAATACTAAATTCATTGCTGAAACATAGTCTTTATACTAACACAGATTCATTGTAATTTCAATAACTTTTTAAAATGGTTTTTTTTTGTCTTTTTTGCACCAAATATTTTAAAAAGCAAAGAAGTATTAAAAAATACAAACCTCTATTTAAAGTTTTTAAAAATAGTCCAAATCGAGCTTAAAAACGAGAAAAAATATTCATCAAAGATACACACTAGAATTTTAATTCTCATTATATATACCTGCTTTCGTATGCGACTGAACCAAATATATAAACTTATAACGTATCCCCAATACAATATACAAACTATTTAAAACACACAAGTGTTACTCCTTTTCAATGTGGTTTATATGCACAAATTTAGCATAACCAGATATGAAGTTACGTGGTATGATAAGAGACTAGTTTTTATGCATATTCTCCAGGCTGAATATGTTAAATAACTGCCACTCGATAGATACTCAATATGCAAAAGTGGAGACCTTAAGATCTCTTCTTTTCGGTAAGCTTTTCAAAGCACAATAAAAATCATCTATAGCAAAGTGTATGCCATTTTGAAAATTAATGATAGAAATAATTATGAAAATTTTAGAAAAAATCTGAAAAATTATTGAATCTTATGTACAATATATTACATAAAACACAGTGATTTGAAATATTCGTATGAATTTCAATGCCAAAAAGAATGAAGAATTTTCTTCTATAAGGGAGTTATCTACAATACATATAAAATAACAAGTTTATGACTAATAACATCGATAATGATAAAAAGGTACAGAGGCCGTTCATACTTTTTTTTACACATATAATTGCATTCTGAACTGATATACAGTGAGTAATGATACATAGTATTAGCACAAAGAAACGTTGAAACAAAGAAGTTTGATTTTTCTGTCAGCGGTGGTATAAAAGAGTATTATTTTATATTAAGTTAGTCTTATCTTTTATATTCTGTTGAGTAATCCGAGGTTGAATTATATGGCGTGTCATTTATCAGGGCCAGCATCAAAATTACCGGAACAACTCCTTTACATTATTTATTTGGTACAGTCAATAGAAACTGAGATTTTTTTTGTGAGTTATTGTCATTTTATGAACACTTAAACATTATATTGTTTTTTTCGATTCTGATTTATACACAATAACTTAAACTGCTCTCCGTTTGAATATGTATTCTTGTGACATTTTCAAGTACTAAATTTGTATTTTTAATATGATATTGAAACTTTCATTTTTCAGATTCCACTATGTTTAATTATGTAAAAATTGGATTATAATGAACAAACGTTAAACCCTACTGTATGAAAATAGTGGATGAAGTTTTTTAAGTGGAAGATCAACCTAAGAGATCTTTTGTATTATTTGTCGATAAATAAAATTTTTGTTGCTAAAAAAGAGTTTTTTAGGATAACTTGATTCAAAATGAACCCCTGCTAGTTATATAATTATTTTATTATTGCTCTAAACGTTTTGTTGGTTCTCATCAGAACAAGTCTATTTTTTAATAATAAGCTTGAATAATAGTAAAAACCTTTCATTGACCAGTTAACAATATTGACTAGAAAAACCCAACAAGAAAAGCCCACATATCGTCTTCACAAGGTCACACCTTACAGCCAGGCTCATGGGCATGGTCTAGTTTAGTACACGCACTCATACATAAAAGAAACTACTGACAACAATCATTGCTATAATTGATTCACTTTCTAAATTCGTCAACAATTTTTTAATTCTAAAACTCCGAAACTTACGTACATGTACTTAAAGTTAATGAATATTAATTGAAAAACAACATTTTTAAACTTCAACCTTTTTTAAATCTTTCACTATGACTATACTGCATAAGTATAAGTATAAAAATAATTCATACTTACAATAAATATAGACCTCAAGACCTTGCAGGACATTAGTGGTGTCATTGAGAACAATTGAACAAGACCAATGGTGGGAGCTGGCTAAAAGTTTGTGTATATGTTTTAAATGTTTTTTAGGGGTAACTGGATTTGAGTCTAAATACCGTAATATGTTTTTAGAAAGCAGTGTGTAGTATTTTATAACAAGTATTTTCATAAAATTTTTAATTGTTTTAAAAATAATATAAAAAAAATTTTTGAAATTTTTTGTTCAAATTTGTCAATAATTCCGCGCTACAATATTAATTCTAACCATTTTGAAATGAGATTTCAGTATAAATTAACTTTTAGTCGTTCTGATATGTTCATTTGATGTAATTAAATACTTTTGATGTTTCACTTGTTCAATTTTAAAAATGGTTGAAGATAATACTGAATTTTCTTCTTCAAAAACTGGAAGAGTTAGTTTATAACAATGTTACTAAGCTCAAAAGAACCATTTGCTGTTTGTTCATAAAACCATTTCACTTTCTACAAATTTTAAATCAAAAATTCAGTCCACGTATAATTTAAATTTTGAAACTCAAATAAAATGATCAAAGGTGCGCAAAAAGACCATGAAGATGTTGGAAATGGAAGAGATGGTAAGTGATGATAGAAGTGATCGTTTGGAAATGTCATGGACAGAAGCGGGTTTTGATGATGTTGATTACTTCCAACTGTTGAAAGACTCCACACCTGATCAAGTTTTTTTTTCAGATTTTTTAACATTTAGTACTGAAGGTTTTATAATCCTATTTGTAAACTTTTTGTGCTTTTCATTTGATTTCAATGTTTGAATGATAAAAAGTAAAGGATGTAAAAAAAGTTAGGAACTAATAAGACCCAATATAACTAATATCTGAAAACCATACTAATGTTTTATCATCATATTCATCATTTAAATACATAATTTCATCAATTGAAACTTAATAAATAAAACTATAAATTAATTTATTTTTATTGCAAATAAAAACATCTCATAAATCACAAACAAGTAGTTAATAGATACAATGTGGCCTAGAAACTCATGAAGTTTATATTATAATCACATTTATAATTGTATTGTATTCAATAGAATATTATCTTTATATTTGTATTGTATTGTATATAATATGATAACTACTACAGAGCTCTTCTAGCACCCTAGCTTACAACAAGCTCAACAAAAAAGGTTCAGTCTTGTATATTTACAATATCCATCCTTGGATTTTCATTCAATTTAAACATAGTTTATTTTCACATTATGAAAATAACATGAAACATTGTTGCTGTTCACTTATATATTAAACAATAGACATTAAATATATAAGTGCAAGGGTATTATAACATGAATACATATTTGCATGATGGAAATCAAAAAATGTTTTTAGATGGAAGTGCTGGAAAATCAAGCAATAAACAGGTTTTTAAATGATTATAATTAAATCAATATTTTTCTAGAAAATTCTCTAATCAAAAGGATAAAATAAAGAGATTATTCTTTTGGTTGAAGATAATTATACATAATGAATATATACTCAACTAACTTTCAAGTAGAATGACCTTATAACTATCTAGTGATAATAACAATAAAAAATATGAACAATAAAAAAATTAAGAATAAAATCAATAATAAGAATAATAATAATAATGATAATAATACCCCATCCCATAGCACCGCAAGTACTACACAGCGTACAAGGCATGGTGCTCCCATATGAGCAACAAAGAGTCCTTCAGATCACTCAGTGGGTTCAGGCTGTTGTTTGCTGCAGTAGTAGTGGTAGTAGTAGTAGTAGTAGTGGAGGTGATAGGGGGCGTATTTATATTCTTCTGTTTTTATTATTCTTATTATTATTATCTTTCTCATTAATAGAAATGGTATTATTGACGTTATTGTTATTATCAGTAATAGTTGTGGGGGTTATTATTCTATATGTATTATTATTAGTAGTAGTAGTTACGGTGATTAATATTATTGTCTTTAGTATGCGTTTTATTGTTAATACTATTTTTCAGAACATCAGCTTTAAGCTGCATCAAAATCAGCGCATGTTAGACTGCTTTTATGTTATACTTTAAATAACAATAGACTCTGGTAGCAGGTATTGGCAAATGATGTTTAACTTGTCATTCGGCTTGACAGATGATTATATTTTTAGACAATGGCAAGGTAAACTACCCAATTGTAGAAACGACGTAACTTGAATTCTATAATTTCAAGCTTGACTTTAGCTCAGACTGGAAATTTCTAAAAAAATTTTCTCAAACGAATGGCTCATTTTTCAAAATATTCTATAAGAATTATCGATAATCTATGCCGACTGCTATCAAACCCAGTTACTAGCGTATTCACAGAAGTATAATTTATTATGATTAATAACTAATAATTATTATCAGCGGCAGTAGTAATAGTTCTATTTATTATATTACAAAAGCAACATTAGTTACATTAACGTTCATGAAGGTGGTGTGCAGATGCAACGACGTTTGAAGGAGATGTGGCAGAATGTGAGCAAAGAAGAAAAAAGTGTGAGTGCTTCCATCACACACGTCGTCTGCTTTTCATCCATGTTTTACAAACATTATTCTGATAGTTTAAAATATCTTTTCAACTGCGATGATAAAAGCTTCAATGATAGAAACACTAATTCATTTAATTCTGTAGGTTTTTTCCACATTAAAAAATTTGGTATAATGTAACTCTTGTCTATACAATCTTTTTTTTAAATTTTCTCCACATCACCCACCAATGAACACCACAGAGATGGCGCAAGAGAGCCCACGTGATGTCGAAGAATGGGGAGCAGCTGATGGAGGATTACTGTATGTTGACAGATCTGCATGTGGAAGAACGAGCCAAGGTTGGTGTAGAAGGACTGTTGCTTGGTTGGTGTTTGGTTTGTTAGTTTTTCTGCTAGCTTATCATCGTAGTTTCACGAGCGTTTCCATACTAGCATGGGCTGGATATAAGCTGTTGGATATTGAAGATTTTATAATAAATTGAAATACACACTGTCAATCCCGCAGACAAACAGCACAGAGGCCATAGATCTGGCTGCGCATCTGAGACTGCTTTCAGAATCACTCAACAACATTGGCACTCGCCTTGTGGATCATAAAGTCAGAGATTTGGTTGCTCAACAATAAGGAAGAATTTTTCATTCAAATCAATCTATTTTTGTGTTAGTTTAGTTTTAGCGCAATTTTTTTATAATTTCTTTCATCAAACAACTATTACAGGGTAAGATAGCCGTGCAAGGGAGTTTGTCTGTTTTACTGGATTCTCTTGTATGTATGCTTGCCTGCCTGCTTGGGAGCACAAGGAAAATAGATGGAAAAGTGGGAGAAAGAGTTGATAGAGCTTTACATGAAGAATTACTCGATGATGTTGCGTATATCATGCCCGGCATCGGATGATTCGCGTTTTGATTGATAATTTACTTTTTAGTTTTTTTAATGTTTAAATAAATTATTAAAAAGAAAAAAATCAAAAAAAAGCAAAACAGTTATGCAAAAAAATTTATATAAAATGTAAACCGTTTTTGTATAATTTGAATCCGTTCATCATCATCAGATCGGGTCAGTTTCCCGGGTCAAAACCGTTAAGAAATATTAACTAACATAAAATGACCTGCTGAAGGCACTTTTATGAAATTTAAAGAAGCAGGAACTATTGGAATTATAACGATGCTCAACCTTTTAAAGACTTGTAGTAACTGTTGAAAAGCATCTTTGTAACATGATGACTTTCATTTTGAAGAGTAACCCAGTGCTACTCCGTCTGTCGAACCGTTTGCCAGTTAGTTGGGAGTTTGAGAATTAATTTTGGTTGTCCCGCAACTTATGGTGGCTGTGAGGGTTTGTAGAAAAACATATCTGGTTAATTTTTTTATCTCTTACCAAATATCGAATAATAAGTTTTTCCCCATTTTTTAACTGGCCTAACCTCTATTCAGTATTTTAATGAAACTTTTGTACATTTTTATAATTCTAAAATCAAGCTAAATCTAATAAATATATTAATATTTTTAAATGCTTAACTTTAATTGAACAGAAAGGACTGAAATTTCTTTCAAAACAATAATCCGATAATGATAGCAAATATGTATAATAAAACTAAAAGTTTGGAAAAATATTATATTTTCTGTTTAAAAATTTTTCTCTTATTTAGTTATTCTATAAAAAATAATAATAATCATAATCGAAGTGAGGACCATAAACGTCTTTCAGGTGAAACTATCGATCTTATAAAATGCGATGCTAAAAATTTTAAATTTCCGAAGAATGATTGCACATTAGAAATAAAAGTGGCAGTAAAGTTTTCGAAATTCGATTGATATGCCTTTGTTTTGATGTCGGTTTTTGTACTTATAGCCGAGGATCTCTTTTTGTGCGTTTTTTTGGAAACTTTGAACCCTTCATTTGAGCATGTATAATATTTTTAAGTTTTTTATGGCACTGTTGGTTGTTTGTTCATTTGGTGAGTTGATTTTATAGTCATTTAATCATTAAATAAAAATTAATGAAAAGCATGACAAGAATTTGTAATTGTGAATTGTAGATTTTACTAGATGCCAGTTAAAAACGCCCAGAGAACCAACGACGCAAGAAATATTGATGAAAAGGTGCAGTTTATAAACTATATAAATCAAAATGACTTATACAAATTTTTATTAAGGAGACGTAATTTAGATTAATCACATTGCTAATTTTTCCGCTTATAAAACCTAGTGCTGAAATTAGGTCAAAAGGTACTTTACCCCTTCCCGGCTAGACCAAAATTTTATCGCTATAAATTCATCTGATATAGGAAAAAAAAATTTGAACGTTACATAAAAATGATGAATGAATGGATTTTTAACTTAATATGTTAAATTAAAAACAAACATACGAGCAGGTTCATCAGTAACAACACAGAAAACCGAGTGAGGCCTCTGCAACCCAACCAGACCATCATCGATATCTTCATCGAGTATAACCTTCTTTACATCATGAATCTTGTACGATGTCACTTTTACTTTATTCAATCAGTATTTTTTTTTCAGATTAGGAATTACTTTATGCTGTTTATAAGAAATTTTTAAATTTAGCATAAAAATCAAGTAGCACGTATATAAATCATAAAGTTGAAACAAAGTTGAAAAGAAGTCAAATTTTCACCTTTTTCGTGTTTCAGAACCAGAAAGACCAGCACCTCTTGCTCTTCGGCTGGATCAACATGGTTTGAATGTTTTGAAAATGAATCCCATAATTATAATTAAAACTAGCAAACCATCATATTCAATTTTTTCCAAACATCAAAAAAAATATTTGGGGAAAATATTAAATCCTTATTACATGTTTGATGAACCCATAAAACAGCGTTGGAAGAATCCGAACATCACATGGGACAAAGAAAAATACAAGGTGGAATACTTGGTGGTTGAGTCGGATCTGGTGTGGCACCCCAAATTTGCTGTCCGAAACAGGTTTCATAACTATATCTTTGAGCTTTAACCTATCACGTCCAAATTTTTATTAAATCATTTCCATACAAAACCGTTTCTATAAATTTTATCAGATGTTTCATAGAATATTTCCAAATCTTGTGCCATAACAACAATATAAAAACAACAGTGCCTACCAAGTCTTCGGTGATATTTTTGACCACAATAGATTTCGACTTCAACTGCACCCAGATGGTACCGCATCTTACTCCACTGCTGGCAAAACTACCACCTTCTGCCAGCTGGATCTCACTTACTTCCCTTTCGACATTCAGGTCTGCGCTTTTGTTACGGCTATGTTTGGCGTTTAAATAATGGAATACCAAGCAACGATAAAAAATTGACAAAGTTGAAAATTAAAAAATAGTTCAAATGCTCAATGGTTCTAAAAAAATTTCCACATAAGAAAGATTTAAACCAAATAAATAAAAAAACTAAATATATTAAAACATTTTTTTCTTGTGCAGGCTTGTTACGTGGAGATATTCAGTTGGACTTACTCCGACCAACAAATGAGATTGAGAACTTTTGGCAAGAAGATAGACTTGGGTCTCTTCAAGGAGAATGGCCAGTGGGAGTTGATGAACGCTGAGGTGAGCTGCAATGATAAAATAATGGTTTAAAGACTGAAGTTCAAATCTTTGAATTAATATCTATAATAATAATAATAATAATAAAATTAATATAGCGCTAAGACAAGCAACTAAGACGCCAAAAATTATTCCAAATTTTGAGTTATTTTCATTAAAGACAAAAAAATCCTCAAGGTTGAAATAACTTCGTTGAGTCTGAACAGGGCCAATTATTCAGTCATACGCTTCATATACTACCTCAAAAGAAAACCAAGGTGAGTTCCATGATGTTTTAGGGAGTCAAAAGCTTATAATTACCATTATGTCCATTAAAATCAATTAAAATCGAACGATTTTAAAAATTGAACAGAACGAAACTTTTCATAAGTCGATTTTTCTTTACAAAGTATATAGTCTATTTCAAAGAGCTGTTCAGTTCATGAAATTGTTTGGTTTGAATTGATTTTGTACTACGCTAATTAGCTAATCTATTATAATGTTTGTTAGGAGTAAAAACATACAATACTTTCACATGACTGATAGTGACTATTTAAAACACCAATTTTCATTCAACCAACACATAATACACGTTATTAAAGCTATGATAAAGACCATTATAACTAATTCTACCACTCCACCAAGGTACTTCATAATGACCCTGGTGATTCCATGCACTATCATGTCCTTCCTTGTCGTCTTTGTCTACCTCTTACCTGCCGGTGTGTGCTTTGTGATCTTTTGGAATAGTAGGTAACAAGTAAGTAAGTAAGTAAGTAAGTAAGTAAGTAAGTAAGTAAGTAAGTAAGTAAGTAAGTAAGTAAGTAAGTAAGTAAGTAAGTAAGTAAGTAAGTAAGTAAGTAAGTAAGTAAGTAAGTAAGTAAGTAAGTAAGTAAGTAAGTAAGTAAGTAAGTAAGTAAGTAAGTAAGTAAGTAAGTAAGTAAGTAAGTAAGTAAGTAAGTAAGTAAGTAAGTAAGTAAGTAAGTAAGTAAGTAAGTAAGTAAGTAAGTAAGTAAGTAAGTAAGTAAGTAAGTAAGTAAGTAAGTAAGTAAGTAAGTAAGTAAGTAAGTAAGTAAGTAAGTAAGTAAGTAAGTAAGTAAGTAAGTAAGTAAGTAAGTAAGTAAGTAAGTAAGTAAGTAAGTAAGTAAGTAAGTAAGTAAGTAAGTAAGTAAGTAAGTAAGTAAGTAAGTAAGTAAGTAAGTAAGTAAGTAAGTAAGTAAGTAAGTAAGTAAGTAAGTAAGTAAGTAAGTAAGTAAGTAAGTAAGTAAGTAAGTAAGTAAGTAAGTAAGTAAGTAAGTAAGTAAGTAAGTAAGTAAGTAAGTAAGTAAGTAAGTAAGTAAGTAAGTAAGTAAGTAAGTAAGTAAGTAAGTAAGTAAGTAAGTAAGTAAGTAAGTAAGTAAGTAAGTAAGTAAGTAAGTAAGTAAGTAAGTAAGTAAGTAAGTAAGTAAGTAAGTAAGTAAGTAAGTAAGTAAGTAAGTAAGTAAGTAAGTAAGTAAGTAAGTAAGTAAGTAAGTAAGTAAGTAAGTAAGTAAGTAAGTAAGTAAGTAAGTAAGTAAGTAAGTAAGTAAGTAAGTAAGTAAGTAAGTAAGTGAGTAAGTAAGTAAGTAAGTAAGTGAGTAAGTGAGTAAGTGAGTAAGTAAGTAAGTAAGTAAGTAAGTAAGTAAGTAAGTAAGTAAGTAAGTAAGTAAGTAAGTAAGTAAGTAAGTAAGTAAGTAAGTAAGTAAGTAAGTAAGTAAGTAAGTAAGTAAGTAAGTAAGTAAGTAAGTAAGTAAGTAAGTAAGTAAGTAAGTAAGTAAGTAAGTAAGTAAGTAAGTAAGTAAGTAAGTAAGTAAGTAAGTAAGTAAGTAAGTAAGTAAGTAAGTAAGTAAGTAAGTAAGTAAGTAAGTAAGTAAGTAAGTAAGTAAGTAAGTAAGTGAGTAAGTAAGTAAGTAAGTAAATAAATAAGTACGTGAGCAATCGAACCTATAGGGTGTACCTGATACATAGAACGTGGTATAAGATTAAAATAACATTGATCCCTATTTTGAACAAAATTTATACACCAAAAACCTTGAAAATCAATTCAAATAATTTTATTATCTATGATTCAAAAGGCTTTAAACTCAATTAACATAAAAAATGAACTTTTCCTAGTTCCAATCAGTTTAACGACCCACAAACTACAGAATCTTCTGAAAAAGTTTCACTCAGCATAACAACTCTTCTGAACTACTCCGTGTTTCAACTAACAGTCGCTGATATCATGCCCAAAACATCCACCTATGTTCCTCTTATCAGTATGAAATTTTCAATTACATCTTAATGTATTGTGTTATTAATACTCTTATATTCTGTGATATTATTTATATCAATACATGGTAAAATTTATATGAAAATAAAGACTTAATATAAGATGGAAACGATTATAGGAATATAGTGATTTTCAAATCAGTTAAGGTTACTAAATTTTTTGCTATAATTTGATTTTAATACACCGTATGAAAACTTTACAGCGGTGTACATATCTTTCGTGCTGTTCTTTGCTACAGTATCTCTCTTGTCTACCATCTTTATCCTCATTCTCCACCACCACACCAACATCAAACAACCGCCTGATTGGCTACACTCTTTAGTCTTTGATTACCTAGCAAAAATTCTTAAAACCAACATCAAGCCACCTAAAGATTATGCAGATATTATGAAAGAAAAAATTGAAAAAGATAAAAATGGAGAGGTAGGAGGCTCTAGAACAAATATCGAGATGGAGGATAGAAGGTTTAAAAAGAATGGAAAAGTGTGGAGTAGGGTGTTCATGACGGAGACAAGTCTTTCTAACGGAGAAGCATCAAACCATGTG
Source organism: Pterobdella sp. o SKG-2022 (assembly GCA_964035795.1). NCBI lineage: Eukaryota > Metazoa > Annelida > Clitellata > Hirudinida > Piscicolidae > Pterobdella > Pterobdella occidentalis. The sequence continues at coordinate 5,749,043 of OZ038323.1, read as the reverse complement.
AATTCTGTCACAAACAACCCTGAGCATAAAACAAAAGTTGTTGAAAAATGGAAAAAAGGAATCAATCAAATAAAAAAAGATGGTTTTAAAAAAGCCATCAACAAAAACAGTACAAAGAACAGAACAAAGAGGATGAACTCTAGAAACACTAGACAGCCTCACAACACAGAAAACGCATTGTTTGACGATACAGAAGAGAAATTAAAACAGCAATGGTACGTTATAGTAACAACCTTTGATCGATTCTTCCTGTTTATATATACCACGTTGAACATCGTTGCTACCCTCCTCATTTTCGTTATTCTGCCAATCTTGTCGCCCACAGACGTCAAACCGTATGTCGTCTTTTGAGAAGCATTTTAACCTCTTTACTGTAGCGTTCAACAACGCTCTGCCATCCACTGCAAATATACCTGTTTGATTACATTGCATTGCATATACCTTCTTGATAGCTTACAATTTTACTGTCATTCTGCATTGTAGACACCTTGAATTTGACATGACTTGATCTTCTTGAGAAACTTTTTTTTAATTCATATTTTTGAAGAAATTTGTACATATTCATTTGTACATTTTAAATTTTTTAACGAAAACATTCATTTGAACAATTTTTGATATTTCTTATTGGGCTTTTGAATGTATAATTTGCACAAATCCTTATACTTGAATACCTGCCATTCAAATGGATTGTTTGATGCTCCAATGCATTGCAAGTGAACTAAGCACCTGAGTAGAGCAAATAAGAAGCTTCAAGGTATGATATTTTCGATTCCAATCGTTATTCTTCAATCAAAACATCATGAATTCATTTCTATAAGATTATATTGAGATTTAAACGGTATTTACATAATTATGAATTCTACTATAGTTATCAAATTGATCTCTCCATTTCACAACCACCGATTTGTTGAAAAGTATTAACTTGCTTAATTTAAGTATATTTATCTTTAGAAACAGCACAATGGTTTATTAATCGAAAAAGATTTTAGGAAGTACTACTTACCTTATCAAATATCTTTAATCATATTTCTATAACTGGTCCGAAAAAGAAAGAAGACCAATGTTTAAACTTCAAATTTTTTTTCATTGCTAAAATTGAAAGCTGCATGAGATCCAGCTAAATGCGAGAACCTGGCAAGCGATCAATTTTGATGGAGAAACGCTGTCAAACAGGGAGTGAAGACATCTGCATAGAAAAATTAGCGGTTTTGAATAGGAACACTAAAAAGCGTAACAAAAAAATGTTTAGCCTCACCAAACGTTTGGACTTGTATGCAGTAAGACCCATCTTTATAGAATAGGTATTGTCAGCCATCTATGAAAATATAGGTGAAAAACATTAGGATCCATTCATAATGGATGAGAAAAGAAAACTATATTTCTATTCACATAATATTGTATTTTTTCTAACGTTTTAGAATAGTACTAAACTTATCGAGAATTATAGCTTTGTTTTAATAAATTCATTTAAAAATTGTCTTAAAATTTCAAGTAATTTTTTAAAAAATTTTTACATGTATTTTAGCAGTTTTTAAATCTTGATTATATGTTTTTATCCATATCAATGATGCTAATCGTTAATATTAATTGTGTTTAACCAAAAATGGCAGCAAAACTTCAGCCATTAAATTTTCAACACTCATTAAAATTCGTTCCTAAGCTATTTCAATCGGTATGGTCTAAATGACCATTTTTAAGTGTTTGTAAACAAAGATTTGAATTCGGATTTTGTTGAATAACTTATTGATCTGGCTGCATCTGTTGTGAGAGGGCAGATGTGAAAAATTTTATATTAGTTACAAGCGTACTTTTGATAAACCGGCTCAAATTATAACCAACTGTTTTTATGAGCAATCAGTGTATTAGATGCAAGTTTGGAATCCAAATTTTGCTCATCTGATGGATTTGGTTGTTTTGAAATTTTTGTTAGATGAAAATATCATTGTTTTAGCAAATTTTTTGTGAAAGTTGAACTGTGAAGTATTGGTGACATTTTGATTGAAAGCTGATGTTAAAAGCGGAAGATATTCAAATTTGAGAAATGGGAGAATGGTTATTTCGACAATTTCGTATTTGAGCTTTTGGAAGTGAAAAGCTGTTCCAAAGATGTCAAACGGTAAAAGTAATTTCTCATTAAGCTTTTTTGCTCCTTCATTCGAAAAGTTCAAAAACCTTTTCAAAAATAAATCTAATGAGACTCACACAAATGAAAAATCAAAGCAATCTAATGATTTTTTAAGACATGAATCAGTTAAACAATCCTTAAGAAATAGTTATTATCTTTCGGATCTGTTCTCCGTCTACTCAACCAACATCCAACCATGCAATCTATGTTCTCAGTGCCTTCATTTTAATCACATGATCAACAACCAAATGCAAAAAATCATCGACAACAGAAGATTGTGTTCCGAGTTTTCTTATGGGTTTGTAGAAGATTCGGGCATTCAAGACATTGACAGGTTGAGAACGAATTATTTGAAAAACAAAAATAAAAGCTCATTTGATCTTCATTCGTACAAAAGTTCCAGACGTTTTGAGAAACAACAGGGAATACTTATAAAAAACGACAGACTCAACAGTGTCAGAAGCCATTCTTCTGGTAGAAAAAACGACCTAAATGCTTTCAAATCTAATCGTTTCTGTGATAAAACTTCAAACTCACAAGAGAAAAGCTATTTAACATTTTTCAATTCAAAATCCTACTCAAACAACCATCACATGCTATCAAATAACCACAACAGTATGTTTTTTGTGCCTCAAAAAAGTTTCAAGGACACCACACCAGTCGTGTACAACTTCGACCAATATGGAGTTAACACAGACTTCAAAACTCCTCATGAACCTTTCAAATACTCCGATAACCACAGTTTCAACAGCATGTTTCATAGCTTGAGAAACAAAAAATCCCGTTGTCATGAACGACATCAAAGCAGAGAAATTCTCAACGCCGATGATTATCATATGCAGGTGTTGAAGTTGAGACGTGCTTATGATAATGATTCTGAAGGATTCTGGCTTCCCATTCATAAAAACATCAGTGACGTTCGTGAGGATGATCATGATGAGCAATTGAAAAATTGTTATGAAACTCCTTCGACTTCGTCTTTGTCTTTATTGACACCAAAAATCAATGGAAATAAATCCCCGTCACTATCATCATCACCACACCCCTTCCATTACCCCCATCATAAAAGTCTCACAAAACAAAAGACATCAAAAAGCATATCATCCAAACTCCCGCCATCAGCTTTGGGACCAAAGGGAGTCTACTTGAAAGGGCTATGTAAGTTTATAACTGTCATTTCAGTAAATGTATTCCATAATTGTCCACGCTAATCTCCGTTTAAGGTTACCACTAAAACGGATGCATGCATAATCAATAGTTTATGTTGAGCAATTTTAAATTCAGATTTAAAACTATTTTATAATGAAGTACTTAAAGTTTAAATTTTACGAATTTATCAGGTAGATGGAGGAAGGATATAACTGTTGACAACGATAGCATGAAACGATTGATCAGAGAAAGTTTAATAAGCAATGGTGTTTGTATCAAAAATCAGACGTGAAATAACATACTTGCTTTTTTTACTTCTTTAAATGTTTCTATACATTATTTTACTTCACCGTTTTTTTCTATCTCAATTGTTTTCTTTTTATCATTCACCTTGTGATATTCTTCACTCGTAGGCTCAATAAAATCAAAACAAATCGATAAGTTTTTTTTCATAGATTTTTTATGCCCTCCCTTATCATTGAGTACAAGGTTCGGTCCATGAAAAAAAGATACATTTTTTAATAGCAAAAAATAGAATCATCTGAGGGCATCAACTGATATTTTGTTAGACTTTAAAAATTTTAAAACTTTTACCTAACCAGCTTATTGAAAAGTCTTTTGTTTTAAAAGATCGATAAAACTCAATGAGTAATTTAAAACTCAAGGGTAACAGGCTAAGATGATGCATTTTGACCAATAAAGATTAAAATTATATCAATTCTTTTTTTTCATTTATTGAAAATTAAATTTTTTCAAATTTTCGAGTGTTTTTTCGTTTTTTCTTTAAGCAAAAATTTTTCACAAATAAAAGTTTGCTCATGAAATATCAGTTCATAATAGGTATAAACAAGTGATCACATTTTTTGAGATTCATAATTATTTCATCGATTTGACTCACACTTATATTAACTGAATAATAACACGGAGCTTTTCGTAAGTTGAACTCACATCATCAAGTATACAAATTTGTATACTTGATGATGATTTAAATCGTTTTTGTTAATAGGATAGTTTACTTAATTATTTGGTCAATCAATCCATTTTTTGCTGCTTTTCGAGGTGTGTGTTTAGACTTCTCGGTCAAATCATTAAACGGCCAAAAAACTTCAAGAAGTGTATTTAAAAAGGACGGATAACAAACATCATAAGTTAATACAAGAATTAATTTACTAATATATAAGTAACCAATAGAAATTATTTAAACTCACATCTGAGAGGAAGGTAAGCCAACCCTTCAGCTGAGACCATAACATCAAGATACATGGGTCCACTTGAAACCATTCATATAAAGGATCATCAATTAAAAGGGTTACCGATATGAAACATTATCAAGAGGAAGACTAGAAGAGCGATAGAAGACTGGAAATGGTTCAATGAACTGAATACCTGGGAAATTCTTCAATGCCCCTTATAAAGCTTCACAAGGATTTGAAAACACAAACGGATGAAGTTATAAATATTCATTGATGTTTATTAAGCAGTAACATAAACTGCTCAATTTGAACTTCTGTCAATAAAACGTTTTGGATTTTTACTTTTCAAAAAAGTTCAAACTTATTTCCACTCAATTTATTTGAATATTCCATTCAAATGTTTAAGTTAACTTTTTCTATTTTAAAATTGACAAATCATGCAAAAATACCTTTGAAACACGACATTTTGTAGCTGCGAAAGACAATTGAGACATTGTTCACATACTTTTGACGCAGACAGCATGTTCCCAAACCCTCCTTAATCAGCACCAATAAGTATTAGAAACACAATTAAAAAAACCTGTTTCAAACATCTTTTTGAGTTAATACTTTTTTCATAACAGGTTCAATTTTGAAATCATGGTTTTGAGACTTTAAAGCATGTTTTTAGAACAGCTTTTGATTGTTTCATAATTATATAGTTTTTGACATTTTTTTTCCTAAATTTCCGCAATAATCTAAAAATAACAAATTTATATTTTACCTGATTTCTATTTTTACTGATTTTTTGAGTTTTTCATCTTTAAACTTTTTTTTATTCACCTAAATTTACTGAGAGCTTTTTTTTTGCAAAAATATTTCAATTAATGTGAAAAAATTTTTTAAAAATTAAACGATGAACTCCGTGAATCATTTTAACTTTAAAACAATAGAAATTTATTGATCACTGTTTAAACGATAATTTCGTACAAACTTTTTTGTATTTAAAAAAAAAATTTAAGTTAATAATAGACAGCTTTTTTCTTTTTTCCAATGCCATTCATATCATTCACAAACTCATAAGCTGTTGATTAATTATTTTTTAATTAATACTAATGTTAAAATTGAAACTTGATCCATTTCTACAGCCTCAAACCTCTATAAGGGCTATTGTCTTAGATGCACCAAAAAATTATTCTAAAACACACCTAATTGTCTTTCAGCTATCGATCGAAGCAGATCTCTTTTTCTGCTACCGAAGTCTATCTGGTTGGCAATGTGCTTTACTAAATTATCTTCACGTTTTCTGTTTGGGAAAGTTAGAAGGGTAAAATGTTAGTAATTAAAATATAATGTCGGTAAGATCCTCTTTCAAGATTTCATATAAAGCTAGTCAGCTGTTAAAAATTTGTAACTGAGAGAGCTAAAACTAAAATCATTTATATTTAATTTATATAATATTTCTATAATTGAAATGGCAAAAAACTAGATTCTAGATTAAATTTCGTGAAACCAAAAAATATAAGAATTTTAAAAAGCAAGTTTTTTCAAAAATGACTTCTTTAGAATTCAAAGACTAATGACTTCTTTAGAATTCAAAGACTAATGACTTATGACACAGATGTTTTTGAAGCCTAATTCTTACGTGCCAAAGTTAAATTGCTCAAGATTAGATTCTGAAAAGTTACAATTACTTACTGTTTTTTGTAAAGTTGTTCTGCTTCGTTCCGATGCGAAATCAACCTTCTTTTAAAAAAATTTAACTTCATAAATTTCGAATATCCAATATGATTTTTCTAGAAATACTTTGAATATTAATAATAATTGTTAAAAAAGGCGAGTGTAGCCCGAAAATTTATCCGGAATTCGAACCAGCCGTTCGAACCAGCCATTCGAACCAGCTCATAGACTTGATAAGTTTTATCTTTTTTATTCAAATATCTTTAATGTCGATTTATAAAAAAATTACTTCTGATAAGACCAACTCTGCACTAAGAAGCATACAAGCAGCATGAACACCAACTTCATCTTGAAACCTATATCGGTGAGTTTGTAATTAATTTAAGATTGGAAAGCTTTATTTTTTTTCTAGAGATTGAAATGCTTAAGAACTTTTATAATTATTCTCCATTGTAAGATTTTTTAATTTGAAAAGAAACGAAATTTTTTGTGGTTTCAGACATACTTTTTCGTAAAATGATTCCAAGCAAAGGGCTTCAGTTGTTTTTTTTTTCAAAAAAAGTATTTTTCTTTTTGACTCAGCTTGCATATATAGACAGCTCAGTAACAAGCAGATGGTTCATTTAAAACACATCAAATCTTGTCGTATTGATTTCGCCACGATTTAGTGAAAAACTAAATTTTATATATATTTTTTGAAGTCTCGCTTTCAAAATAATGTTTTATGTGCTCAGGCTTTGTGGGCCATGGTTTCTTTCACTTAAGACCCATAAAGTCTCGGTTTTTTGGTAGCAACCAGCTTAGTTGGCTGTTTTTAAAATTCGACTTATTAAAAGTCACTTTTTGCTGTTTAAAAAACCCAACCAGTTTTAAATTTTAGCGTATTCAGAATGAAATATTTAATTTTATAATTTATAAATTTTTTGTCTAAATTTAAATATTTAAGTTCTTCTCGTAAACTAACTTGATTATACATTAAGTTTTAAATCTTTCTTTACAAGGATGGTTATGTATTTCAATCAATATTCCTTACCTAATATACTAGAAAACCTTAATCGTTTAATAGATATAATAATTTTCAGTTAAAATTAAAAAAAACGTGAAAAGAAATCAAATTTGAATAAAAAGGTCAAAGTTTATCTAACAAGTCTATGTGGAAATCAGCAGAAAATAACTCCAAAAGATCCAGGTTTGCAAAAGGTTGGTGTCTTTTCTTTTAGGGCATAAATTTGGATCGTTATTCATGTTCTCAGCTAGACGACCCTAACAGACTCGGTTCTCATCAAGCCCAGGAAACCTCATTAGCAGCTTACTTTCCAACTCTAACCACCTTATTCTTGATAAAAAACTTTTCTACAACAATTCTTCTTAGTAATTTTAGTGACTTATGTCTCCAAACATCATCTCTGCTCCAAAATCAATTTTTAATATGATTTTTTTCAAAACTCTGAGTGCTCTCAATTTACACCTCATTCCGATATTAATAACATACTCATCTAAAATTTAAATCTTTCTTCCACTTCTTTTTGAAACTATCTCAAACTAGAACAGAGCTAACTGGGAAAAGTTTATAAATTATATAGAAGACACCATCAAAGATAGTCCATTTCCAACAAACCCACACTCAGCAACTCAGACCCTTACAGAGGCAATATTTTCAGCAGATATATAACACATTCTAAAGAATTAGCTTGAAATCAAACATCCTTCATTACCTTAAAACATTATCAGCCTAATTTTTGAACGAAATAGCTCAAGATAACAGAACATCACTAACCACATTCTGAACACTTTAAACAACCAAATAAACAAAGAAATCATCAAGCACCAACAAGAAGAATGGAACAAATTTATAGAATCAGATTAGGACCAAAAGAAAAAATTATATACTTTTTGGAAAACGTTGTCAAATCCCTCATTTTCTTCCCAAACCTCATTTAATATATCACTCAACTATAAAAATAAAATTATTACCTCTAATATGGATAAAGCCAATACTATTAAAAAGTTTTCAAGTACTCCACTATTCATACTAGAAAACCAATAAACATAAGAATAAATAAATATACAAAATCGATTGTTAAAACAAAACTGGAGCAAAAGTAATAGAAAATATAATAATTATGTAAATAACTTATATAGCGCCTCGTACGCATCATTCAAAGACGCCCTAATGTAAACTGCTTAAACATATAAGTTTTCAGATTTTTAAGACAAGTAGGATAAGTAGAAGATTTGAGATAAGAAGAAAGAGAGTTCCAGAGAAAAAACCAAAGAAAGAGAATTCATAAAACGAGCAGAGAACAAAAACTCTACAGGCCCGTATAATATAAACATAAGGCATCTCAAACACCTCCAACTAATGGCAATATATTACCTCACTTTAATATATAATATAGTAATTAATGACAACATTATCCTACATTTTTGGAAAAAGGCAAAACAATCTTAATCGCAAAGAAAAACACTTTCTGCCTCATCTATTGCCATGTCACAATATTTCACTTTGCTAAATACTAGAAAAACAATTCTACCATTCATCACAGCCAATATTGAACTTTTCAAACACCAACATAGTTTTCGAAAAATGCACTTAGCAACAACAGCTCTACTTGCCATTAATAACATCATAACCAACGGATTCAACCCAAAAACCTCTCCAAAAAACAATACTTACTGCAAAAGACCTTTCTAAAGCCTAGGATAATCTCAAAGAAAGAACACAATACATCCTGTACAATACCTTTTCTAAAATTTTGAATAGTAAATCTGGATTTGCTCAAAGTAGCACCAACTCTTAAATATTTACCAATCAAGAATTTTTTCAAATAAAATAACAATAAAGATCTTTCAAAGAAGAATTGGAAGAAAAACAGCTTAGAAATTCATAAATCAACTTATTCAACACATTTGCTTCTATATGCTCATAAAAATTTTATGAAAAAAAAGATTTCCAATTTCTACCTCAAAGGAAGAGATGAATTTACTGGCCTTAACTCTATTTACTATCTAAGGGAGATTTTTTTTCTCGAGTTTACAATAATGAAAAAACTTTTCAATTCAAAAACAAAGTTGAGTAGCAATTAATAATTACTGAAAAAGTCTTGCGAAAACTTTGTATTTTCTACTCATAAAAAATGGGTTCGAAGATTTGAAAAAGAAACAAAACTAAATAGGAAATTGGTAGTTTTACTAGTAATAACTCTAAACGGATTTAACCATACTTTTGACATAAGAGAAAACTATTTTTACGGGAAAAGAATTTTTTTTTACAAACTTTAAAGGCCGAAACATCTAATTCAAAGTTTTTTGTATAAAATATAATCTTTCTAACAAAAAGCTCTGTGCTGTTCAGTTGATGAGTGCTTGATCAAAATTTGCTTGGAAAACATGCGTTTTCATCATTTTGACTAAAACATCATAATATATCGGTTAAAAACATGACCAATGTCGGTATAGTAATCGTTTAGATGCAATATAAACTAAGCATTCGTCATAAAACTTAGGAAAAAAACGTTTTTGTGCCAAGAAGCAACCAAAAAAAGCTTTAGTTGGGTATCAATGGATTCATAACTCAACCATATCGGTTCCTATTTCAGTTTTTTATACAAACAAAAAAACTTCAAGAAATATTTTTTTTTGGCAGTTTTTGATTGCACTATTTCTACTAAGTCTGTAAAAAGCATTAACCCTTCCACTTAAATATCCAAAAATATTAGCTCACAAAGCAGACGAAAAAATTTTGAGAATTCAGAGGTTGCAGAGATTGGTTCAGTGGATGTTGACGTTAGTTTTTTTACGAATGAGAATAATCTTGATCAAAGCTACAAACACTGATGTTCAGTCTAGAGATGCTTGTAAACAATAATAAAGTCTTTCAATCAACTTGTTTCATGCTCAAATAAAAAACTGAGTTTTAACTTTTTATATTCTTCCTAATTTTTCAATCGATTTTTCAGTAAAGTTATTCTATTTAAAACTTTCACCCTTCCATACTTGGAAATCTTTGCAAAAATTTTTTTTTACTAATTAAGCACTGAAACCCGTGAATCATTTTATTATTCGATCCATACAAACTGATTTATTTAATTTCAAAGACAATTTTCAATAAAGAATCTTGTTTGTATTTAGAAGAAAATTAAAGTTAATAATAGACAGATTTTTTCTTTTTTCCAATGCCATTCATATCATTCACAAACTCATAAGCTGTTGATTAATTATTTTTTAATTAATACTAATGTTAAAATTGAAACTTGATCCATTTCTACAGCCTCAAACCTCTATAAGGGCTATTGTCTTAGATGCACCAAAAAATTATTCTAAAACACACCTAATTGTCTTTCAGCTATCGATCGAAGCAGATCTCCTTTTCTGCTACCGAAGTCTATCTGGTTGGCAATGTGCTTTACTAAATTATCTTCACGTTTTCTGTTTGGGAAAGTTAGAAGGGTAAAATGTTAGTAATTAAAATATAATGTCGGTAAGATCCTCTTTCAAGATTTCATATAAAGCTAGTCAGCTGTTAAAAATTTGTAACTGAGAGAGCTAAAACTAAAATCATTTATATTTAATTTATATAATAGTTCTATAATTGAAATGGCAAAAAACTAGATTCTAGATTAAATTTCGTGAAACCAAAAAATATAAGAATTTTAAAAAGCAAGTTTTTTCAAAAATGACTTCTTTAGAATTCAAAGACTAATGACTTCTTTAGAATTCAAAGACTAATGACTTATGACACAGATGTTTTTGAAGCCTAATTCTTACGTGCCAAAGTTAAATTGCTCAAGATTAGATTCTGAAAAGTTACAATTACTTACTCTTCTTTGTAAAGTTCTTCTGCTTCGTCCCAATGCGGAATCAACCTTCTTTTAAAAAAATTTAACTTCATAAATTTCGAATATCCAATATGATTTTTCTAGAAATACTTTGAATATTAATAATAATTGTTAAAAAAGGCGAGTGTAGCCCGAAAATTTATCCGGAATTCGAACCAGCCGTTCGAACCAGCCATTCGAACCAGCTCATAGACTTGATAAGTTTTATCTTTTTTATTCAAATATCTTTAATGCCGATTTATAAAAAAATTACTTCTGATAAGACCAACTCTGCACTAAGAAGCATACAAGCAGCATGAACACCAACTTCATCTTGAAACCTGTATCGGTGGGTTTGTAATTAATTTAAGATTGCTTCATTTTCATCTAAAAATTAAATAGCTTTGAAACAAACGTATTTTAAAACATTACAATCTCAAGTTATATACTTAAGTTCACGTGATTCGAAAACGAAAAGTATTTTTGTGAGTTTCAACCTACTTTTCAGGAAAGGAACTAAATTGCTTGTTTCCAAGGAAAATTAACTTTTCTCTCGACTCAGGTTGCTTATATAGACGTCTTATCTGTGCCATCTGAATAGATGCAAGTGGCTCATTTCACAAACTTCAAACCTTTACACTTTTCCATAATGATTTCATCAAGTTTTAATGAGAAATAAAATTTTTATATGTTTATTTTAATCTCGTTTTGCTGTCTTAAGTGATGGGTCACAATCAAATATTTAGTGTCTCCTAAATCCCACTTTTAAACAACCGTGCAAACAACTAAATTTTTCTGAGGAGTTAATTGGAAATCAAAAGATAAACATCATTAGATACTTTTTATAGTTCATTTTTAAACATATATTTTTCCACTATTATATATCTAAACTAATTTTTAAAACAAAATATCTTATTCTTGGACATGTATAAAAATGAATTCAAAATTTTAACTAAAAAAACCAGATTTGCTTATTTTAAAATTCATACGACGCTTTCACATGAATCGACTCACATTTTCTCTGTGCAAAATTATGTATTCGTGATCTTATGTATCAATACTACATCACCAAACTCACCAAATTTTTTACAGATTTTATTCACATAGTATACTACTGTTATAAGCTATTTTTACTCCAAATACTAAAGTTTAGAAGGGTTTTCAAATTACCATAGATACAATTGAAACGATGTGTACTCTTGCGTTAATCACGCCATGAATGAAAGAGACGTTAAAATATTCAACGATCTTCAATGTTTCAAAAAAGTAGTGCTTTAACCTTGGTAGATTTGTTTTAAATTTTTTGTTTTGAAATTTTTTTCAGCTCACTTTTTAGAAAAATCTTTATAAAGTAATTAAATTGAAATCTAGATAAAGTTTCAATATTTTCGCATTTTTTGCTTCATTTATTCAGGCAATTTTTATATGTCGACATTTGAACTGTTTTACTCGCCAAAAAATTCTATTTTTTATAATGAAATCAATAGCAAAATCAATAACACTTGTTAAAGTAAGTTCGTTTTACAACAAGTTTTGTGAATTAAGTTGTTTAATACTTAGTGTTTGTTTCCTTCATATACGAAATCAATAACACAATCACTCCAAAAACTGTTTATTTTTAGGCACTCAACACACGTATTGAATATATGGCAATTCTTGATATGACATTACAATGGGCAAGACGTTAACGAAGAGTTTTCAGATTTTTTTTCCATCTCAATGTTATTACCCTAGGAAGAATTCCACTGGCTGCTTTGAGATAATTAAATTTTAAATATTAGCTTTATATACATAAAAGGTATTTGAGGTATACAAAACATACATACACCGATTTTCATGTCGAATCACACAATGCAACAAACAAAAAATGGCTTTGGGTGCTTATATAACCCCTCTGTTTATTTACACAACCATCACCACGACAACAATTATCGATGTAGCTCTACATTCCGCACTAGAATGGCGGAAAAAAACACTCCGATTCAATGGTGTGTGATTTTTTCTAGTGCTGAAGGATAATTACAAGAATTGAAGAATTATACTTTTCAAAACTATTTTTTAATGGTTTGAGGTTATAATGTTGTATGGAAGACTGTCTTTCAATGGATATGGACAAGAAGAGTCGAGGAATGTCAAGGTCTTGAGAAGCTCATAAGCTTAAAACAATTTAAAAATAAAATCTCATTATTATTGTTTAACATAAACTTTTATATTGACAGTACATGATAGCTGACACAAGTCGACAAAGGAACGAAGAGAAAGGTGACATAAAAAATACTATACTCAATGATGTAGGGAACAAACTGATAGAAAGGGTAGCGTGCAAGGCTTGGAGGCAAGTGTTGAGTGATTCTGTGGTGCCGAAGCTAGTGATCTCAGTGACTGGAGGAGCTAGAGACTTCAAAATGTCTGAAAGACATTTGGAGGCCTTCAAACGTGGTCTCATAAAAGCTGCCACAACCACTGGTGAGTTTCATGGCAGACCTTGGACTTGACTCTTTCAAATTGAAAATTTCGAAAGTTTGAAAAGTGTATGTTGGCCAAAATCCAAAAAAATATTCTATAAAAGAACGCTTTTAAGTGGCAAAAATCTGCGTCATAAAAGTAGATACATAATATAATATAATGTAATGATGTTGTTAACCGATGCCCAGACACCTGGATAGTGACGGGAGGAACTCAAAACGGGGTGATGCAGGTGGTGGGGGATGCAGTAAAAGACTACATGCTGGAGGATGGGGCGTACAAGCAGGCTCTTGTGGTTGTAGGCATCGCCACACTGGGCGTCATTGCTCATTCTGATGATCTTGTGCGACATGTCAGTTTGATGAGGTTTCATGGAGTTAGAGATATGGGTTTAAATGGTTTTGTTTTTGTTTTTCGAATAGTTTTATTCTAAAAAATTTTTTATTTTTTTAGTTTTTTTTTATTTTTTTGCGAATAAAGTTTAAAAGGATTTTTACGAACGTAAAAATAATTAAGTAATTTTCTGTGAAAATGATTTAACTTGACAAAATTGAAGTTAATTTCTCTGTAAATTTGATTTTCAATTTTTCGAAATTGAATCTGTAACATTAGCTAATCTATATATCAAGTGCTGTAAATATTTCTGCTGATGCTATCAAAGTGTTCTGTAATGATTTAAAAGTCGGTAAAAATATAATTAGGAAGATATTTATCTTACAGCAACACAAGTATCTTACTTAAAGCTTTAAAACTTTCATGACATCAAAAATCATTAATTCTGAAATATTTATTGTTTCAACTCATCAAAAAATTCAAAAAATTTCATCTTCATCAAATCTCAACAACACCCCCGACGTGAAGGCAGGGAAGGTAGGAGACACGCAGGAATGTTACATCTACCACAATCCTGTGATGCTTGATAACATGGCGAGAGAGAAAAAGCGTGAGAAGTGTTTTCAAATTAGTCTAGACCCGCACCACACACATTTTGTGTTGGTGGATGATGGCTCGAAGAACCAGTTTGGGAGAGAAATCAACGTTAGGGCTGCTTTTGAGCAGCATCGAGACGGTGTGATATTTCAATTTTATTTTCTAAAAGTATTTTCTTATTTTATTTTATTTTTTCATTATTTTGAATTTTTTTTATATTTTCAACTTTTGTTCGAGTAGGATGTTTTTCAATGGTTTTTTAAACATTTAAAGTAAATGCATCGAAATTGTATATATCCTGGTGAACAGATATTGCAGAGAAAGGAAAGGGAGGAGTACCTGTAGTGTTGCTGATGTTAGAAGGGGGCATCAACACTTTACAGACCGCCTGTGAGGCCATCGAGGCAGGCACTCCAGTGGTGGTCATGCAGGGTTCAGGCAGAGCTGCTGACTTCGTCGTTGAATGCAGTCCTTATGTCAAGTAGCCAGCTTAATAATGTGTTTTTTATGTTGTGAAACATATCAATTTCACATCCGAAACCCCATTTAAAGAGACCTAATGGTCTGATTACTTCATTGACGTTGTTTCAAAAAAACACTTTATCGTTGGAGTTTAAGAGATTTGCATTCTTAGAATTAATTTTTTTTGTTCTTAATATCAGTTTTTCACAAAAACATTTTTGTGTACAACCACAGAGCAGGAGACATGGCAAAGTTGAAACTGGCTGCGGAAGAGTGGTTGACTGGATATGACGTGGAGAGGGGAGTAAAGTATGTGTGTACCCTCCTTAATCCCCTCTACAATGATTTTGTGGGTTTTGGGGCTTTACTTGTCTTATATGAAACTAACGGAAAAAATTTTCAATTGAATTAATTTAGGTTTTTTTTATAAGGAAAATATATAAATAAAACAAGTTTTGGGAAAATAATTCATGAAATTGAAAAAATAATTTTGAAAAGATGTATTAATAAAAAAATCGTTAAATGTGTTGGATCGAGATTTGGAACGTCTTCACAGTTGAACCTTTTCATGCAAAGCGAAGACACGTCGGGAGATGAATTAGCTGAAGTGATTCTGAAGGCTATTTTGAGAGGTTGGAGTTAAAATGAAAACCCATTTGAAATAATTCATCATTAATTTGGTTTATATAGCTTCTCTGCACGCAAATGCCGATGAAACATCGAAAGAGTCGGCTGTCAAGTTCATGGAACTGTCTTTGTCTTTCAACCGCTGTGATATTGCTAAACAAGAGATTCATAAAAATAATTTGGTAGTTTTCTTTTTTTTCATCAAATGCTCAATCAATCATTTCATATGTTTAAGTACAAATGAATGTACATTATTCTGTCAAAGTTTTGTGTAAAATAAACTTGATTATTAAACTCATGTTATTAAATTCTTAAAATATGTTCTTAACCCATTCGAGGTTTTTAGTCGTTTCACATTGGAAGCTTTCTTCCTTTCTTCCATCACTCAAAACAAGAGCCACTTTCCAGAAATGTTTATAGAGATGGGAGTGAACGTTAACGATTGTATTTCCCACAAATCACTCAATCAACTTTACCTTGATGTAGGGACGCATTAATTTTCAATAGAGAAAATATATTCATTCTCAATAACTACTTTCATTCAAGTCAATTTTCCATATTTCAAAATTATATACGCTTATTTATTGATGAGACTAGTTTTTCTCAAAGGATAACCTGGTGTAATGTAATGCGGTATTTATAAAGCGCTTTTTCTTATAGATCAAAACGCTTGCTACAAATTTTAATACAGTGAAAACACTGTGGATCAGATGCTAATTGTCGGTCCACGTGGGATCAAACCCAGTAACTTTAGATAATTAGTCTCTAATGCTCTACCTCTGAACTATACGGGCCTAATGACGATTTCTTAGCAAACAGAAAAGCTTCGTGCATTAAAGAATCATTAAGCCATTGTGAATGGTTATATCATATTGTTTGTAGGCTAATACTTCAACCAAATAATGACGAAATTTTTTCAACTTATATTATTCATTGATAATGTAAGCTAATCTTACAAAAAGCTTCGTATATTTTTAAAGCAAATTCTTTGTTGAGCTCACAATAAAAAAATACATTTAAATGATTTAGACGCTACAGAATGCTAAACCTGGTACTTTCGAAGACTTGTTTAAAGCTTGTGTACTGCCTTTGTCTGTTAGTGAGTTCCAAATTTCATCGTATCATAATCATAGTAGAGATGAAGTTTTCATAAAACTTTTATCTTTTACAGTTTTATTAAAAACTTTTCAGAAAAGTGAAGATAACATATTACCGGGAGTGAGTCGAATGCTACAAAAACTTACCAACTATCAACTAATTGAGTTCTATTCAGGTAGGTCCTAGTGTATTATAAACATAAAAAAAAGTCAAACTTCAAGTTTATGTAATGAAAGAATTAAATATTTGTTTTAAAATGAAGCGCTGGAATATCATCCTCATTAAAACCCTACAGAAAATGAGCTGACTGACGCCTGCAATGATCTTTTTATCTTCAGTCTTCTTCTACATAGGGGTTTTACAGCTAAAACATTTTGGAGACTGTGTCAAGATCCCATAGGTGATATTGCCCGTTTATGTAGCATTAAAAGTTTTAAAGTCAGTTATATGACATATGTCAAATATAAGATTTATAAAAGGGACCACACGAAACTTAAATTCCTTTTTTGTAGAATTAAAAAGTATCATTAAAACGAAATTGTTTGAACGCAACACCCAATGTTTCTTGATAAGATTGTATATATTGCCGTCTCACTAACACTAGGAGCTGCTTTGACAGCAAGTAGAATATTGAGGGCATTTTCAAAAGTATGCCTAAAGAGATTTGAGAGATTTGATCTGGCTAGACAACTCGAATTTGAAGCAAGGTATCCCTGTTTAAAAGCTTTTCGTAGTTTTCAGTTTTATTCAAAGCTGCAAAAAAATGTTATTTAATAGTTAAACCGATTGAAGAATTTGATTCGAATAAAACGAAATAAGTTAATTTCACTTCAACTTCATCTCCAAGTCATTTCGAAGAAGAGGCAAGATCGATACTGACTCATTGTAGCCTCATCAACAACGAATCTTGTAGACTTCTACTCATCAGAAGTCTGCCATATTGGGGTGGTTTGAGCGTGATGGATGTAGTGGAAGAAGGTCAATTGATGGATTTTGCCGATCATGATGTTTTCCAGACTCAGTTGAACGTCATCTGGTATGGAGGCATCATGAGCCATACAGACACGTGGAAAGTTAGGTCTTATTTTTTAACACTTCAAAAATTTTTCTTATAAGCTTCGATTGTTTTTTCAGTTAATAGAGTGTTTCAACAGAACTTTTTTGTACTATAGGCTATTTTAGTTATTCATAATATTTTTATTATATATAGCACTCATTTTAAGTATTTTTAGTTGGGTTTTTTTTTTAATTTGAATATTTCAACAACACATTAGTTGCTCTTTGGTTTGTTCCTCCCTTTCGTTATGGTTTGGTTTATAGAATTCAGAAAAAAAGACAGTTCAAACCAAGTAAACCCTGGAAACAACCTAAAAAATATTGAACGATCGTCATCATTTTTGTCTACCTCTACCATTGTTTCCAACGCTTCATCGCGACCATCTGCTCCCTCCTATGAAACTTCCCTGTCCTACATATTTCTGCGACCAGACAACCAGAGTGTAAACTTTTTCAGCAGAATGTATTTGTTTTTTACGGCTCCGATTGTAAAGTTTTCGTACCATACAGTAAGACTTCTTTCAATATTTTAAAAGTTCTCCATTATCATCAAATTAACCAATAGTTTTAGATATTAATGTCAAATCATTTTGAATACCAGGTTTCTTATTTGTGCTTTTTATTGTTATTCACATATTTTCTTCTGGCTGATTTGAAAAAAAATTACATATCTTGGAGTGAAATAGTTGTTTATATATGGGAATTGTCATACTGGTTAGATGAGCTCCGACAAGTGATAATTTCAACTTTTTCATTATTTATTATTAAAATTTTAAAAATCCACTTTATTATTTAACGAAAAAAATTAATTTTTTCACCAAAAAACAGCTGGTGAATGAAACCAGGCCATTTTTATGGATGAAAGCTTTGAAACACTTCTCGGACCAGTGGAACATTTTCCAGCAGCTAATTAGCATCCCTCTTATCATAACCATAATTTTACGATTGAATCAAAGTTATTTCGATGTGTCTCATCACCTCCTATCTCTCATATTGCTTTTGTGTATACTCAAGTTGTTGAGGTTTTTCTATGTGCAGAGCTATGTTGGACCCAAAGTCATTATGATACAAGAAATGGTTTGTGACCCATTTTCGACTTTATTATTTATATATAAAATCTATCTATTGAAAATAAGTTTTTAAATCCTTCAAGCTTTTTGATCTAATGTTTTTTCTCTTGATCTTCGCGGTATTTTTGTTTGCTTATGGAGTGACTTCATTTAGTTTCTTGTACCCTACCGCACCTCCATCCTGGCACACGTTTTTCCAAGTCCTCTTTGACCCTTACTTTGCTATTTTTGGAGAATTCAACCTCAACAAACTTTTAGGTAATGGCTATACGAACTTTTTTTCAAACTTCAAGAAAATTAAAATTTTATGCAATGAAAATTTTTTTTTCACCATTACAGGCAATGTTGATAATTGTGTAACAAACAACACATTGTACCTGAAGAACCCTTATCAATACCCTTTGTGTTCTACATACTCTCATACAGCCCTCCTTCTGTTTTGCGCCTATGTCATCATCACTTGTGTCTTGCTTGTCAATCTTCTAGTGGCTGTCTTCAGGTTTATTACCATGCTACCATATTTTTTTCTAATTTAATTTTTAAAAGATTTTATGAAAATTATAGAACTTGTTAAAATTCTGAATTATTGTATTCATTTTTTAGTTACACATTCACAAAGATCGAAGACTCGGCTTTTAGAACGTGGCGATTCCACAGAATCAGTTTAGTACGGGAATTTGCGCACGTCTCAGCTCTTGTTCCTCCACTTTCTATCATCTCTTTAATAATATCCTCTTTGATTTACATTTTTAAAAAAATCACAAGAATTATTAAAAAGGAAAAACATGACAAACGCGAAGACGTATTTAGTGAGTAAAAAACTCTTTTGAATAGGTTATTTGAATTAACACTCAATTTTTTTTAGGGGTTGAGTATGGCTTTGAAGAAATAAAAAGAAGACGAGCGTTAGAACGTAGAGGCTTAAAAGAATATTTATCAAAACCAAAATCAAATATAGACGTCATCCCATCAAAAATTCAAACTATGGAAAAAAAGTAATTGGTTGATTTTTTTTTTCGATTTTACGTTAAAAAATTATATTTTCAGAGTTGAACTTATTCTGGCGGAGATTTGGCATTTGAAAGAATTTCTTAATGAAAAATAAAATCATATTTGAATCCAGTCTTTCATAAATTTCTTATATAAAATATTTTTTCAATCTCTTAAATGTTTTCATTTTTTAACTGCTTAACATGAAGTAAATGAATGTTGAATTAAAAATGGATTTAATTTTTCATGAAAAGGTAGATTATTTTCATTTAAAATTACCTATTAATAAAAGAAATTGAACTGTTTCATTTGAATATATATTATTTCAAAAAAAATCACGAATTTAGTTTTTTTTTATATAACTTTTAAATGTTTTATTTTTACTGAAGCAATCGGGATCACTGTGTGCTCAACACTGTCTAAATGCCTTGTTACAGGAAGCTTATTTCACAGTGTTTGATTTGGCTGATTTAGCCAAAGGTTTGGATGAATCAGAAAGGCAATATATGGCTGAAGCAGGTAGACTCACATTAAAATATGGAGTGAATGTTTTTCATAACGCACATTGGCCTTTTTAAACTCTAAATATTTTATTTAATAGGCTCAAATACAAGGGAATATCAAGATTTTTTACAGCAACCATCTTCAAATTATGATGACAGTGGTTTTTTTTCTATTCAAGTTCTTCAGAAGGCTCTGGATGTTTGGAATTTATCTCTTATTCCTTTTAATAGTGCCAACCCTATTTCAGTTGCAGCAAGAAGTAATCCAAAGTAGGATATATGTAAATATAATTCCAATATATTGCATTATATTTTTGTTTTCAGCTCTCAAGATGCCTTCATTTGCAATTTCAGACAACATTGGTAACTTTATTTTTTTTAATTTCTCAATAAATTATTAAAAATCACTTGACTATCATTTTTTTCTAGGTTTACAATTCGCAAAATTGGAAATCAATGGTTTAATTTAAATTCCCTTTTATCTTTTCCTGAGCTTCTTTCCAACACCTACTTAGGCCTTTTTCTGAAACAGTTACAAGTTGAAGGTTAATTTTCAATTGAATATTTAAGTTAGTTGCATTATTTCTATAAGAATATTTCACTATCTTCACAGGATACTCAATCTTTGTAGTCAAAGGGGACATCCCAGACTGTCCCGCAAACGCAGTGCTGAGATTAACCCCAGCTACACAGGCTGTCAAACCCAGTCTTCTTAATCAAACAGCTCCTCAAAGCACCACTAGTGCAGAAGATGACCCAGAGGAGGACCAGCAACTGATGTGGGCTCTAGAGCAGAGCAGAAGGATTGTGGATGATAATGATGTCTCCCTCAATAATGCACTCATTCTTTCTGCCAATGGTCTCATGTTTTGTTTCAATAGAACAAATTTTTTATTGACAACAGACTTAAATTAATAATAAATAAAACAAGTATAAATTCAGGGATATTTTTTTAATTTAGTAACAGTGATATTGGCTTGTTTAAAAAGGTGGGTTAGGCTGAGGTATTAAAGAGGGTAACTTAAACTTCCCTCCAAAGGTATAATATATACCGTAATAGAAAAAACAGATGGAAATTGAAAATGATAAATTCAGACCAAAGAATTCTATTTATTCAAAAAATAATCAGTTTAAAAAAGTGTTTACCGCATTTATGTATAAGTTCAATATCTCTTTCAACGTAGATATATTTCCTAATTCACAGAGGCCTTGTCCCCATCATCGAGTGCTCCCAAGCCAGAACAGACTGTTGACGCTAGTGATCTGAGGCTGAGGAGACAGGCGTTTCTGGATAAAATTGAAGCAGAAAAAAAGACAATAGATAAATCCGGTGGTAGCTGAAAGCTTTTTTAATTTCCGTTTTTGTTGGATGTTCAGTGAATTATATTCTTTATGTGTTATGAATCGTTACTTTTAAATTTGAAATATAATTCTAAAATTAAGCTTTTGTTAATTAAAATTCACTTTTACATATTTATAAATTTCAACATCTAAATTATTTTTATTTGATGAAAATAAACGACATTTGATGTATATTTTAATGACGTATCAAATTCGAAAAATGGAGATAGAAGGTAAAGATGGTCAACTTTCCCACGTGCCACCACAAGGCAAACTTCAACCATATCTTCGAAGCTCCATGGCTCTGTTCAATCTGCATTACATGTAAATAAGTATATTTGCTGTATTTATTTATGTGAAGACTTGAACAGAAATTAAGTTTTTAAACATAAAATTTCTGATAATATACGTCAGGTCATCATCATTGTTTGCATTATTTTCTTTTCAATGGGAGTTTGACGATGTAAGTCAATTCAAAAATTTATATTATTACCAAGTCTGAGTAGATGGCGATAAGACACGACTTGGCGGTAGTGAGAAGGGTTGCGTAATCTGGTTTGAAGTTAAGGCTTCTACAGACTCCTCTGATGAGGTCATTGGTTTTAAGGAGAAAAACAAATGGGCGTGGAATGGTGTTGAGAACCACTGTTATGTCTCCCACGATCTTGGGTGCTGTGATGCGTATCTCAGATTCCTAAAATGAAATTTAAAAATTCTGCTCTATCATGAAAATCGTTTTTTGAAAAATAAAAACTTCCACTAAGTAAAAATTTCAATTTATAATGCACTCAAAACAAAATAGAGAAGCATTTCAACTCATAAAACCTCTTGTTCGGAGTATGGCGTGGTCATGCCATTTTGTACAGCTTGCCACGATCTTCCGCTCAGAATACACGTCAGTAACTGATATTTGTCACCCACACCCATCAGCTCAGCCTCCTTCCTCATCGCTTTCTCGTCCCCTTCCAACATGGCCTTCCATATGCGACAGTAGGTCAGTCTTAATGAGTCAGGGAAAGTCTGTGTATTGGAAGAGAGATACAATCATCATCATCACCACAGTCATCAGTATCACTACCATTTTTATGAGATTATATAACATAATATGGAAAAATAAATTTGACGATATCGATGGCAGTAAGCTAGAGGATGCGTTTAAAAAAAAAAGAAAAAAATTTTTTTTAACTACCAATTCTAGAGTTGTTTTCAAAAAAATTTATTTCAAAAAGTTATAATTTGATAAAGTTTATCGTTCTCACGTCACTTTGAATATGTCAACTAGAAACACCCACAAACAGCATTCAATATATACCCAACTAAATCATCAACCTTCATATTCATGTTTGTATTACATCACAGTAAATACCCACTTTATAAAGTCCATGATCAAGCAAGTAAATGGTGGGGTGAGTTGCATCGGCAGACACCAGTATATTACCTGGATGAGGGTCGCAGTGCACAAAACCTTTGGTGAAAATCATCTCTATGTACAACTCGTTCAACAACTTCATCACCTGTGGTTTGTCAGAGAAATTTTATTATTTTTACTCTAGCGCTATAAAAATTGAAATTACCTTCATTATCTTAATTATTGAAATACTTTATTATTATCATCATTATTATAATTATCATATTGAATTACATAGTATCTATTATCTATAATATTAAATTTCAAAAAATAAAAAATTTCAATGGAAAAATATCTCATCAATCAAGCTCTTACGGGCTGTATAGAGAGATTATTATCCCTATAAAACTTGACATCATTGATAAATCCTCCCTCACACTTCTCCATCGTCAACACTCGTTTGCTCGTCAAGTTGCTGTACACTCGTGGAACCTGACTATCATGGCGTCGGCTATAACTCCCAACAATTAATATTAGAAGTATATAGATGAGTTACAGAAGTAAATGATTATTGGTTTGTATAACACTAAGTATCTGAAACGCGGTTGTTGCTCATAACAAAAATTAAAGCCAGTTCATACAGGCTAGATTAGAGCTTTCTTTTTCAGATACAAACACACAAGTGAATGATATTAACCCTGAGAAAGGTCAAGTTTTTGAAGCATTCCGAAGCTTTTTGACTGTTTTGAGCTTCATGCTGAAAATCAAGTTCTAGAGGTAGATTGTGCCTAGACTCTTCAACCAACCAATCAAGTTCCAAGTTGCCAAACAACTTAGTGATCTAGCAGTTTAAATGAATTCATTCTGTTTTAAATTATGATTTTATTTTTCAATTACCAAGGATTTAGTATTTGAAGCTTTATCATGAGTGTTATTTTCTATCAATCTAATCTATATTATTTTTTCTCCTAACATGGAATTAGTAAGTGATATAAACACAAAGCAGCAAATGTTAATGACAGCAAGACTCACAAATTTGAAAATGAGTTGCATAGAATCAATATCACTTTTTGAAGTGCTTGCCACATGGGGGTGCTGCACCTTCACCACTACATCCTGCCCACCCCACAGCCGAGCCTTGTGCACTTGAGCCAGGGATGCTGAAGCAAAAGGAACTTCATCGAAATGTTCAAATAACTCTTTTGTCTAGGTGGGATGTATGTATCAATAGAAAGATAGAATTTGATATTGTTATAATCATTTTTTTTAATTATTTGGTTAATTTCCAAGGATTATTATGAATAATAAATATGATTGAAAAGTAGTAACATCTTTTTTGAACTCTTCTTTCAGAACTTGGTGAATATGGCGAATATCAGATGGTGTAGAGTGTGTATGCAAAGTTCTCATCACAACAACGTATTCAAAAGGTATCAAATGATCTAAAACACCCAAATGTTGACCCACTTTTGTGTAACATCCTGCATTTCTCATACAGAGTTCTTTCAAACGTTCTGCTGCTCGAGTGTGAGTCTATTGTAAAAAAAAATAATTTTACATAATGAATTAGAAATTAATATTCATGCTGAATTATTGATTACTTGTGAAAGAACGTTTTTATATTCTGGGCTCCCTCGCGTTAAACCGTGCAAAGAATATTTATAATCTAAAGCTATTTTCAGCCCAACCAAAGCTGCTCTACTGAATCTCAAAGGAGCTAAAGTTAATAAAAAGTAATCTCTATCATAGTCCTGGTATTTGAAATAGGCCACACTGGGTACGATTGTGGCAGTGCTGAGTCCAAACGCTAACTTTAAGCCACGATTTAAACAAAAGACTTTCATTTATTTCAAAATATTAAAGTTTATTGTTTCTAAGTATATTGATAAGCGATGCTGCTTATAACTTGCTCTTTAGATTTGTTACTTAACTTAATTTTTAAATCTATTGGATCTTTAAATGTAATAAAATAAATTTCTTATTAGTGAGAATTTCAATAAATTAGCATTAAATTATTTGAATTTTCAATTTATACTTTATAATTTTTTTTCATGACTAAACTTATAGGTTTTATAACGATCATCTAATAAAATATAGAGCACTATATTCTATAAGCTTTTATCAAACTTGCTGCATCTTCTACCAAAACAGTAAGTTATATAAAAAAAACTATGCCAATGACATTAAGATGAAAATAAATGAGCCTTTGTGTATTATGTAACGAACATTTTATATTTTATTTAAACTTCATAAACACATAATATTCATATAATTTAACTTTAATGTATAAGGAATACTATAAAACTCGTTTATTTGAAAAAATAAGCAAAAATTTTTGACAAGGACAACTTTATTATAAGTAAAATATTACGAAAATGACGAAAACAAGTAAAATCTATTTAAACTAAAGAATATTTAGGTAACAAAAAATAAATATAGAATCTTGAGGGCATAGACTTAATTTAGTTTTAGATAACTATATATCTTTAGTACTTCAAAGATATGAATTATAAACTTGCTTTATAAAAATATTAAAAATAACAAGTATAATATATTGAAAAGTAACTTTTAATCGCCATTATTAATTTAAAACTCATAATTTTTTTTTCAAAAATAAGAGATTTTAAGTGAATATTGGCAAAGTTATGAAAATCAAAATTCAAGTGCAGATGTAAGAGAATTATGTGTTGGTCGGTGTGTAAAACAGACCTGTAAAAGTTTAGATTTCAATCAAATCATTTATCCCTCATAATCGTAATAATGAAAAATATTTTTTTTGAAACAAAATATAGTTGAAAAAACTTTGATCAATCACAACCTCCCACTCACCAGCGATGCAGGCAGTGATGAAGCAGGCGACCGATCCAGCTATCATAGCTCTCACGGCTATTTCTGAAAAAGCACGTTTTCTCGAAGGGACCATAGCTGTGAAAGCTCCGATCTGCACTCCGATGGAGGAGATGTTGCTGAAACCACACAAGGCATACGTCGAGATGACGACAGATCGGTCGCTTATGATTCCATTCTTGAGGAGAGTGTCATTACCGTTGAGTTTATGTAGCATGATGTCATCTCTGTTGCCAACCCATGACCAGCTGCCGTTGCTGCTCACGTGAGCGTCGAAGCTTTTTCGGTTGCCTAGGAGCACTCCGAGTTCTTCGAAGGCCACAAACTCATTGACGAAGGTCTTGACTCCGATGAGTTGCGCCACTTTCCTGCAATCCTCGATACTCACCCCCATCAACAAGGCAAAAGGCCACATGATATAGGAACACAAAAACTGAAAAGCATTTCACATCATCAAATTATTATTAGTTTTTTTGTTAATTTAAAAGATTAAACCACTCAAAAACTGAAACGTTCAAAGATCAAACAACACTATCACTGCACCCACCTGGAATGTGATCTCCTTCTGAGCTCCTACTCGGTCTCCGAACCAGGTGAGTGTGGCGTTGAGGAACTCGAGAAGGGAGATGAAGGCGATGAGATTGGCTGCGATGTTAGCCACCAGAGGAATGGCTGAATAAGCTCCCGACGCCGCAGCTTCGACGATGTTCTTCTCGAGTCTAAGAGCAATAAAAGACGGTGCTCATAGTATTACAGTTTTGAGCTTAAAAAGCAAAAATAACCCATGAAAAATTCAAAACTAAAACAAATATGCTTTTAAGTTTGAAATTATTCAAAAACTTCAATAAAAATTACGAGTTTTCGATCAGATTCTTGACGTCTCCGGCCGTAGTCATGGACTTTTTAGTCTCAGGGTAAAAGAGTTTGGAGATTGCTAGAGCTGCAGGGGCTGACATGACAGAGGCGCTGAGAAGATGATTGGCCGGCACCTTTGAGGTCATGAATATTAATATATTACTGACTCATATAGATTATGAATACTAATATAATTTTGCTCCGCGTAGCTTGGTTGGTAGAGCCTTAGGTTCTATGTTGTATGAAGCAATTGATGTAATCTAAAAATTCAATAACAACTATAGTGAGTTCATAAAAAGTTTCGTAAAATTTTCAATTAGTTTTAGTGCTGTTGATAACACATGATAATCGATAAGGTTGTGTAACTTCACTTGAGATTTAAATGAGATTCTGATGAGTATGTTTTACAGCTTTGAAAAAATAATTGAAACAAAAAAATCAAAAAACAATTTATGAACTTTTTTTTTCATTATTCGTTTATTTCTTTTAGAAGAAGTTACATTCACCTACCTTCAATATAGTTTTGTCTCTTATTATGAATCTAAGCACACATCCTACTATTTAAAAGACATAACACTTGTCCTTAAAAACATATTGAAAACTAACATACCCTTCTAAAAATTCATTCTTTTGATTTATCTGTACCTATATTATCTCAGACACAAAAATAGGATTATATATCCAAAACCAAACCTACGCCACAACATTAGTATTAGTAATAATGAGGGTATTACTTATATATACAAAAATAATGTTATATAATTAAAAACAATAGTTCATAGCTTGTGTGACGCACGAATCTTTTAAATTTACTAAGAATTTATCATCAGTTACAACAATAATAAAAACAATTATACTGCATATGTACAACAATAATAACATTAATTTTACTACATATATACAACAAAAACAAGATTTAAAACAAAAACAATATCGGAAACATTAGAAATAATAAAATCGTTCTTACAAACACAGCCTATCTCACCCCAAACAAGATGTAGGCCGCAAGCACCCCTCCAGCAATCGTGGCATAGCCCCCTGTCATAACTGCATGGATCTCCGACCTGGTCATCGCTGGAAGCAGAGGTCGTATCAGAAGAGGGGATTCAGTCTGTCATTAAAGTGTTGAGATGGAAAGGGAAGGGTATAATGATGGGGTGCTGTGGTCGCAACGTGGTGCAGTGATGGTGTGCTGTGGTTGCAACGTGGTGTGGTGGCGGTGTGGTGTAACAAATGTATGGTGATAATGGTGTAAAACCTCAAGGATGCGGTGATGTGGCATAACAATGACCTAACTTGATGATAGTGTGGTATAAGAATCCAATGAAACACTCATGGGATATGGAAACGTTATATCGTTTTTTTTTACTTTTCTTATCATCTTGTTTAACATCATAGTTATTATTGCTGGTTTTTTTGAAGTTTATGCACTATTTTTATCAGGCTTTTTATGTTTTTATCAATGTTATTAAAGATAAATTCAATATATTTTTGAATTTATAATATATTTTCATTACCATTATTACTTAAGTTACTCGTACTTTTTTAAAATTCTTTTTATTACTTTCATCTTTCATAATAATTGTTATCCTTATCACTTGTATTATTATTGTTGTTATTAAAAATTCTATAAGCAATTCCATTACTGTTTTGATCATAATTTGTACCCCTATTATTCTCACAACCAGCATCAGAATCCCCATTCCTCCCAACCCACCTGTCCCACAAAGATGTTACCAGCAGCATTGACGGACTCCCCCGCGGTAGTATCCATACATACCTGCATCACCCATGCAATCTTCAATATGACCCACTGCATCACGCCCAGGTAGAAGAGGATGGTGATGCTGGAACTGAGAAAGATTATGGTGGGAAGCACCTGTTGTAGTAGTGGTGATAGCAGGGGGTTTCAATGTTTAAGTTATTGATTTTGTTAGAGGAAGGTTAAATGATGAAGGTATTTGAGAAAAAGTAAGTTTGTTTTCATTTATTATTACTAAGCATCTTTGGTTTAATTTTGTTTTTGATCAATGTTAGCAAAGCTGAAGAAAATAAATAAAAATATTGAAACGATCATAATTATAATTGTTACAACAATTTCATTGACACCAACCCTAACGCGTGTTAAGCAACAGATCAAATACCTGGAAGGCAAAGAAATGGTCGGCATAATTGTCCCCAAAAAGAAACCTGGAGCCAGCTTTGACGTAAGCAAAGTACTCGCTGATTCGGTCCCCGATCCATTTAAACGCCTCGTATCCCCCAGGCCAGCGTAGAATTATCATTGCAAAAGCTACCTGCAAGCCAAACCCCCAAGCTACTGTGCGCCATTTAACCTTGGTTAAAGGTGTGGTTGTTTTGTAGAGTAGTGTTTAATAAATTTTTTTTTATTTAATGAAGTATTTTCAATACGTTGGGTTTATAAATGTGTGTTAATAAGTTTCCAAGCACATCTGCATGAAGCCAAAACACGACTAACTTTGGAAGGGTTGGTTGAAAACACGAAGAGAAGAATGATATAAACAGCGATTCCAGACAATGAGACCAAGTTGTAAGGGTCAGAGTTGTAGACTGTCAAATCAACGATTACCACTATGGTGAAGGCAACGAAGATACTCAGTAGACAAAATCTGAAAAAAATTCAACTCTGTTCACTATTTTATGGTCAAAGTTTGTCTATGAATAAGATGATAAAAACACAATTTCAAAGATTACTAATTTTCTAAAATCATTTTCTGAATGATATTAAAATTGAAAAGCTTTTTCACATAATAAAATGTTGGAACCTTTGTTTTTAGTTTTACCTTAATTATTCTATTTTTATTAATTTAACCTAGACTGTACTTTGTACTTCATAATGATAAAATAAGATTTTACATAACACACAAGAAAAAGACATTAAAATTATTCTACTTATTTAAATATGTTAATTTTGATCAGAAAAGTCACATTGATAATGGGAAAGAAGGAGAATTGACTGCAAATTGTAGAAAGTTTTTAGTAGAAAATATCGTTTTTCAAGTACTCAACTCAATCTTCATATACTTTTTTATTGTATCTATATTTGTATAGTGGTACATGTACAGCAGTATTATCTAATTAGCTTTTTTCAATTCGTATACTCGTTTATATTCGTATGTTGGTTTGTTTGATATATTTTATATCTTTCGCTTGATAAAGAAAGTTTAACTTTCGAAGAACTTCATGTTGTTCAGTTGGTAAAAATGTTAGATTTTTTTCGTACTATTTTGATTTGATTATTCAATCTTTCGACTTGAAATTTTCAGCACTAGTGTTTCTTCATTTACATTATTAGATGAAAATGATCATAATACAGTGGTGGTAATGAGAACAATAATGAGAGTAAAAGAAGTTTTAATGAACATCGATTCATGGTAACTTCATCTATTGACACTTTATCGATTCTAATCGTTTGTATATTCATTCGTTAGTTTTTGGTTTTGAAAAACTGAAAATTTTAAAGAAAAAAGTAAGAACATCAATTCATCAATCACTTTAACTTTCAATTGTTTTTAAGTTAATATTGAATGATTTCTTTAACTAAAATAAATACAGAGACTTATATGGGACAATTGGAGCAAATTTTTAAAATGATGTTGGTTATTAACATCAACTAAAAAATAAAAACACCTTTTTGTATAAAATATCATTAAATATCCAATAAAAAAACTTGATAAATTATCACAAAAAAACTATAAAAACGCCCATAGAACTAACATGTTGATTTTGAGAGAGTGCCTATTGATGAATCTTAACAGAGGGTTCAACTTAGCATACATTGATGTCCCACAGGTGTCTAAGATGAAGGAAATGGTAATACCCAACACCACCACACATGTCACCCACAGTAGCCTTATTGAACCTTATGGGTTCGAGGTATTTAGTTTTAACCAATGTTTTATATTTAGTTTAAATTTATTGATTGGCTGGATAATAAAGGCTGAGGTTCAATTATTTTCACTGTCTTTGAAGCTTTGTGTTACCTATTTAAATGGATCATCTTTCAGTGCTCGTTAAAAATTTGTGTCGTGGAGGCTTCGACTATTTTAAATTCATTGCTACTAGTTTAATTAGAACATTTATTTTTGTATTTCCGAGCAAAAACATATGTTACAACCAAAGCTGATCGACAGAGTATTTGCCTCGAACCCTGCACCTTACCTTACCCTATCTCTTTTTTAATTCTAAACGCAAATGTACCCAAATCTTTACCTCAACTTAACTTTAAATCAATGATTGCTAGAATATAATTTCATACCAACCCAACCTACCTTCATCCCCAAAGTGATGTAGTAGAGCAAAGGTGAAGTAGATAAAGTAGGCGATGATACAGACTGCCATGATAACATACTTTATGATGCTCTTGTGTTTATTCAAGAAGTTACTGGTAGCTTTTTGGATTTCTTGCACGCTTTTCATATACCCTTTCACCTCTTCCTCGTCGTCTTCCCAGCTCTCTTCATCATTGTCATTTTCAATGGTTTTTGGCTTCCCATCTGATAGTTCAATTCTGACCACTTGATCAATGCCACCATTGTCTCCGTACTGTGAGTAAAAGGGTCTTGGATTAAAAACCACATTGACAGGCTTCATTCTTAAATAAAGTTTAAAATGATTATAAGATAGCGACTCGACAGTTAAAAGATTTTAAGTCATAACGATGAAGCTATTTAACAGTCATATTTTTAGTATTAGCTAATTATATATTCAAAAAACCAAACTTTGAAAAAATATAGAAACCATCTACTAAAAGAGTTTTCTGTTCTCTCATTCTGTTCACATGGAACGAAAAACATACAGTTTATACGACATTATCTAGTAGAATCGTTAAGGTTATGTGCTATTGACAAAAATGCTACTTAACTTAATCAACATTTTTTGGTCATTTAGTACTTTGGCATAAGTTAGTTTTAGCTTAAACTGTTTATTTTGCATCTTAATTAGCAGTCGCTCATAAGCACTCACCGACTGAGGGTGTTTCGACTTTTTATCGTTTTCTGACATGCTTTTAGATGCTATAAAGTTTTATTGGTAGACTTTGCTCTCATACACAACTCATCAGATTAAACAGCAATACACTAACTAAAGAAAATGTTTTAAAACAGGACTTTTGTAGTCAATCAACAGGAAAAAAATTAACAAGAGAATATATGCCTCATGTCTTATTAATCCAAATGTAAAATTCATAAAAATACAATAACTAAAGCATTTTATATGCTGAAATTGATTGACGATTAGCACCGCCCATAACTTAAGGAATCTACATTAAACGCTTCATAAAACAATGGTTTTAAATAAATTTTGTACCTTATTAATGTGTTTTGCCATATTGTGCTTTATCTAAAGATATAGATGGTTGCTCTAGCGGTATACTTTTTGGTTTAAACAGAAATATGAAGTATAGTATAGAAACCATTAGACGGAAAATAATTAATTTTGTCATTATCATACACAGAATCGGAAAAGATTAATCAAGGCAATTAAGAAATTAGTGTTGTTTTTAGTTTCTACGTTTGAAAGGTAAAAACATATTCACCTTTTGAGTGATTTAATTCGATACTTGTGGTAAGAAGTTAAGCACAAACAACTTTTTGGTACTTATACTTATTCAATCAAATAAAATTTGTGTATTTACTTATAGTGTCATTAAAAACTCTGTAGTTTTTGAAACTTATTTTACCATACTCCCTCGAAGCTAAATTTTTTGCTTGTGACTTTTTTTGTAAGTGCTGCCCAACTTATGGAAACTGAAGTAAAACAATGATGATGATGAGATTAATGATAAATCTCCATTCATTAGTATCACCCTCGCAAGCCATCTGCCCACATCAATTCATTTTTTATCTTTCAACGAAGTTTAACACGATGCTGAATATAGAACAAGAAAGAATGTTCAAAAATATAATATCATCCAAAAATCGTTGAAAAGCAAATCTCTTCAGTTATTTTGAACGGTTGGTTTTAATACAAAGATCGAAATTTTTATTGACATCGCAAGATTGAAAGACAAGATATTTAAGGGGGTCTGTGCAAAGTTGTTGCAATTATAAATGCTTGAAATGTAATTCCAGTTTTCAAGTGATTTGAAGTTGCTTTAAACTTTTAATTGTTTTTACAACTTTAATCATTGAGTGAAGTATTTCAATAGCGGCTTTATATTAGTCTGGGTTAATATTTGGCTTTATCTTCGAGATTTCTATTAAACGGCTTAAAGATAATAGATAAAATAGCTTTTTTATGGGATATCTTCAAAATTTCAGGTAAAAAGATTTTTAAAAATAATTTTCCAAGAGCTATTTAAATTTATCTTTTTGTTTGAGGTTCTGTCTATTTCGAAAAGACTTTCATGAAATAACCTCGAAACAGGCCATAAATATCACTTGAGAATATTAGATTTTTTAAAGAAAAATCCTCCTCGATTTAATTTAAATACTTCGTGTTTGTTTTACAGTCGATGAATAATTGCAGTAGAATGGACCGACACTAGAAATAATAAGAAAAATGTAAAAAATGTTCAAGTATTTAATTTAAATTAATCTCTGAATCTTAAAATACTGTAAGGCTTAATAACAGAATATATCAAAAGTCGATTATGTTAAATAAAGTTACGATAAGGACAAACGTGTCATCATATCCACACAAAACCCAGTAGTATTAAGAAATTCAGCTTTCAAATCCACACACGAGCTCAACGTTTATAATATGGTTCGGTATGAAGTTTAATATTTTCTGAAAATGAGTGTGAAAATCTTTTGTGGGTGACGACTATGCTAAATGAGAGAACCACCTCACTAACATTCAATTCAACAACACTAACAGCATGAGAACAATCGTTTTTATGTCAATACAGAATTCCCTGTATCAGAAAAATATCAATTATGACTGGTAAACCACACCGACAGTAAGGATATTGCAATAGTGTTTGTGACGTCAATATATAATGGTTCTGATCATGCTGTTCAGTATTTTAAACATTAAGATTTCCTAAATATTTTTTGAACAAAAATCGATTCTGTTAAAGAAGTAAAAAATTTTATTAAGAATCGAGTATTTTAATATTTATTTGATAAAAAACTGAAAATATAAAACATGATTTACAAATCACTACACCAGAATCTTCATTGATCTGAGCTTCTCTGCAGGCCTTTGAAAAAGTCTTTTAGCTCTTGGTGTGGAAGAATGATTTTTAATATTATATTATTCAATCTCATGTCTTGAAATAACTAAGCATGGTATTTCACGATCTCTATTATAAACCTAATTTTTATTCTTGAGTTGCATCAGCTGCTGATCATCCCTCATCGAGTGTTGATTTCTGTGTGGAGAATAGATAGATAGATAGATAGATAGATAGATAGATAGATAGATAGATAGATAGATAGATAGATAGATAGATAGATAGATAGATAGATAGATAGATAGATAGATAGATAGATAGATAGATAGATAGATAGATAGATAGATAGATAGATAGATAGATAGATAGATAGATAGATAGATAGATAGATAGATCGATAGATAGATAGATATTTTTTTTACAATAAATGTACTTTATTAAATTATTATATATAACCTTTTTTCAAGAAGCGTTGATATTTCAGTTTTGAGAGCAAAAAACTGGTTGAGAAGCTGATAAAAACAAAGTTGCCTTCAATAAATTTGTGTAAAACATCATTACCAGCGTTCATTGTAACCTCGCCATTTAAAACTAAATTAAATGCTTTTTTATTTGAAACTAATTATTCAGAGCTCACACATTAATAGTGTTAAAATATTTTTCATCATCATGGCTGTTGTTATTAATAACATCCTCAATCCATTATATGATGTAGATAAATAAAAAATGGTCACCGCATTGTATTGCACATAAATGTATTGAGACTCGGGCACGTTAGGAAGAGGAACAATTGGCTGTATTAGAAACATGTTATACTTGGAAGAACAATTTGATAAATGTTTGTGTTATATGTAATTTAATAATTAATATAATCAATTAAATTAATGTACCTATTTGTAAGATCAGCTTATTATTAGCAATATTTTAACTACACAAGGCACAAGATGGTTTAAATGGTGCGTGGATAAAGGGTGCCAACGTTTAATACATGTGTCGTTTCAATTGTATAAATAATTTCGTGAATACACATAAGCCTACCGTTAAAAGATCATAAGGTGTTTCCGTGAAACTGGTATCTTCTGTGATGATTAAAAATATAATTTAAAACATTAATTCTGATACAGGCGTTGAATTATGGTGTATTCTGAACATAAAGTTCATATAAAAATTATTCACCCTCAATGTCTTGAAAGTTTCCGCTGACAACATCCGACATCCTACCACCACTACCATCTATTTTTTCTTCATCTATTTTCTTATCACTGTTCATAAGATCTTGTTGCATTTCATCGGAAACTACGTGAGCACTCTGTTTGTTTTTAAACCTATTTCTCTTCATCACTTGATTCAATAGCTCATCTATCGTTTTTGTCATGTCGTTGGTGTTGAAGGTAAAATCATCATCGCCATCTTCTTCTGTATTCAAACCTCCGCTGTTTGCATGGTAGTGGTTATTGCTGTTTCGTTGAGAAAGCGTCTGCATGAGACAATCATCTTCGAAGTCGGCTTTGTCTGCATTTAAATGTATAAAAAATATATTTAAAAACTCACAAGACGTCTATGAAAAAGTATAGATGAAAGTATCTAAAAATAAATTACAAAAAAATATAAACTAAATGAATACAATAAAACTAATATGCTTACAATGGTTTAAATAAGAATACAATAATGCCATAAGAGAAATAATTTCAATCAGAATACGTTAATAGCACGATGATAATGAGGTCAAAACGACAAAGGCTCACAGGCATGGTCGGGTGAGTATTTGAGGGGTTGGGTGGCTGGAGGATAGAACTGATGGGATCATTAATTTGTAATAAATTGCCGGTAGACTTAATGAAGTAGAACATAATATCGCCTAAAAATGGTTCCGGTTTCACAGAAAATTACTACAATAACATTTCTTTGTTTTACTATCACAACTAAAGCTACAAATGAAAGCACCTTCGATATGGCACTGACCACCTTCACCACCTGGCTCATTGAAGGTCGTTCCGTAGGCTTGGCACTCCAGCACCTGTGAACCGTTGGGAGACGAATGTATGGTGAGTATAAGGATTGATGTTAGGCTAAGATTTTTAATTGAATATAAGCATAATGCGTTATTTGATTAAATGCTTTCAACGAAACACAATGTACAATAAAAATAACCTAGTGATGAGAAGTTCTAAGGGAGCAGGACAGTCCTCCAGCAAGGGTGGTCTGGTGCCTGTGTTTTTACATGATTAGCGTTGATGTTGCGGTGGTTGTTCTATTAGTAGTGGTAGAACTAGTAGATTGGAGTATTGGTAGTAGTAGCCTTTTAATTTATAATTTTGTAAAATAGACAGTGAAATAGAACATGAAGAAGCATTAGTATCAATAATATTATAAAGCATGAAAGCTTGATACATAACCTATAAACCGAAAAAAATTAGCAGAGAACTTTTTTATCAGTTTGCAACTAATCCTTTCTTGTTTAAAACTACCTTACTAATGTAAAATAAGTATTTATATAGCTGCAGAACTAGCACCTTAAACGCCACGTAATATACTTTTGAACACCATTGTTATATTTTGCCACTTATTTATCTGAAAAAGATGAAACCATTGATGAGTGAGTAATGCATCACAAACCAATATGCACAGCCCACATGATCCTGAAGGCAGGCCCTCCCACCTCCTCAAAAGGCTTGCGGCGCGACAACACCTCCCACAAAACCACCCCCCAACTGAACACGTCACACTTCTCACTGTAGTTGCTACCTGATGGCGATATGAACTATAATCCTATAACTACATATAAACACACACCTGCCTTCACAAGATACAGTGAACACTGATTGTTGAAAAAAAAGTTTAATTCTATAAAAGCAAAAATGAGCTAGAAAACGCCACCCAGAAACGTGAGATAGCATCAAGCGACGCCTAGCGAACAAACCTTCAAAGACTTCAGGGGCCATCCAGGCTGCGGAACCTCGGTTGTTCGTCATATATGTGTGCGCGTCACAAGCCGTACCAAAG
This sequence comes from Pterobdella sp. o SKG-2022, assembly GCA_964035795.1. NCBI lineage: Eukaryota > Metazoa > Annelida > Clitellata > Hirudinida > Piscicolidae > Pterobdella > Pterobdella occidentalis. Next base: position 5,712,366 of record OZ038323.1, on the reverse strand, counting down.
TCACATATCTTCAGACGTAGGCCTCCTTCCAATAACAACAGACTGCATGAAGTTTAAATTGAAAATAAGTCAACTCCAATTGGTTCTTTTGTTTATTAATTATTATAAAATTAATTCTTATTTAAATGTGGAAAATTTTCAAAGATTTACTCAAAAAATAAGCGGTTTCTATTAATTGCTCACAAACATCATAATGGTCATTAAAGCATGGCGAGCACCCAAAAATCAGTAGACCATGACCAAAAACTAACTTCCAATACTCTATATTTAGAAGCGATTTGATATACAAAAAAAAATAATTGAGAATTTAACATCAATTTACAAAAAGTACACTAAATAAAATATTATGGACAAATTATTTTCATTCATTTGCTAAATATCAACCACTCCACAACACCGTAACCATGGAAAACTGCCAACTTTGGTGGCTTCAAATCCCGATGGACTAGTGGTTTAGGAGTGATATTATGAAGGTACTCCACTGCTTGAGCACACTGCAGACACCACCATAGGCAGTGTGATATGGTGTAGGCAGGGGTGTTTGTGGTGTTATGAAGCACTGGAGGTGGGTGAAGTCATTGTATTGAGGTATTTTTTTGTAGTTTTTACATCTGACTTTGCGGTATTATTATTTAAATTGAAATCAGTAAATATAGTAATATGAAACTAATTTTTTAATAGATTTGATTTTTGATATGCACCACACCATTATATAAAGATCCTCCATCGGCATACTCCATCACCAAAAACACCTGCAACAATATATTCAATTGTTATAATAATATTAACTGATGAAACTATATCAGTGCTGTTTTTAGTAAAAAAAGAGCACCAACATAAGGTTGCTTGATGGAGGCAGCATACAATTTGATGATGTTGTCATGACTCACCCTTGATAACTGCTTCAACTCAGTTACAAATGCCTGTAGTGGAACAGTGAGTTTGTCATGCAGAATTTATAACAAATACATCAACCAAATGTAATCATTTAGTTTATATCATATGTTCATAGATGGGTTGGGTTTTAAACCTTATATGTCAACCTTAGTTAATGGACTGTATTATAATCTTTTATTTAAATATCCATAATAACTGATTCTTATAGGAATGTTTTTCAAAGTTAATCTGTCTTCACCACTCTGATGTACAACTTTCAAAACCATAGATGGGCTTCCCCCATGGCTAAACCCCTTAGTCTGTTTTCACGTCAATGTCTTTAACATCGAGTTTTTCAAAAAGTGGTTTTGGACTTTTTTCATGCTCAACTTATGCTTTGTTCATCATTAAATAATATTCAGCTTCAAAAAATTCTTAAAAAATTGTTCAAAAGTTGAAATATTTTAATGAATAAGAAAAACTATTTGTTGAATAACTGCAACAAAAATGAAATCTTATTTAGAAATAAATCTAAAGTTGCATTACTTTTCGTTCAGACTCAGTTTCAATCAGTTTAACTGCCACATTAGAACCTCTCCATTGGGCTCTGCTCACAACCCCAAATGCTCCTCTGCCTACAATCTGTATACATAAAACTGTTTTCATATAAATCTCCATAAAATTCATTAAAACCCTGTTATACAGAATTTTCATTATGGCATAGAAATTTATTTTTGAGATTTTGAAGTATATTAAAAAATTAGTATTTTCTAATAGGTATTTTATTAACAAAAATGTGTGCATAATAAATGTATAAAAAACATATTCTAATTGAAATGAAAAATTGATTTTTAATAAATAATTAAAACAAGTAAGTGTTAATATATTATTTAAGATTATTGATAAATTGTCTTCAAAAGAATTTAAGCAAACTTCATGAATGGTAATTTCTTTGTAATCAATTTCTTCAACAAATATTGATGGAAAATCCATAGTTTTTTTCACGAATTTAAATTTAGAAAAATTCTATCATTTTATAAAATACAAATCGAGTTTCAGTCCAGAAACTTGAATATTTGGGTTTAAACTCTATATATATGGAAAGTCCGAAAACAATGCATTTATCTAAAAATAGCAAGTTGAATAAATCAAAAGTTCAAATTAGTGTATACTTCTCAAAAAGCAAAAGTTCAATTTGATGAAACATAACTTTTATGAATTAATATTTAGATAAGTCAGTTTCATACACTTTTTTTTATGAAATTCCAAAAAAAAATTTTCAAATCAAGTGATTTTTAATTCAACAGCACTAACAAACATTTCGACAAACTCACAAAAATATTTTTAATTTGTTGACGAATAATCAAAAATTGAAAAAAAGAAATATATTATCGTGCAATATTTTTTTATTAAATTTTAGTTGGTAAGAAACATTTGATTTATAAATGAAACAAATTACTATTCAACGATCAGAACGACGGTTTCCACAAATGGAAGTGTCTCCATCAACCAATAGCACTCATCAAAAATCTTAAAAATTTCTTTCAAACCACCATTACTCTCAATAAACTTTCATCATATTCTACAAACCACCCTCACATCACATAAACCTCAATGATTTCTAACAAATAATCATCATCCCACAAATATCACCATTTTTCATATACCATTATCCTTCTCTATTGGACAACCTCATTGCCAAAAAACCACCATCATTTCTATAAACTCAACCATCACTCAAGAATCAGGTTCATTTCTCATTATATCCACCATTCCGTTTGAATCCACATTATTCACCAAAACCCAATCCTATAAACCACAAATATCTTTTTTTGATCATACCCTATCACTCATCCTAAGCCTAACAAACAACAGTTATATTCAATATTCTATTATTATCCACTCTTATCATCAACCTTTATCATATCACATAAACCACCATCTTTCTCTATGAAGCACCTTCAACCCCCATAAAATCGTTTTTTTTGATCGTTTAATATTATTTTTTTATTTATGAACTTAATTTTCAAGTAAAACTAATAAAACTAATATATAATATTGAACAAATTCAATTTTTTCGAATATTCTGATTATCTACCTACCAATTAAATAAGTTTTTGTGAGTTTGTCATAATGTGTATCAGTTCAACCGAGAAATTAAACCTCTTGCTTAAACGCTGAAAATATTTTCGAACAAATAAAGGAAATGGATTATTAGTGAAATATAAACCAGAATATAAAACTCTATAATTATTTTTGTTATTTGCCTAACTTTCACTCAAGTAGCTTTTTTTCTTAATAAGACAATACATCCAAAAATAACATCTAAACAACATTAGTTAAATAATATTTAGCTAATAATCATTTCATTTTTAGAACTAACTTGCAATTCAAGAAATATTTTATTTAATTGAATTTCTGCCATCTCTTATGTTACCTTGATATTACCTGAGTTTAAAACATTAAACAATAATTTAAAGTTTAGCTAAAAAAAGGTTCAAAAAAGCTCTGACTAGATTCACTTATTGATCTACGTTTCAAAATCAATTTCTACTCATTGAAATTTTGAAATCAGTACCAACTCCAATTATAGACTATTCTTTTACCAGAGCAAAGATGTCGATTTTTCAAATGGACAACTTTCTGTGTTGGAAACTCAAAGTGGCCACAAATGTTTTTTGCATCTGCACCATTGTATGTATTTGTTTTAGTATTCTTCTTATTTTGAAGAATTCAATTATAGTTTATTTTTAAGCTTCTCACTATAATATATTTCCAGAGAATTTTGTTTAAAAAAAGCAAATAAGTTATTTTTTTCTTATGAAGCAAAAAATAATAAATTCACTGAATATGCTCATACGTTTTCAAATTATATTCACTCTTACATTTTATTATAAAGTTTAGTAGATATTCTAATTAGCTGTCCCTTTTTGCTTACCATTCTATACGTAATTTGATCATATTTATTTTATTTATATTCATTATTTTAAAATAATTATTCATTCATCATCAAATAATGTTCAATTATGTAGATAATAGCAGCATGGGCAGCAATTTTGGAGCTGTTGGACATATTGGCTTGGGATCGCACATTGAACTTCGAGATATCTGGCGGGTTCAAGTCTGGCTGGAGAGCCCATGCGTGGGAAGGTTGTTTTGATGAAGATCGTTTAGACCATTATACCAGACTTTATGTCGATTAGTTCATTATTAGTCAAACGTTTATGTCACAATGATTAAATAAATAGGAAATTAGAAGAGATAAGAAATAGTAGTACTCATATTGCCATTTTTATTTTCTTTGACCAAGTTTTGTTTTCTGCCATAAAAACCATAATTGAGCAAAATATCTCGATTTTTTGTTGATATTTTTTACTGATCGGCAGGATGGCTGGCTGTAAGTATTCTGATGTTTCTTGTTCACATTAGCATCATTGGTTTGTCTGTCCTTCTCATCGTCGCTATTCATAGATTCGTAAGGAATATTATATTTTCAATAGAATGATGAAAGTAAGTGAAATGAACAGATAGATAGATAGATAGATAGATAGATAGATAGATAGATAGATAGATAGATAGATAGATAGATAGATAGATAGATAGATAGATAGATAGATAGATAGATAGATAGATAGATAGATAGATAGATAGATAGATAGATAGATAGATAGATAGATAGATAGATAGATAGATAGATAGATAGATAGATAGATAGATAGATAGATAGATAGATAGATAGATAGATAGATAGATAGATAGATAGATAGATAGATAGATAGATAGATAGATAGATAGATAGATAGATAGATAGATAGATAGATAGATAGATAGATAGATAGATAGATAGATAGATAGATAGATAGATAGATAGATAGATAGATAGATAGATAGATAGATAGATAGATAGATAGATAGATAGATAGATAGATAGATAGATAGATAGATAGATAGATAGATAGATAGATAGATAGATAGATAGATAGATAGATAGATAGATAGATAGATAGATAGATAGATAGATAGATAGATAGATAGATAGATAGATAGATAGATAGATAGATAGATAGATAGATAGATAGATATATAGATAGATATATAGATAGATAGATAGATAGATAGATAGATAGATAGATAGATAGATAGATAGATAGATAGATAGATAGATAGATAGATAGATAGATAGATAGATAGATAGATAGATAGATAGATAGATAGATAGATAGATATATAGATAGATATATAGATAGATAGATAGATAGATAGATAGATAGATAGATAGATAGATAGATAGATAGATAGATAGATAGATAGATAGATAGATAGATAGATAGATAGATAGATAGATAGATAGATAGATAGATAGATAGATAGATAGATAGATAGATAGATAGATAGATAGATAGATAGATAGATAGATAGATAGATAGATAGATAGATAGATAGATAGATAGATAGATAGATAGATAGATAGATAGATAGATAGATAGATAGATAGATAGATAGATAGATAGATAGATAGATAGATAGATAGATAGCCAAAAAAATAAAAAGCTATACATTACCCTAAACCAGCCCACGTATTACGAGTTCACCATAACAAAATGGTACTTTGGTGTGTTCATCTGCTACATCCTCATGGAACTCGGCTGTGGACTTTATAAATACTCCTACTATGCACATAACACATTTGTTAGTATCACAACTTCATGCTTATGTATCGTATCATAGTTTTGTGATGATGTTTAGTCTCATTGATTTTTATAATGTTTCATAATTTGTGTTCGTACATTGTATCAGTGTTGTTTGTGAATTGATTTTTAACTATCTCACCTTTCATAGTTATAACTTTTATTAATAGCTTAGTGATACAAATGAGTTAATGTAAATGAATGGTAAGTTATAATTAATATTTTAATAGTTATATTTATATGGAGGAAACTAGAGCTTACAAAAAGGTTTATAGTTTCTAAAAAAAAATTTATTTGTTAGCATATATTTATTTTAAAACATTTATTTTCAATTACTCTGTTAGCAAAAAGCTTCGTATTTTAATAGAAAATATTAAGTGTTATCAAACTTTTTTATTCGTCATAAACCATTAAATTTTAAACTGCTTTACATGTTTTGGTAACTTAGTGAACCAAAGTAGATAAAGCTATTATTATTTCAAGCTAAATCACACTTAACAATGAACTATGTTTACAGAGACTAGCCTACCTTGTGTACACATTCATTTACTGGGTCCTCAGAATCCTTATCTATGTCAGTCTTGCAACTTTGTAGTAATTATTTATTCAAAAAAGGATTTAAATCCATCAATATTTTATGACATGTATTTATAGTGTTAACCATGTTTAATTCATTTGGTGTCTCGTCATATAAATCGAACAAAGTAATTACATGACCACAATTTAACCATTGAATACATGATCACCAGAGCACAGGCTGTGTCATCATCCGTAACCGCATAGCTGAAGTAGCTTATGAGATCAAGTATGGAGAAAAGAGGGACCTCAGTGGTTGGACCTCAAAAGCCAACCTTCTGGACATCTCTGGATACAAGTAATTGATGACGTTTATGAAACCAATTTGTTACATTTTACTTGTTAACATTGAGTAAGGTATTTGCTTATTTTCCTTAATAATGCTTGTTTTTGAAAGATAAATCTAACAATATCAGGTCGGGATTTACAACGCCGAGAGTTAAATGAGAACAATGCCTGCTAAGAAACAATTAATGTGTATTTTAAAATTTTTAATCAAAGGCTTTTACTTTGTCAATTATATAACATTCTATATATAATTCTGAACTTTTTCGATTTTCATAAAAGAAAATTAGAATTTTTTCTAACGTTCCTAAAATAGATTTTCAATAAAACTGTCAAAATTAAAATGAATTTATTTGAAACTTTAAAAAATCAAAATTAATCTGCGAGAAATGAAGTAAAACTCGTAGAAACGCCTAAAGAAATTTGTCAGACCTCCTTATCAGACCAATTGTTGAAATCTGGACTTGTTAACTGCTTAATCAATAACCCCCCAAGACATGAAACGATGAATAAGTTATTGCATTGAAAATAATAGAGAATTGTTTGAATTTTATTGAACCAACATTAAAAATGTAGAAATGCGTTAGAACATGAAATCTTTGAAAAAATAATCAAATCGATAACACGAAACTAATCAATTCTATAGAATTAAATTAATTTTCGAAATGATTAAAAACAAATATTACTACAATGTAATGATTAAGCCGATAAGTTAACAACAAAAAAACGGACTCCGCTAATTAATAAACTATCTTCAGTGAAGAAATATTGAAATGTACATTCAGGATGAAATTCATATGAAATGGTGGATTCTATTACTGAAGATGTTAAGAATAGCTTGAACCAGACATAAATTAAAGAATCATTGTGATTATGCAAATGAGTCGGTAGCCTGTTGACGAATAAGACACTGTGATTCATCTGAAGCTCCACCCACTCATCGTTAATTATTGGCCATTACATGTTGCTTAAGAAACAAACGATGAGAATACATTAATAAACATGCATATATAAACAAATGCTATAGGAGGAGGCGTAGATGAAATAAACCATTTAGAACAGTTATTTATGTACAACCAGACAGACACGTAGCTGCAACAACCGAATTTAGCTACACTCCTTTGGTCATTTATAATAGAGGAATGTTACCTACATACATGCATAAATAACTATTTAATAAATAAACGCACACCCGCTACCGCCATATATAAATAGAAAATCTCAACCAATTACATCCTTTCCTTAATATGTGTGAGAATAACAGAACACCATTATGAAAACACTATGTGAAATTCACGAGTAACATGCATGGACTGAAATGAGAGTGCATCAAATCTCAATACATTTGTGAGGTATATTTTAGGCGCGGAGATATTGCTCAAAATAATTGGTAACATCTCAATTTGCACATACACATAATTTTGACGATGAATCTTCCAACTCGGTAGACGAGAAGAACATTAAATATAATAAATAACAATATATAATAATAAAAATAATGATAATAATAAACTCTATAATAAAAAAACCTAATGTACAAAGTTGATATGTGATACACGCTATAATAACCTTTATAACACATTCCATGTTGGGAACGCTCCATGTAAAAACTGTATTGATAAGTATGTTATATTAACACTAGATTTATAACACTAATGACATTAACTTCTTGCTTTAACCTCAAATGACATGGTAGCTGTTTTTTGATGTAATAAATACAATAGCACAGATGCTTTATTGGTTTGGTTCTATTGATTGAGAATTAACAGTATCATTTTGAACAAATTTTTATCTAGTATCCATATAAAAAACATGATAAAAATAGAACAAACGTCACAGTTGCATTAGACAAACACCAAATGATCAAAATTTAAATAAAACTTTTACCTTGAAATGAACAGACTTAAACATAAACATACCTTGAAGCAAGATAACTCCAGTGTTTAATTTTTCAAAAGATTCTGACATAGCGCTAAATACTAAAAATAAAAAATAATCATGACTGTGTGTAATAAAATAATCTTTGGTACACGTGAACAAGAACTAAACCTTGACGCTAGCTGCGCCGTTGAAACTTAAAATATCACTAGTTTAAAGTCAAACATAGATGCAATGATCATCCTTATATAAATAAACACTATTGTGGAAGAACTGACGTAACAAGATGACTCATTCCCACAGGTAGGGTGATGGTGGCAGCTCGTTGACTTGGGCGCATTGTGATCTGTTATTTAATTTATTATTATAAATATAATTTTTTTATATTCTTATTAGTGTTATTTATTATAATTTATTGTTAGCAGTAAACTTTGTTTTAGTTAAGGTCAACGTGAAATAAAACGTGATAAACAAATATTAATCTTCATATTGAATGCTTCAAAACGTGAGCTAGGCCTACAAAAGGTTTCCTGAAACAATAACATATCTTCAGCATTTAAGCAATCATAAAAAGGAATGAAGAAGTCCGAGATGCTATGGTATATCTTTAGTGATAATGGATGCCTTTACTTGGAGAAGGCTTTATAGGCGGGAGAGTAAGGATTGAGGTGCAATTGAGACACCCCCATGGCTTCATTCCTCACCTGCACGCTCCTGCAAACCTTCAACAGCTTGCCTGTTTGATGAAGAGAGTTTATTTAAAACTTATCGACGTGTTTTTGAGGAAAAATTGTTGCCAAAACTAACAAAAGATTAGACAAAAAAAAGATTGAAAATTAATATAAATAATTGTTCCACTTTTGATGACAGAGATGGAGTAGAGTTCTTCCTCAAAGTTGAGAGGCAGGGGGGTGGTTGAAGTGGGCTCCAGGGCTTGATAGTTGAGGTGCTCATGGCGACAGCAGCTACAGATGGAACTGTGGTACCTCAGGCGTGGTTCTCCCATCCAAAACGTGTATATGGCGTCGTGGGCGCCTATCCTCTTCCAAGGAGCAAAGTCCAGTAGCCTTGATAGAAGAAGGTATGCCTCATTCCTGAGATCTGGGGAAAGGGTGCGTAGAACGTGGGTGCTCTGGTGAAAAGGTTGCCTTAGTACGTGGATTTGAGCTGCCTCACTGGTGCCTGCCATGTCTTCTAGGGAAGGTGTTCCTAATGTCTGTACTATCAGGTCCAACTGCGGTGTTTCGTGTTGGAAGCTTAGTTCGTGCGCCTTTATTATTAAGTTAGTATTAAAAATATTATTAATCAATCAAATATCCATCGATAAACTAATTAATTGAAGCTGTTATATAGTTCGTTCTTTCTTTGTTGACGGTTACTATAATATAATAAACAAAAGCAAGAATACAAGTGTAGTGAAAATTGAATTCGGATTTAAAACAGATGTATTAATTTATCAATTAAATAACAATAAAACAGTTAATAACCAATCAGAAAACAACACAAAGAGCGATTGTACCTGCTGTATAGGTGAGTTGGCTTGAAAGAGCACTCTGCGACTAAATAACTCTGCCATTATGCACCCCACTGACCTGACATCAATCAGAAATCGTGTCACCACGTGAGTTTTAAGCCTAATAACAACATGGCTTCATACATACCACTAGACATATCGTCTTCATTTAAGATTTATATACCACTAAGGAATTTTTTATATTCGATTATGCACTTTTCCATCTATGATACTAATAATAAACTATAAACGAGATTTCTATTTATAAATCATCTTTATGTTGCTAACATGTATAAATAACGTACTATTTATTAATATAAGAGCTATATTTAAAGAGTCTATATTTATAGAGCCTATATTATTAGCAAGATGGATTTATTGTCCTTGTGAATCTTTTTGAGCACACCAGGATACCAACACAATTAAATAAGTATCTAGTTCAAGCCTCAACAAGAGAAAGGACCATAATGATAATAGAAATAATAATGAATAGAAGCTTGGAAAATTGGCAAAATTTAAAAAAAAAACTCATTTATACAAAAAACATAAAGAAAAATTTTATAGCAAGATTTACCGTAATTGGAATCATATTGAAAAATTGAATATAATCATTAAAACATTCGCTACATTTAATAAATTATAAAACACCCCAATTACCCCTTAAAAACCCTCATTATGACCACCCCACTATCTCACCACAATTACCCCCTTTTGAATTCAGAACAATTGCCTCATTAAAATCACCACAAAATTAACCGGTTTAAATCCCAAAATACTACACCAATAAAACAACCTTTCATTAGGCCCCTCCAATTAATGCATAAAAACCCACAACGAAACCTAAAATAAACCCTATTAAAACGTATCTATTGAAGCCTCCTACGCACCACATATCGACAGCAGAGGTGTAATGCTTGGCCCCCATCAGCACTTCAGGAGCCCTGTAGTACTGGGTGACTACCTCTTGTGTCATCCTCTGTCGCACATCCGACTCGCTCACCCTTGCCAGTCCAAAGTCACATATCTGGGCAAGTGATGGATGGGGTGTATGTATGAGTGTAGGGTATTGGTGCTGTGTGGAGCGTTGGAGTGACAGGGGCATGTATCTATTTTTGGGAATGTGTCTGTTATGTGGCGATAACGGTGGGGTTTTAACTGTGATGAGACATAAAGAAACACATGCTTCATGAGTCAACGTCAAAAACTGTATAGCGTTAACAAAAGCAAGTGTGATAAATATTTGTACTTTTATAATTGTTTTAAATGTGTCACCTCGTGGCACACGAGACCCAATCATTACGCAATTAAAACTCCTATAAAAACGTCAACAATTAGTAATATATTCTACATCTTGTATCTATAAAACATTCGATATAAGCTGCTTACCTTTAGTTTACAGTCAGCATTAACCAGGAGGTTCCCTGGCTTGATGTCTCGATGGATGATGTTGGCAGAGTGTAAGTATTTGAGGCCTGGTGAAGAAATTGTGATGGTGGAATAATGGTGTATAATTATGGTGGTCATTATAATGATGAAGATTTGGTGATAACTATGAGGGAGTAATGTGGTATAATAGGGCGTTTGGTTAGACATTTTTTGAAAAATTTTTAATGAGAATTTAGATATAATGATGAACAATTTTTTACTCGATGATGTCAATGAAATATTTTATACTTTTGAATAAACTGTGCCTTACTTTACAATACTATCAGACGCATCTATTTTAAATAAAATTACCATTATTTTTAGTATTTATGCGTTTAAGATGCTAGTTTTTGAGTATATTATTGAAATAAAAATCCCTTACTTGAATAGAATTCATTCACTCATTATCTAAAAACGGTTTCAATTTTGTTTACTTTCAATTTGCACCTCATATTTCCCCCCAGCGAAATTTCAAGTCCGTTCGCATCACTTTCTCGCACATGCGCATTTGAAATTACTAACTTTAAACTTTGTATGATCATATTTTATACCCATTCCAGGGATAATACCTATAAGCAACTTCAATCATTTGCATGCACTAATGTATTTTTATTGAGGTATTAAAAATAGTTTTTTATGCCGATTTTTGTTCATTATTATCATGTAATATTTTTGAACAGTGAAAATTTTATGGCTGAAACTTATCTTAAATAAAAAAAAAAAATACCTCGAAGTCTCGAAGCAAAAAAAAAAACATTTTTAAGTCTTAAACAACGATAAACAAGAACAAAAATAATAGCTGATTCTTAAAACAACGGTCATAAAATTAACCCATGAAGTTAATATTCCATAAACAAAATCTAATGTTGTCAACAAGTTCTTTGTATACGCCCGCAAATTCATTGCAACTTTGTAGAAGCACGTGGGTTTCTAAGGAAAGCATTGAAAACATTTCAAAATAATTGATGATTTTCTCAGCATAGAATGAGTAATGGTATGTACGAATTTGAGGCTTCATACAGGAACAAGTCATATCAATAAAATCCTGTCACTATTCTAATAATAATTGTAATAATCTATTTATGATAATATCATTTAAAATTAAGTTGACTGACTAACTAAATAGCAAATTGGATTTTCAAATGATATTTCATCATTGAATCTCATGATTTTTTAAATATAAATTCCTTCACTACGCTTTCGACTTCTTTTCTTATAACTTGTTATGTGTTATTTCCGATTTTAGTTCTTACTAATTCATTAAACATTTTTCAAGTGACTTAAAAGTAAATGATTATCTTACGAGAGCTTGAATCCTTAAATTATTAATCTTTCTCCATTTCCCTCACAATTTAACTATTGTCCAAACATTTCTCATTAAAAAATCATCACTTAAACGTCCGTGTTTCATTCAACTACCTTCACTAATAACCAATAAAACTCACACGCCACTGAAACCATTCCACCAAACCACACAACAGCACCCTAACAAACCTCGGAAGATCTGATATAGAAACAGCTTGATGTGTTCGACTGAGAGGTACTGACTCGATGAGATTATTTTGTGTAGGTCACTTTGCATCAGCTCCGTCAACACATACCTGTGTGTGTATTATGTGTAGTTTTTGTATTTAGGTTTTTAATATAACGTTATTTTTTTGTATTTTATTTTATTTTTTATATGTTTTTGTGTGTGCTTCATATGATTTCTGTAAATATTTGTACTTTTATATATGTATGCATGTATGAATGATTTAGCGTATTTTTTCCGTTTTTTTAGTGTTATCCAAAAATTAAAATATAGTTCCTGTTTGTTTATTTGTAAACTTTTACAAAGATATTTTTTATTTTTTAAATTTAATGTTTTCTGTTTGCATACATATTTCTGTGTATTTTGTGTATTTCTACTTTATTTATGTATTTGGGATGATACACATTCTAATCCCCCTGTTCTAAAATTCCTACATTACAAAATAGAAATTGATTCTACTCGATCCCATTACAAAAGATTATATAACCACAAAAAGTAAAAACCTATCAGAAGTATACTTTTATTGCTAAACGATAAAAATATTGAAAAGAACTCAATCAAATGGTTTAATGAGAAATGAGTTTGAACACGTTATATGACAGTATCATCTTGATGACATCACTGCTCAAATATCATTGTTTGCACAACCATTGGGTAGTTGGATGGCTTTAGTAGATTGCAATAATATAAGAGATTTGAGTGTGGTACTGTCTCAAACTTATTTGAGAGATAATTTAGATGGTCCAAATTTGGTGCCATGTGATAAGGTTTAATTTAGTTTGAAATTAATCTTAGAATGGAAATATCTTAGACAAACAAGGGATTGTTTATATTTGTGCATTATGTAATGAATATTTTACTAAATTTCGTTGCATAACGCTCAAAAGGGTTTGATAATATTTGTAAGGCACCGATTAAACTTTGAAGTTACTTCCCATATTTTCAAGTTGATATTATAAGTCTTAAAAATGCATCAAATTTGTTCAAAATATACAAGATATTTTAATAGAATTTTGCTGCTAAACAAAGCGTGAGCATTTAAACATATAAAAATTTAATTTCAACAAAAACGTGAACAAGCAATACAACGCACTAAGGCATTTATCATAAGTGACACAAAGAGATTGTGACATTGTTTATAAATCTGCTTGCATGAAGTTGAAACGCAAGTTCACTGGGTGTTTATTTATAGAAAAGTTGGACTATTGAACGTTCGAAACGTCGAGGGAACAAAGACATTCCCATCACTTCTGCGTAAAACCAAATAAACTTTGCGCCCAAAAATTTACCACTCGTGATGATTATGGGAAAATTTATAACAACCAAACTCATAAAGTAAATAGGAAAGATCAACGAAAACAGTGCATACATGAACATAGTGGCAATTAAATCTGTTACACGATAATTGTATGCTGCCTCATGAATAATAAACAGTTATTAATACACATTTCAATTTCTTCTTCAGGCATGAATATGCATGCATCTGGCTTGTTTCTTTGTGATTACGTGCTGACACTTTGCCAACAATGCAATAATGAAAGCTTAGGGTGAAATATGAATAATTTACGCAGAAAAGATAAGTTAAACTTTGATTGTTTAGGTTAAAAAAGCTTTGTCTGGGATAGTTGGGGATTGTTAATGTAATTATAGCTGAAATTTTTCTCTAAAAACAATGATAAAGAAAACCAGGGAATTTACTTTTTAGAGACATTGTATGTATTGTCTGCCTTGTTTCCTTACAAAAGCAGGGTTTGATGAGTAATAACGACAAAAATATGGTGTTTTTGTGACATGCTAAAAAAAAGACTAGAATCATATAACAAAAACAAGTTAATATCTCTACAATAAAACCTTTTATTAATCATGACACCTTACACAACTTAAAACTGTTGTTCCAAAGATAACAATTAAAAACTCAATAAAATATATCATTAATATTTCACATCATTTTTTAAATAGGTTAGATGAAGCCAAAATCGTTTAAAAATGCTTTATCACTATCATCATCATCGTAGTTTATTGTCTTTACAGTCCCCTTAATATGGAGTTAGATTTCTTAATATATAAAATATTTTTTGGAAAATATCATTTCAAGACATGATGAAAAAACAGAGCTTGAAACTTTTTAAAAGTGAAACCAATTTTCATGTGGTTTGCTATGAAACCAGGTATTAATTAACATATGAAAGCTAAACAAGAAAAGTCAGTCAGACCAGAATATGTGGTCATGAACCTTGGACCCAATAATATAACAGGGCTGTCAAGTTCATGGGAATTCTATAAACTAACACTTTGAAGAGAAAGTAAAATAAAAATAAAATGAGTTCTCATGTGAAAAGTTGCTAGACTATGGAAAGAACTGATGATAAAAAAATTAATCAAATGATTTATATCTTATTTTCATTGACAAAATTAAAAAATTTCTAAATAGATCATGACACATTTTTCTCAGCTAAAAACATTTCCTAGCGTTAAAAGCACAAGGAAAAAGATACCATAAAAAATTTTATTTAGAAGAAAGCGCTAAAAAAATATGAAAGGCAACTCACAGTTCATTGCTGTCAACCCTTGAAAACACAATGTCACTTGCCCCAATTATCTGCATTGAATGGGACAAAGTTTAAAAATTCATACGGTATGGATTAATATTGGTGAAAATCCATTGTTTTTGAAAGTCAATGTGGTGGGCATGATCAAACGGATATGTTGTGTACAATAAATACAATGTTTTTCTACATATACGTTTATATTTATGTTGGTTGGTATTTTAAACAGAGCTAATTTACCAGAATAACAATAAGTTTTATTTTTTTTTAATCTAAATATTACTATTAATAAATGAGTTGATTGTTAGTCTGAATACATAAAGTGAATTGAAAATTCTTCATTTCTGTGTCAATGAGTAGTTTCCCAAGGTCATGATCAATTGAAATAAACTAAAAAATAAATTTATATCATTACACAGTCTGAGACAAATGATTAGCATTGATAAAAAAGTAATTATGCACATTTGAAAGTTAATGATTAATAATAATGAAAATCAATTCTAAATGTACATTTTATGGTATGATCATTAGTATTAACTATGTGTTTTATGTATTTCCATAGCATTATTAATGAATAATTTTGGTTAAGAAATTTATAGAGTTGATTTTTGGTTTTGAAGCTGATGCCAAAATAACCATACTGATGAATACACAGTATGTTATGTGTTGTATCATTTATTATAATTTTGAGATAATGATTTAAGTTATTCTACTAACAATCAACAATAGTTTGAAAAAATTTCTGTATAGGCAGTCTTATATTTTCATTTATTTGAATTTTTATAAAATTTCATTTTAAATAAATGTTGTTACAATATTTAAAATTTGAGTAAATAACAACTATGTTGAAAAAATAAAAATTTGTTTGTAGTAATAAGTGAAATTCTCTGAATACAGAGTTTAAAATAGTTATCCAGAGGGATTTTGAGTGCATATTGACAATTGAGAGAGCTGATCAAACAGTGATGAGTAAAAGCTTTCAAGTGTTGAGGTGTCATAATTTTTAAAATTATTTATTGTATTTTCTTTGTATAATATATTTTTTGGTGCTATTCTATTAAATATGAATTATTTCACTGACACTTTTATTAGTTTGTGCTTATTTGAAATAAAAAAAACTTGTGGATGATATATCAAAACTGTCTGAATGAAACCACATATAGACTCACATTATCATGCTTGAGTTGAGTGAGGAAGGTGAGTTCTCGAAGAACTCGTCTGCAAGACACAAGGCTTTGGAAGATGTTTGAAATCTTTTTCAAAGCCACTCTTTTGTTTGTCCGAGGATCTTTCACAGCCCTAAGAATATATCAAATTACTAAAACTAGCAAAAAAAAATTCCCGAAAATATTAAATTTTGAAGATGTGGTCAAATCTTTAAAATTATTCAAAAAATTACAATAAATCATTTTCTAACCAAACAACGCCGAAAGCACCATATCCGATAGGATAGTCGTCTTCTTTCTTGTTGTCAGGGGAGGACTGGGCGGAACAGTGCGAAGACCGGGAAGACGAAGATGATGTTGACGACCTGCAGACGAGCGAGGCTTCGGCGGGTAGAAGCGATTGCAAAAAGTGTTGTTGGTAAGGCATCAAGTGATGTGGAGAGAGGCACATCTTTGAGTTGAATATCAACGACCCATCCATTGTGACTTTTTGGAGGTACAATTGTTATAAATACTGGAAAAAATGCTGTTATAAACGTGCTTCAAATTATTTTAAAAAATAATGCAAGTATTTTAATGTTGATTCAAACTAGATGTTTAACAAATATTAAATTATCGAAAACTTACGAATGTCCTCTTGCGTGGTCAAGCGAGTCGAATTGGTGGAAAACCATAAAAATGAAAATATCAAATGATATAAGCGGAATGTTTTGCAAATGTTTTTAAAAAACGAATTTTTGAACAGCGAGATGAAGACATAAAAAAAGAAAAAGAACAAAAAAGAAGAACCACAACACTATGCCAAACAAAGGCTCTTTAATAATGCCAACACTCTCAACGCGTAAAATAGATTCAATTTTTGATGCGCCTAACTTAATTTCAAACAAAAGCAATTTACTGTAAAACTGAATGAAAATTTTGATATTTATAAAATTTTCTATAATAATAGAAATTATTTTATGGAAATTTTTAGTTTTCGAATATTTATTTCAAGGTATTAAATATTTAAAAAAAGTACAATGACATTTTAATAATTTATGTTTTATACAAAAGTTTTCAAAAAAATCAATTTCAGCTTAGAGAATTTTTTTACAAACTATAAAACTTAATGAGAGTTTTATAATAAAATTATACTTCAAGTGTTTAAATCGAATAGTCTTTGGGGTGAATATAAAAAGATCCTTATTCTTATCACCATCATCACTTTGATTTTTTTAATCAGCATTGCCATTCTAAATGTTGACTGCCATCGAAAGATTTTCTAAACCAAAAGATTCTATTTTCTGTTTTTAACCTTTTTTATCGTTTTTCCAAATGCCACTTTAACTATAAGGAAAAAAGTTTTTTAACAACTGAAACTTCAAATAATAAAATAGAACATTCAAAGATTTTTAATTTATTTTTTCAATGATTGTTCATGTTACAGAGATTTACTATTGCAAAAAATATTATCTTATTGAATGTTCTATACTGTTAGTGAATATTCTATTTTCTATATTTTTCTAGAATGTTCTATACAAAAATAATGACTTATACTTTTAATAATAAGTCATTATTTTTGTATAGAACATTCTAGAAAAATATAGAATATTCTATAACAGTATAGAACATTCTAATAATAAAATAATATTTTTGCAATAGTAAATCTCTGTAACATGAACAATCATTGAAAAAATAAATTTGAAGTCTGTTCTATACTGTTCTAAAATGCTCCATTTTATCTATTGTTCTAGCATGTTCTATTTTCTACATTGTTCTATACTATTTTATCTTCTAGAATATTCTTAATTAGAATATAATTTCTTATAGTTAGAGATTTCACACTTGTGCCTTCTGTCATATTTCCTTGATTATTACTTAATGAAAATTTGGACCCGTTTAGTTTTTGTTACAAGAAGCTCATCAGTTCAAAAATCAAAAAACTTCATTGATGAAAGTTAAAGGGTTGCCCATTTATCTTTTATTACTCGAGTCATAATTGTAAGTGTGGAATTGAACATTTTCACAATGAACTTTTTTTTGCTAAGCCTATTACAAAACGAGATGATATCCTATCCGAAAATGTCCGGATTTTTCTTAAATGTTTGCTAAAAAACTTATTTCTCATTTTTTCACGTTTTTGGGTGAAAGCATCATTTTATTTCATGTTTTTATGTTGATACATCAATTGTTTTTTTTGTGTAATAAATTTTATTTTTTTTTCGATAAACTCGTGTTTCTACTGAAGTTCATAAAATTGGATTTTGTACAATTCTTGAAAATCTCTCAATGTAAGGTTTTTAAAAGTCTCTATCTCATATAAAAAAATGTTTTGAAAATAGGAAGGGTAATATTTAACTTAACTCGTTTACTTTCTACGCATTAAATTGATAATCTCGTGCATCATCATTGTTTGCTTTAAACCCTTCAAGCTTTTAGTTAAATGGCTTATTATTTTGGGAAATTATGTATATCAATGGGATATTGCACTAGAGGCTAACTCCAAAAATGAAATTAATTTTCGTTGCTTTTATTTTGGTTTTGGTATCATTTCAAACGACCGAAGCTGGTATTAAAAACAATAAGAAACCATTATTTCAAAAATAATTCCAAATTTTACTAAAAAAAACTAAAAAAAAATTCCAAAATACTTTTAAATTTATATATTGTTATAATAATTAATAACCACAAAGGCCGAAAGTTGAAGAGATGCAAGAATGTGGCGAAAGACCCCTGGGGCAGGCCCTTAGAACGGTGTTTCTGTGGTTATGCTGTAAGTATAAAATAATTCATTTTAATAATTTTGTAACTTAATTATCATTTGCTAGGAAAAAAGAAAAGTGTGCTCGAATGGAAATCATTGTAAGATTGATGACAAAAACCCTTACGGGTACTGTTGGGAGAGTGAGTATTTTTAGTTTCCTATCTTGAGTTTATGATGAAAAATTTAGCAAAAAACACGTTTCAATTATTTGTTTTATCAATTTACTTTTTGTCTTATCTGATTACACAAGTGGTAATTAAATTGCGGTTTTAAAGACCATAAGTTTCATACCGTCACAACTAAACATCTTTTTGTTTTAAACACTATTTTAATACAATGACACCGACAGTGATTAAAGAATGTATCACAACGAAGCGCTTTCATCATGGGTACCCTCTGTCTCAATGCATTTGTGGAGTATGTTTTGTTTGAATCATAATTGCTTAAAGTTTACTCATCTGAATTTGAGAGTTAAGATGGTAGTCTAAAAAAAAGATAATTTAGTTTTGAAACTGAGAAGTTTATAAAGTTTGAAAACCAAATGAGGATTTTTTTAGATACAAAAAAAAGCTTTTCATAACACATGTTTTGAACTTTTTATAGCTATAATATTTCTTTTCTATATCTAAAAATATCAACTCAACTACTTTTGATGCTTATCGTACTGAAATTTTTATTTTAGACTAATTAATCGTAGTTAAAACTTCTATACACCCCTCATTCATGAATAGAAATTTGGTTTGTGTCCAGACTTCTACATCTGTTACCAGCATAAAGAAGGCTTAGAAGAACACTGCGTATGTCTTATTTCAAGCAATAAAAATTATTTTTCTTTAAAACTTTTTAGATAAATGGATTGACAATTGAATAACTTTACAGTACACCGCTATTGTTGATAGGGAAGAATGGGAAACTCCCGACGATTAATAGTACTCTGAGAGAAGCTTTAGCGGAAAATGTGTTGGAAAATTAATTTTAATAAAAGTGAAATCCATTTATTCTTGAAAGGCACAGAAAATAACTTGGAAATTTTTCAAAAAAAAACTTGATTAAAACTTTTTAATAAAAATGCAAACTGTGATTAAGAATTACTAAAAAATTATCAAAAAATGAGATTATAAGTAAACAAAATTTATCAAAATATTTTTTAATTTTTAAAATACAATTTATAAAAAAACGCGATAAAAACGTTTCTACACAACTCAAAACTCACAACGGAAATTTAAAATACCTCGATATTGAAAAATAAATCTATTACATAACACTACTTATTTTTTTTGTAAAAGCTTTACATGCGTTCTAAGATGTCTCTTTTTCTCATCACTTCTGGTGAAACTCTTCAAACACAACTCACAAGAGTAAGGTTTTTCACCGGTGTGTGTACGCATGTGCGTGATGAGATGATCTGATCTGGTGAAAGCACGGTGACAGTAATGGCAAGTGTAAGGTTTGATTCCTAAATGAATTCGGTGATGCCTAGAGAGCTCATCACTTCTCTTAAATCGTTTGGGACACAGCTGACATACAAACATCCGTTCTGATTTATCAACGTTTGTGGCTTTTTTTATTGGAATTTTGATGAGTTTATTAGGCAAACATGGTGCAGCGATTTCCTCTGGTGAGTGGCAAGTTATAGCCGTCATGAGGTTTTCAGTGTGATTTATAATCTGAGGTGGTCCAATTTTAGCTGTTGTTTGATCAATTAAATCTGTCACATCATCAAGCATTTCTTTTTTAATTGGTTCAATTATTAATGGCTCACAAGGATGAGTCCCATTTTGGAGTTTCATCAAATTTTGTTTTTCAAGTATAGATATAGCTAGCAGTGGCTTATGTTGTATTGTGTTAGTTTCTATTTGCTGATGTTCAATATTATTATTTGAGTGATGATTATTGTTAGTGAGAAAATCATTGTTTGAGTTAACATTATTGTTAACAAGAAACTCATTATTTTTCTGATTATGACTTGTTTTATCATTATTAAAATCTTCCAGAACATCTTTTATATGGTTATCGATGTCATTTATAACCTTATTAAACTGATTATTAGAATCTATAATTTTCTTCAAAGCATCATTCATTTTTTCATTAGCAGTCACTAATTCATTATTTTTTCTCAGAATACTCTCATAATTGATGAAGGTAGTTTTATTTTTCAATAATTTTTTTACTTTATCCTTTTTCATCAGTTTCCATAAATCTCTGCTGTATGTTATATTTTTGTATGCATGGGAATTCAATAGTTTTAAAAATTCTGATAACTTTTTCTCATCATCTAGAACAGCATCATCTTTTCTTACATTTTGAGTATTATTTGCATACTTCAATGACTTGAATGAATAATCTAAAGGTTCTTCACAACTCTCATACTGATTGTTTTGAGGGTCGCTGCCATATAAACATTTTTCTTGTCCTTCAAAACCCCTCAGAGCTTCTAATTCGAGTGAGTCTTCCACTTCTTTCTTTATACTCACCCACAAATAATTCTCATTGTTCAAAACATTTTCTTCATTATCTGTACTTGTGCTTTTGTCCTCACTTTCAAGAAGTTTATTTGTTTTTTTGATGCTTTCACCTTCATTTGGGTACTCTTTATAACTTTTATGTGAAATTAGATTAAGAGCAGACTCCCAAAATTTTAGAGCATTACAGTTGGTAAATGATGATGAAGAGGAAACCAACTCATGGTGCAGTATATTCCCATCGATTTGAGCTTCCTCATTAAAATTCTTGTTTGAATCCTTGCTTTTTAAAAATTCATTGCTATTTTTCTGAATGTTAATGTCATCAATCAAATTTGAGAAATGCATTGACTCTTCAGAAACATTTTCTAAAGCAGTTGATAGTTTACTCTTCAAGGTAAAAGATTTTCTCAAGTCAGTTACATGGAATTTTGATTCAAATTCCACTGTAAAAAATGCATATGAGTAATTTAAAATAAACTAAAGTTGCAAAACCATATTATAACTAGATAATATCTTTACTAACCAGAATTAGGAAATTTTCTGAGTGTTTTTATCAAGTTCTTCAATTTTTCTGTGTTAGCATTAGAACTAGTTTCTTTAACCATTGAATGTCCATTGCAAAGTACATTTTTGTTTTTCTCATTTATCGTGTATCCATTTTCGTGGCCTAGCTTGTTACGCCCACTAACATCAAAATTATTGTTTGAATTTAAATTTGTTACGTTTTCAACTTTGTTTTGCCGGTCAAACCCGTATACACTTTCCAGGCAATCAAAGTTTTCAGAACTATTTTGTACAAGCATGACTCGTGATAAGGTTCCTAAAAAATAAATCAAATCTTATAAATAAATTATATTTTATATTTTAATTCTTATCTTTTTAACCAAATTCATTAAAAACTTTTAAATAATTATTTTAAATATATCTTTGAAGCACCTTTTTAAACAAGGACTGTTCAATTTTTAATCTTTATTAAAAATTCCAAAAAGTTGTTATTATCGGAAATATTATCAGAACTATCTCAACCCTGGCATAACAAAGCGAAAATATAAACCCAACGTGTTAATTCAAAGCTATTCTTTATATTAGCATATGAAAGTATGGGAATATGTGAAGAAACAAGGATATAAAAGCTCCAATGAAAATCGCCCACACAGTCATGTTGTGTAGGCTGTTGCTATTTTCAGCCGGCATGTAAACTTACTGTGGCCTATATGTTTTAAAATGTGCGTGAAATTATTTTTTTTATGCACGTGATTGTCTTAGTGTGTGGGAGGGATTTGGTTTTTTTTATTTAGGCGTAAATTTTCGCTGGCTTTCTAAAAGTAGAACTAACTTCAATTGGCTTTTTGTGAACAATACAATACAGAAGTGGGTATTATGCATACAAATAAACCTCAAAAGAATTATAAAAATGTAAAAACTTTCAAATGAAAGATTTGAACGCCTGAACACACAAACACAACAGAAAACCCTAGATCAAGTGCACAGCTTAATATTCATATAATTGCATACATCTAAAATACTAACCTACTTCAACACATAAGCACACACACACCTCTCACTTTATGAATCATACTTGATGACGATGCTCAAGTTTAATCAACTTTGCTTCAACACCAAAACTCATGAATGTTTGAATTATGTATTAATAGCTTTATTTCTGCTGTTATTATAACTCAATTGTATTAAAATGTTTATAGACATCGCTGATAATAATCTAAATTTATTTACTTGAATGAATCGAAACCACGCCTAAAATTCAGTGTCGAAAGAGGGAAAGTAAATTGAAAATATTCTATAAAATATTTACACATTCTTTGTGTTACACCCAGTGGGGAAGCGGGCTTATTATGCAACTGCCAAAAAACTTTATTTAAATAAGTAAAAAATTCTTAAAATTTGGCTCAAAATGGCGTTATTACTCATTAATATTTTTACAAATTAACTTCATAGATGTAATTTTTCTGTAAAATCGTTATATCATCGTTTGTTTATTTCTTAGAGAGTGAAGTTTTGATTGGCGTTTTGGTGCAAAAACTGCTCTGCACGTTTTATTGGTGTTTTTCAGTGGAGAAAGCTTCAAGGTATATTTAAAAATAAATTTATGTGAATAAACCAAAAAACTAAATAAAACAATTTAAAATGTGATTTTAAAATAAAAATAATTTAAATCAAAAGTATTCCTACAATTGTTTCAACATAAAATCAAGCAAAGCCATCAGAAAAATTACCAACGTTTCAATGAAAATCATGTTTTTATCGCAGCTTTGATGATTCAATAAATATAATACGAGATGTGGGCATTTAAGCGATTTGTTCTAGAAGTGCATCAGGGTAACCAGGCGAGTAATACCTGCGGAAAATAATTGGTGTTGATTATTACATGATGTTGTAATAATACTACCAATAGAACAGAATCAACTAATCATAATAAAAATAATAATTACCAATGTTATTATTATTTTTAAAAATGTATAAATAGTAATTAAATGTTAAATTTCATTATCATGTTTATACATTTATGCTCATACATACATATAGGGGAATAAACTTCTGATGAAGAAATCCGAAATAAATAAGCTCACTTGACAATTTCTTCTGGGTAGCAGTTGTTTATTATGTTAATGTAGTCTCTCAGTTGGCTGTTGGGATCTGCTTGGATTTCTTGCACTTTTTTCAACCCTGTATTTTAGTATCAATCAATCAATCAACCAAACAATCAACCAATCAACCAATCAATCAAGCAATCAACCAAGCAATCAAGCAATCAATCAACCAATCAATCAATCAATCAACCAATCAATCAATCAATCAATCAATCAATCAACCAACCAATCAATCAATCAATCAATCAATCAATCAATCAATCAATCAATCAATTAATTAATCAATCAATCAATCAATCAATCAATCAATCAATCAATCAATCAATCAATCAATCAATCAATCAATCAATCAAACAATTAATCAATCAATCAATCAATCAATCAATAAATCAATAAATCAAGCAATCAATCAATCAATCAAATCAATCAATCAATCAAATCAATCAATCAATCAATCAAATCAATCAATCTTATAGCCTGTAGTAGGGCTTTACTCACAGATAATGATTTTTTAATTCATTAAAGAGCTTTTTAATAAACTTTTGAACACATTTTTGTTATATTTTACCACTTCATTTTTAGACTAACAAGTTGGACTTCATAAGCCACCTAAAATTACATTACTGAGCTTCGAACAACTCCCTCCCCCCCGTCCCCCATTCTCCTATCCAAAAAATACCTCCACAGGTGACAAAGGCCCTTCTTGCACTAGAGTCGTGAGGCAGGATTTTGCTGTACTGACCTGTGTGGTGTGGGTGTTTGTTGGGCGCGTGTGAAGGGTGGTGTTGTTGGTTGTTCTTGTTGTAGATGTGTTAGTACGTTTTATTTTTATTTAGATAGTTTCTTGCAGTTTTTCTTCAACTAAAGTAAAGCAGGATATAAAAGAGCTGGATCTATTAGTTTTACTGCCATCATTAATATTTAGAAACAGCTTTTGTATTTTTTCATGAATTATTTTTGATGCTTTAATCTTCAAAATGCGCTATGTTTATGATAAAATTGAATCTATCGAACATTATAATTGTTTAAAAGTGCATGCCTTTAAAAGCAACCATTATTTTAGTGTGAAATCTAACCATAAATATACAAATATCTTCTCTATAAGTATACAGACCGCATAAATGGAACAAAACAATATTATTTAATACACAAACAACATAACTGCAACAAAAAACAATAAATAGGACACAAATATACATAAAACAAACAAGCAAATAAGGAACCGACAAAAGAGCACTCACCCAAAATATGCTTGAGAATGTTAATGGGGGCGTCATGAAGGAGTTGCTCGAGGGCGGGAATGTGAGTACATTTCTGGATTATGGCCTTCAGGGCGTTCCTGGTCTGTGTGGTGGTTGTAGTGTGTTTTTGGAGCTTGTGGTAGATTTTAACTTTAAAAGATTCATTTTTTTTACTTCTTATCGCAAGACATTTACCTGCACCTACCTGTATTCTTGTTACAAAACCCTTTCTTTAAATCTACCCAGCAAAAATCAAAACTTATTAAACAATTATTGAATTCGATACTCAAACCTAATTTGCTAAACTAAAAATAAAAATATTGTAAACAACAGCAACATATTGAAAAGATTAAGGAAATCGACATACTTTGAGTTTCAAATCATCAGAAGAAGTAGGGTTGATGAAGATTTGTTGGATGCGGGGTAGAATGTTGGCTACTGCCACTACTTTGGCGTGTTCAGGAGTGTGCCTGCCTAGGTTGAAAAAGAGTGTTAATGAGGTAGGAAATTTGATTTCAATATGTTCATTCGATAATTTCATCAAAAAACCAAGTTTATAATAATTAATAAATTTTTAACGAGTAAATTTTAAACTTTATTCTTATTTAATTTTTTCGCTTACTAATTGACTCACCTATTTGGCCAATACTCCACACAGTAGCCGAAAGTATATGGTCTTCATATTCTTCACATAATATCACTCCCAGCACTATGACACCCTGTGCATTTGATGCATAACATGATAAAGAGGTCTTGGAAATTTTGTCAGTTTAATTTTTTGATTAATTAACTAATAAATATTCACAAAAATTGTATATATTTTTTTGAAAATATAAGCAACTCAACGCAATCTAATCGAATATTTTCGAAGTACAGTTTTACTTGAATCAATTTAAACTACCAAGCAATAAAAACCCTTAAAAAAAATACGTATTCAGAGCTTAAACTGCAAGAATGACTGCACCTTGAGTATGATAATGGACATGGCGAGGTGCTCAGTGTGGGCTCCAACGTATCCCAGCATCATTATCCCAGGCAGCCTTGATGATGTTGAATATGCTACTTCAAAATGGAAATTCTAACCATGCTTTCAAGATATCTTGTATGTATTAACCAATTCAAAATTAATTAGCTTTTTTTTAACAAGGTGGAGCTTGATGGATATTTTTAAGTCTACGTTATTATCTTGATCTTACCTGACACTTCCTGTGGTCTCCCCCAAGTACTCAACCACACCCCCCAGAGCTCCCGAGTTCACCATCAGCTGCGCCAACTGTTCAAAGTTTACTTTTATATTTCATAGTTTATTTAAGATATAAAACACATCACATAATAGTTGAAAAGAAGGATTGAAGTGGCACACAAATACACCTCAGTAGAGTGCTTGCAGATCTCTCTGAGGAGGGTGGCGGCATTCTTTTTGACCAAGTCGTCAGGGTCTTTGAGTGCACACGTGACATTAGGAAACAAATCAGCTTCGACCACCAAGCTCGCCATTTCAAAATTGTGCTTGGCTATTTGACTCAAAGCAGAAAATACTTGTCTCTAGTGTGGTATGTTAAAAACCTTAAAAACATAAAAATATACTTCAAACGCTAATGGAAAATGTGAAAAACTTTATTTTAAAGCATATACAAAAATTTTAAATTACAAAAAAATAAAAAAAAACAAACTTTGACTTTGGAGTCTGAAGACACGATGAGCCTGGCAAGATGGCAGATAGCTCCACAGTCGACAACGGCTTGTGCCAGTTCAACCGTGTGCTTCGCTATTTCACTCAATGCCAAAGCCGCTACTCTGGATTTGAAAAGAACTATAGAAAGTAGGAGAAAATAATAAGAATATTGAAAAAATGTTCCTCCAACCTTTTTACCGCATCTTCTGGCTCTTGCAAACTTAAAATCAAAAGCGTCAACGCCCCAGTGTTTATCACTGCCTGAGCCAGATCTGTTTGAGTTAATATTCTAAATTTAGCTGTGAAATTTGATTAACAATTAAGTACAACTGTTCATTTACCCGTTAATTACTATAAATTGACGGATTTTTTCAAAATTTCACTCACAGCAGTTGTGTTTGGCGATGTCTGACACTGCCCAAGCAGCAGATTCTTTGACTCCAGGGTCGAACTCTCCCAAGCAGATGACCAGAGCATCGAGTGCACCACAATCCACTATGGCCTGAGCCAGTTTGAAGCTGTGTTTTGCTACTGATCGTAAAACAAACGCCACCGTTTTTTTGTAGAATTTCTTAGTGGTGTTGGAAAAAATAGTTACTTAAAAACAATAAAACGATTGTTTTATGAAGTTTTGAGCCTGAATATTGAAGAAATTTTTGAGTTCATTTTCAATGAATAATTGGTCCTACTAACATTTTGTTCTGTAAGTGAAAAGACAAGATGGGGTAAGACTCCGGAGTCAATAATCGACTCTGCAAACCTCTCGCTATGAGCGGAAATTCTTCCCAGAGCTAATGCAGCTGTTTGTTGTATATTTGGAACGTGGTCCATTAAGAGGGGCTTTAGTTGGCTTATAACTCCAGCTTCGAACAAAATCTCGACGGATTGAGACCTGTTAGCATGATCAGCAATTGCCTGAACAAACACTTGTCTCGATTTTTGGTACTGCTCCAAAGCTGATATTGGTTAGAAGTGGTTATGTTATAGTTTCTTTGGACTAATTAGAGAATATACATTTTAAAAAATATTTTCGTCTTAAGTTTTTAAAATTGTTTTTAAAAAAAATTCAAGTTGAATAATGAAAACTCACTCAGTAAAATCTGTCTTTGTGTCATTTTGAAAGTATAAACTTGGAAATGGTTTCTAATGAAAGCGTTGCTATCTTAATCGTTGAACAATTTCATCAAAAAAATAATTAAAGGTTATTCAAAAAAATCGAATAAGTAAATTATATGTTTTCGAAATACAAATTTCTTATAATAATAAATTATTGAATTGCATTCACTTTTGTCATAGTAATAAACAAGAGTCATGGCGGATAATATTGTAGGTTCAATAAAAAATTAACAATAAATCTTTTTTTGCCAATTATTCATATATAAAATAGAAAAATAAACTTTTGGTTAAAATCCGTTTTTCATATCAAAGGCTGAAAATGTATAATTACCATAAAAGTAAGAACATGAAATCTGTAATCGAAATCTATTCTTATTAAACTTAAAATTGCTGAAAACCGAGTTTTTTGCTCTTATTTGAAAAATGCTTACATCAGACAACCAAGGTATGCTAATTTTGTATTTGTTTTGATACACCGCTGATTGTAAACTTAAATCCATAAATGTATTATAATATATTTTAAATTAATAAATTAATGCTACCCAAAATTTGTTTAATTAATACTGAAATTGCTTTTCAACGTTGAGTAAATAATTTGCTTATCACCATTTGAAAGGTATCATTTTTGTGGACCATATTTCAGTGCATATCACTTTCAATCATAAAAAATTTATCTCAAAAATCTCCCTTCAGGCCATTCCGACTGTTTTCAGAATCCAATTTTTTTATATTTCATGTTAAAAACCAAATATGAATGATACTAAAAAAAGTTTTTAATAAAAAATAATTGTCATTATGCTTCAAAAATAATAAAATAACTATTATATACTAGTGTTAATCGGGATGAATTGATGAATGCTGGTTGCGGTTCATTGGATGCTTCCTGTACTTACAATGTGCAATATACTTTCCCATTAATCTTCCATTTTATTCTTTATTATACCCTATTCATTATTTATAGTGTACTATAAAACTTCTATTATACATGGCTTATCTATTATATATCTTCATTACTATTGGTTTTATTATTATTATTAATACTTTTAATATTGTTATTATTGTTGTTATAGGTGTGCAGAAATGCATATATTTATATTAAATCATTATATTATATTTATTTCATTATATAACTATTATCTTTTATATATAGTTTTATAATTTTCTATATTCAGTTTCATCAAAATTTATTAATGAATTTTCTATTTCTTACTGTCTATTTACATTATATTTCAAGATAATATTTTTACCACATATTTTTAAGGCTAACAATTCTATTAATCAATATAAAACGCTATTTCAAATTGATTAAAATGTATTGGACTTTTTGAAAGCAAAGCTTACACAATCAAATGGTGTACACCAACATATGCAGTCTATCTTAATCATTCAATACCTTGTGAAAACATATATTAAAAAATTATTGTATGTATGTATGCCATCCATTAGTAGCTCCAGTTTGGGGGTTTGGTAGGAAAATCATCGTCATCATTATCGTTTTTTTTTGGTAGGAAAATAGGTATATATTTATTAATAATTTCATTTTAATATTTTTTAAATTTAAAAAAATCGTTTATTTTTATCAAGTATTTGTTTTAAAAGTAGTAGTACACTGGGAAAAAAATAATATTAATTAAATAATATAAAGTTTAATCTTTACTCAATTTAAAACATTCCTCTTTTGATGTACACATAGCAAATGGATTTCTAAATCTGATATGAGGCTTTGCACTCCAGTGCTAAACCCAATTAAACAAGCAAAATAAAAATATATTATTGTTTGTTATAAATGGGTCTTTTTTCATTGACGTCAACTTTCACAGTAATATTAATTATCAATAATTATAGTAAGGAATATCAATGAATAGAAGTATCAGTAATACTATGGTTACTACTAAGAGTATACAAAAAAATTTATAGTTTGACTCCTACTACTATTACTACTACTACTAACTTTATTACTATTAATACTACTACTACTATTAATACTACTATTACTACGACTACTAATTCTACTACTATTAATACTACTACTAACTCTACTACTACTACTACTACTACTACTACTACTACTACTACTACTACTACTACTACTACTACTACTACTACTACTACTACTACTACTACTACTACTACTACTACTACTAACTCTACTATTACTACTATTACTGCTACTAACTCTACTATTATTAATACTATTACTACTTCTAATATTAATCATAATAATGATAACAATTAAATTAAATATTAGTAAAAAATACTAAATAATCACAAAAAATAACTTCTAATTAGTTATCTGCAACAATTTATAGAATTCTCATAATTTTCTCTATTCTTAATAACTATTAAGATGCAATGCAATGGTCTGAAATTAACATTTTTCTTCTTAATCAAGTTTAATGTTTCAAAGAAAACCCTTCGATACGACCAGAAATAGTTGATATATTCACAAGTTTTCTTTGACTTTTATTAGCAAATATGTGTCTGTTTTGTTTTCATGTTTGTAAGAATAAAAATATTGCCATGATTTTAACAATTTAAATAATAATAATAATTTTATTATTATCTACATTTGTTTTGCTTTCCGTTGTTCTTTGATAAATTTGAGTGGCTTCAGTGTGAGACCATCTGATTATTCACTTATTATTATTATTATTAATTTTTTGAAATTATTATTATCATTTTTTCATTTTTGATTGCGTAATCTTGATGGGATTAATAAATCATCCAGGTAACGGATATATAAAAATTAAAGGCATTCTTTTGCTTTCGGTGACAAATGCATTTGAAGGTCTCAGAAAATAACTATGTCTTAATAATAATGATATTTATAATATCATCACTAATAATAATAATAATAATAATAATAATACTAAAATTAGTTTTTACTTTTAATTAGTACATTTATTCATTAAATTACTAATTTAAGTTGATTTTACAAGGATAATACATGTAAATAGTACTAAGAATAGTAATAATAAAAATAAAATTAACTGCTTTTTGATGAATTAATTATGATATTGTAAATTTTACTAAAATAATATCGCCGAATTTTAACTAAAACTTGTTTGAAAGTGTATAGTCAAAAATTATACTTAAATATAACAGGCTAAAGTTCAAGATAGATAAATAGGTAGGTAGATAGATAAGTAGGTAGAAAATTGCTTAATTAATGAATGAATTCTTCAAATATCGTAGCTATTAAATCACTACATTCAATTACATAAAGACTACACACTTATATACCATAGATGCCTTTATATACGATAACTAACGCATACACACAACAATAAGGCATTCAATCAAAAACAGTTATATACCTCAAAGACACACATTAAACGAGTTTTCTTGTTATGGATTCTTGGGTATTCCTTTACGAAGGAAGTTAAGTTGAAAAATAAATCTATATTATACCAGTTGGATTTTTTGGCTTTTGAATATAGTGCTAAAATCTTTGAAGTTAGCCCTGTTATAAGTGTTTAGGTTCTGTTTTTGATTTGATTGAAACCAGCCGAAACAAGTAGGAAATTGATGCTTTATGATAGCTTTATTATGCTGATGCCTTATGATATTTTTATTCTACTGAGGGGCTTATTATGCTTGTTATGTTTCAGTGGATATTCAATATATACAAAACGCGTTGGTGTATAATGGTGTTTATATAACTGAGAGCCCTTCATAACGCCACTAAATCAACCTTTAATGTTACATCCCAACGTAAATTAACATTTTTTATGTTCGATTTAAATTCCATTTTAATCTGCATTATAAACATAGAATCGCCATGGATTTTTTGTTTCGTTTGATAATGGGAGTTCGACCTGCGAAAAGCTGTGTTGTTCAGTTGATAAGTGTTTGAATTTCTTTCGACATAGATTTCTTTGTGGCTATTTCTGGATTTATTACAGGATTTGATCGTAAAACTTCTTGGGTTAATACTCAAAATATATTTTTATCTTCTTGTTTTGTTAAATTTTATTATTATGTTGTTATTTTTGACTAATAAAAGTTTTAATTAAATTTAATTAATTTTGTTTTATAAAACTATGGTTTCTCATGATTTAAAACAATATTAACTGTAAAATAAAATAGAAACAATCGAAATAATAACATAGAATGTAGTAGCGAATAAAGTGCCTTCTAAGAACTCAAAACTTTTCCATTTAAATAACCACAATCGACTGCTTACAAACAAAAGTAGCCAAAAAACAAAATTTTGAATCATTTACAATATAAATAAACAGTACATTTCTACCCAATCAGTTTCATCAATTCATAATGTCTCATGCCAATTATTAAAATTGATGATCCTTTTCATGATTATGCTTTAATTTAGATATCATCATTCATAAAATACAAAAAAATAACACACAAAAATGACGCCATATCATCTTTGAAAATCACATCCCCTTATAACTGATCACTCCCACAACAGAGAGGATGAGGGGTGAAGTGCTTGCTTGTGGTACTGAGGATGTAGTGCTGAGGGAAGAGAACTTGGACACCATATTCCCCATGAGGAAGATAAAGGCTTCATATATCAGTGACACCAATAGACGTGTTAGTGGCGTTGTGGGTTTTATTTTTGTTGTGCAACGACGGGAGTGCTGTGGTGTGCATGGATTTTTATGCAAAAGATTTTTTTATTTCAAGGCGGTCAGTGTCGACCATCTTTCTCATATAGTCAAAGAAAGAATAAGATTGTTGTTGTGGTTGTTGTTGATATAGATTTAATGTTTGTTTGGCCATTTAAGTAGAATTATACCTTATGTTTTCATTTAAAATAATTGTTTTAGAAGTTTTATTCATTTGAGCTGTTCACTAAAATTTGGCTAATGAAGATGCGGTTCAAAAATCTTGATGCCGTTATTATAGTGGCCATATTTGTATGATTCGTTTTCCATGATCATATTATTATTCATCAAATTGAGGCCTAGTTGCGTGGATCATTAATTTTAAAGTTTTTTTTCAAATATAGCGTTTATTTGAATAATTTTTTCCTGTTTTCAAGATTGTTCATAAGCAGTATTGTTAAGCGTAGAAATTAATACTTTTAATATGTATCAATAAACGATAGGTAGGCAAATAAATGGGAATATTTGTCCGCTCTAGGCCAGATTGCTTCTTAATAAATGAAAATTTTTTCGAAACGCATGACACAAATTAATCTTGCCAAATTGCGACACCTTCACCCTCTCTCACACACACACACACACACACACACACACACACACACACACACACACACACTTGGAAGTGCGTTATCCACTTGACAGTAGGTGCACTGAAGATTGATTTCTGGAACATTTCTTCACGTGGTTATGAAGTCCTTGTTTTTTGAAAACGTTATTGCAATTCGGGCAATGTTGTAATGATGGTGCTTTGTGGACTTGGCGGATGTGGTTTGTCAGACCTGCCTTGTTGACCGCTATTTTGTTGCAACCTGGATGCTGGCATTGGAATGAAGAGCTTTTGGAGTGAACATCAAAAATATTTTTTTTCAAATCTTTTTTTTGATTGCTCGTTTCTTTCAGCTTCATTTGTTTTTTGCGATAGCGATTTGATTTTTTTGCGCCAATCGTTTCTGTTGCGAGCTTCTGTTTTCCAGGTGTGAACAATGTTTAGCTTTTTTAGGTCTGTATATATTAGGTCATGCCATCTCTTCTTTTGACCACCATTAATTTCTTTTGGAGCCTTGAATTTTCCATTCTTTCCAAGTGCCCAAGCCACTGGAGTCTTCTTTGTTGAATCATCACGTCAACTCGCTCTATTTTTGATTTACATCGTAGTTGGGTGTTTCTCAGTTTGTCCCAAAGAGAAGTCCCCGTGATGATTCTCAGACACCTGTTTATGAACACTTGGAGACGCTGTATGTGGCATTGAAGAACATTCCAAGTTTCACTGCCGTATAATAGCGTTGGTATTATAATGGCTTTGAAAAGTTTCAGTTTGGTGGAAACTTTTATTTTCTGTTGATACCATACCAACCGACTAAGGCTGCAAAAGACTTGGAATGCTTTGTTGATACGTGATTCAACTTCTGCATCGACTGTGTTGTCACTGTTTAAGATACTGCCCAGGTATTTAAACTGTGTCACTTGTTCGATGTTTATATCGTCACGTATTGCCAGCGTTGTGTTGAGGCTTGGAATTGAGTTTTTTGGTAGAAGGGTCATGTATTTTGTTTTGCTGAAGTTTATTCTCAGTCCAAATTTGATGCAAACGTCATCTATTGAAGTGACAAGGCATTCCAGGTCTTTGATGTTGTCGCTCGAGATCATTATATCATCGGCATAAGCTATTGATTGTACTGTTATAGCCTCTTCTAGCTTATAGCGACTGTTATGCATCAACGGGGCATTGTGGCTATATTCAATGCGAATGCCTTTGTCTGGGTGATTCTTGAGTGCCACTTTTATCACAGCGTCGAGGTATGTATTAAAAAGCATAGGAGCCAGCACATCTCCTTGTTTCACCCCAACGCTGATGGGAAACTCATCGGACAACTGTCCATCAGCCCGGATCGCTCCTGTTGTGCAGCTATGAAGAGCTTTAGGGATGCGAATTATTTTTTTTGGCAAGCTGTAGGATTTCGACAGAATTTCCCAAAGAGCATCTCGGTTGACTGTGTCGTAGGTCTTTTGGAGATCAATGAAGCAGAGATGAATGGGCTTTTGAAATTCCTTTGCCCTCTGCATCAGGATCTTCGCTGCAAATATTTGGTCGCAGCAACCTCTATTCGGCCTAAAACCACATTTGTTTTCACCCAGTTGTTTTTCTATGACGTTTTGCATTTTGTTTAGAATGGCTCTGCCAAACACTTTGCTAGCCACACACAGTAGGGCGATTCCTCGGTAATTTTCACAAAGTGATCTTGGTCCATGTTTGTGAATTGGAACTATTATTTGATTTTTCCAATCTTTTGGGATTGTTTCCATATCTGGTCTGAGATCACTTTTAGCCAATATACCGTTTCGTTGGCGCCAATTTTGAGCATATTTGAGCTGATTCCATCTAAACCCGGAGCTGTTTCTAATTTACATTGCTTCAAAGCATTTGTTAGCTCCACTATGGAAGAGGGCTTAGATAGATCTGCTACTTCTTCATCATCAAGTGTGATTATAGAATGTAGAAGCTCGCTGTATGCCGTAGTGTCTACTGTGGAATCGGAACTGGCTGCTGATGCAAAGTGTTCTTTCCATCTTATGATTTTATCTTCTGATGAAAAGAGTGTTTGTCTGCCATCTAAGGATTTCAAATTTGTCGAAGGTTTTATTTTTGACACACACAAACACACAGTTATCGACACCACACCCAATCAAATTGAGGGACAACAGAATCACCATACCACAACCTGCAACCTCATCAACATCAGTATTCAACGACAACAACAATCGTCTGCCATCTTTTTTCAACCTTAAACAAAGAACCTACAGACAACAACAATCATCATCATCTTCTTCATCTTCGTGCTCTTCATCCTCTTCTTCTCTAGCATCGAGACAAATACAATTTAATAGACGAAGCTTGTTGGGAAGTTCAAAAAAGTCACAAAGCTGCCCTGACATCTATCTCGTCAAGAAGTCGTTCTCCAACTTATCAGGTGAATTCATTATTTTGTTTATCTTCTGAAGAAAAGTACTTAGTCAGGAATTGAATGTATTACCTAAAAAATTTTATATATTGCCTAAAGATTTGTTTTTTTTTTTTCATATTTCATTTAGACGGAGTACATGTTTTTTTTTGATAATATTCCAAAAACTGGAATGTTCACTAAATTTATTTTCATACAAAAATTTCTGATTTTCGATAAATTTAGCCTCATCTTAAAACACATAAATAGTTATGAAAATTTTTTGTTTTCACAGAAATCGTATGTTGAAGTCAAATGCAAATAATGATAATTGCCAAAAGTATGCCAGTTTCAAAAATTTATGAATATTCATAAGTTCAAATAATTGTTTTAATTATATAATCACTATTAAAGTATACAAGCTGTCTAAAAACAGTGAAACAGGCAGTATTTTGCCTGAAAATTTTAGGGAATATGTATATTGCCTAATTAAACACATTTCTCACAACCTATTTATTGCATATTTAAATTTTCAATATTTTTTGTATAACTTAATTATTTTGTTCATATAAATTGTGTATTTGCTAGAGAGGCTTGTAATGATCAAAGCTTCATTTTTGTAATGTGTTTTAAACTTTCCTAATGGTTCGTTTTAATAAAATCATCCTATTTGTCAATATATAAGAAATATCATTTTTATTCCTTTGTTAGTCCAGTGCGTATTATAATTATTTCGAAAATAAACAAAGGATTTCAATAACAAGGCATAAAAAAATTTCTTAGAATAGCGAGTATTTTTTAAAATAGGTTTATTAAAGAAAATAAGCAAAAATTTGACAAGTAGCACTTTACCATATACATTAATTAATATGTTTTTGCGAAAACATCTTCACACGTTGAAGTTATTAAAATATAGAATTAAAACAAATTAAAAATAGCATAAGTTGTCATTAAAAAACTATAAAATCTAATATTCTAAAATAATAAATGGAAATATTAAAAATCGGATATATATTTTGATTGACGAAATGACTTGTTGAGCACGAAATAATGAATGTACCATTGAAGGCTGTGACACTTCTAGTAATAACCAATACTCATACAATCCACATAATAAAAACAGTGATTAATTTCTAACCTAAACTCACTAAGTTTTGAAATACAAGGTTGCTTGTTTTAAAATAGACCATCTCCCTCTTTGAAGATGTATCTGGGTATCCTTGTGAATTAATGTTAAGTAAACATTATAATTGAAGGCATATCACTTTGGCTTATCTGTGTTTGATATGTAAAACCTACTCAAAATGGTTAATTATACTTTACGCTTAATGCATCTTTTTATTAGTTAGATATTAATGATGATGGTGCTAAGCTGTGGGAAGTAGAGGATGATGATGAGGTGTGAGAGGTAGATGATGGTGAGAAAGGGAGAGGAAGAGAATTATAAAGATTTATAAAAGCGAATAGATAGTGACTTAATAAAAGTGTGCAGAACTTCAGTTGGAATGTTGTTAAGTCTTATTTCAGCAAAGTTGGAGATTGACTTTCTACGGAGGTAGAATCTCAACGTCTTTATGATGATGTGTGTTTTTTACCTTTATTAAATAAAATTCTTATGATGTAATAACAATAATTTAAGTGGTACAATATAGCGAAGGTAATCTTAATACTGCTAATGGAGTCAAAAACAAGATAATGACCAAGATAACGATTTGACGCAGAAACATTGGAGAAGCAGAGCAATGACGATGACGTGCTCAGGGTGCGGTGTGAGGACTATGAGGATGAGGAAGAGGAGGAGAAGAGGGAAAGGAGAAAGAGAAGAGCCAATATGCTTGAAAAGGTTGATATTATAATTTAGTAGTTTTTTGCTTTTTAAATGAAGGTTTGCTTAATATTTAATCTTGTGGTTTTAATATTTGCTGGGTTAAAAATCATTAAAATGTAATAACATATTATTATTATTATTATTGTTATTAATATTATTATTAATAGTAGTTGTATTTTTAGCATAATTTTATCATCATCATTTTTATTTTATTATTTCTTAATTATTTTATTTATATAATCGTCATCATTACTCTCACTACTCATACATCGATAAACGGACCTCAACCCACTCAAGATGCTGACCTCAAGACGACCCACCACATATGCAGAGGCACTGTGGAACCACGTGACTATGGACCCAGATGAACTGCCCTTCAAGGTTGGACGGGGGTTTTTGGCGTTTTGATTGTATTTGTGGGTATTCATATAATTCAAAAGTGTTTGGTTTGAATTTTTTCCCTACTAGGTTAATTTAATTATATGCTGTGTGTATTCATTTGTGTATACAAATTCTTAAATGTACTGTAAAAGTTATTGGTCGTTGGTGGTGTACTCGATGTAAATTAGTTATAGTTAATTATTATCATCATCATCATCACTTGCAAGGTGGGAGACCTGCTAGAGGTTTTGAACAGGGACGAAAAGGACTGGTGGTATGGCAAGGTGCATCAGAATCAGGGGTGGTTTCCTTCCGCCTTCGTCATGGTGGGTGTCTTTGTCGTTGTCACTAATTTACTATTAGTATTGGCATATATTGTTATTATTATTATTATTATTATTATTATTATCATTAGTATTATTGTTATTGTAATTATATCATTGTTTTTTATTATCAGTAGTAGTAGTAGTTTGATAAAAATCATGTTGATGTTGAGTTTAAAATGTTACTGCTATGTATAATGCATTAAATAAACGTTTTACCAAGAAAATGAGCTAAAATTTACTAAAATTACTGCAACAACATAATTCATTAGCTTATTCGTAAATTGCTATTATCACTCCTATTTATTTCATTATTTATAAAATAATAATAAGAATAATGATAATAAATAATAAACTTCTCTAGATAAACCAATGTGGTGTTGATGATGATACTTAGTCGCTTAAAATATTCCATAAATAATGCCTAAATTAAGGCTTTTGTCTTCATCCTTCAATATTATCTCTATCAAAATTGATTCTCAGAATGAACCTCTCCGAATTTTTAATTATCATTACGGGGTTTTTCTGATGGTTATCATTCCGTGGTGTATGAAAATAGGAGCTTGTGTAATTTTCGAATAATTTTGACTTTTTCTTTTAAAATTGATAGCGTCTAAGCGCCTCTGCAGCGAACTTGATTTTAAACTTTGCTGTATATAAATAATATACAATAATAATGATAATAATAATAATAATAATAATAATAATAATAATAATAATAATAATAATAATAATAATAAAAATAGTGAATATTCGAATGAAATTTTTTTCTTATGTTACGTAGCATAGAATTTTTCATAATCACCAAATTTTAATCTCTTGTAAATCTAATTTTTATATTGAGCGTTTCGAATTTTGATTGTTGTCTTCTTGCATTTCAATTTCGTTTAAAAGTTTATTCCCACTAAATAAATAAATAAAAATTCAACAAAGAAATATAATAAACTATTAAAATGTAATAAAACCTATACAAAAACTGGTGTTAAACGTATCAAGGATAGATGTTGAAGAAAATAAAGTTGTTGAAGAGATTGAGAAAAATTTTTAAGGTTTGTTCTTTCTCCTTGAGGTTCTCTTCAAATAGTTGCAATAAGCACTGCAGTGTTCTAAATTTTTCTTCTATATAAATATTCTGTGAATTTTTATCGCTTTTATTTTTAGTACGTAAGATTTGTATCGTTTTAATATTTTTTTGTAATATACTACTACTAATTATTATTGTGGGCATCTGACGTCAGACTCTGCCAAACTTAGCGTCTGCAGGTATCGACAAACTGATATTCTGGTATAGTTATCATTGGTTTGGCAAACAACATATTACCAATATAACAACACATGATTGAATATCCATTGTGATGTTTGCAACAATGACCTCTTCGAGTATTATGTTAAATAGTATGTTTTATAAGTTTTAGACATTTGTCATCTTGATTGGTATAATATTCTAATTTTTACCATTATATTGTCCAACCCATGCTAGCCTGGAAACGGACGCAAATGAATGACGATGTATAGTTAAAGTGTTTATTATTTGTACGTTTCAATGTAAAACAATAGAGCCTTGAGGATAGTATGCTTCCACATAGCGTTTATAATGAAAAATGATGCGACGTTTTGCGATAAAATATTCCAATCCATGATGGTGTATGTTTTCAATGTTTAAAAGTTGATCGGCCACAATTAATGTATATAGGATTTTAATTATCGCTGTCATTCACGTGTTTGGCATACTTGCTGAATGTTTTTTCAATTAGACAGTTCAAACTTAATTAAGCTTGCAACAAAACAACCAAAACACTGGGGCTCAGGTGTTTATAGCCAAAAATTCCACCTCTTTTGAGCTATTTTTAAACTAAATTGTTAAGAATAAAAATGGATATTTTTTTAAATCAGAAATTTTTTGTTATTTTTTCTATGCATAAATCTTTGATGCCTTAATATAATAAATAAATTATATGTATACATATTATTAATTTTACTATAACAAGAAAAATAATGTTGAAAAATAACAATTTCGTTATTATTATCACTTTCATCTCGATACACCACACTAGGTCCACGAAACAAATCACTTCGACTTGCTGTCCGAGTCGCCTGAAATCACCACCAACAACAACCTCGCCAATACCTACTCTAATAATAACAACACTTACTCCAACAATAACAACAACAAGAACAACCTCCAAAACGACACCAACAACACCACGCTAGACGAACAAAGCAACAACA
The DNA here is from genome assembly GCA_964035795.1 of Pterobdella sp. o SKG-2022. Classification (NCBI taxonomy): domain Eukaryota; kingdom Metazoa; phylum Annelida; class Clitellata; order Hirudinida; family Piscicolidae; genus Pterobdella; species Pterobdella occidentalis. The sequence continues at coordinate 5,671,702 of OZ038323.1, read as the reverse complement.
AAAAAACCACAAACAGCAACAGCTACCACGAAGCAAATAAGGACGGCTCCTTTTACAACACATCAAACACTAGCATCAACACCGTCATCGACCTTTCCAAGATCACCAATGGCACAGCGTTGAAAGAGAAGGCATCGAGTAGCAGGTTGAACAAGGTGAGGTCTCATAAGATCGAGGAGTTCATAGCTACAGAGAAGGAGTATGTCAAGAGGCTGAAGGATGTGGTCGAGGTGGGTGCTGTTGAAGTGCTTGTGTATGTTCATATATTTATTTATTCTATTTTATTGTTTTTTTTTTGTTTATTGTTTTTTATTTTTATTATTTTTATTTGTATTTTTTTTATCATTTTCTAATTTGTGTTTTTGCTAATTATTGCTTTTTTAATTTATTAGAATTTTCGAATTTCTTATTTATTTTTGTTCACCATATTTTCATTCATCAAAATTTCAAATTTATATTCTTTTCTTTCAACAGTTTATTTAATACAATTTCAAATTTCGGTTTATTCTCCTTCAATTTTATTTTAAGTGTTCTTTTTTTAGTGAAATATCAATTAAAACCACAATTTAATGGTTATTTATGATAGTGTTTTATGACTTTTCTCACACTATATAATATCATGTAACCCCTTCAGTGTTGTGTAGTGGAATCTTCTTTTAAAACAGTATTGCATTACTGACCATAAAACATATTTAATTTATTATGCCGTTTCACATTTATCCACAATACTGGTTGGGACGATGGTGATGATGACGGTAGTCATACAGATAATAATGATGATTGAAGTGAAAATGATGGTGGTGATGATGACGTTAGTGTTGATGGTGACGATCATGGTACTGATAAAAGTCATGATGACGATCAAAGTCATGAGGGTAGTAATGATGATGATAGCGATAAATCATATACAAACTTTTAAACAGGGCTACGTGGACAAAGCCCGGAAGCGTGAGGATATGTTCAGTGAGGAGTATATATCAACGATCTTTGGTAACATCGAACAGCTGTACTTGTTCTCAAACAACTTCTACAACGTGCTAGAAGACAGTGTCAGGAAGGACAGCGTGCATTTGAGTTGCATTGGAAAGCGCTTTGTTGAAAGGGTGAAGGACTTTTAATCATTACTAAAGGAGTTTATTGTTATTAATATAGAATTTTTTAATTACCACTAGTTTATCGTTTATCATAGTGTTAATCTTAAGAAAAATATGTTAAAATGCAATAAAGGTTTTTAATCATGGTTTTTTTAAAGTCGAAAAACTTTTTGATGAAGTTTTGTAAACCTTTGTGTTGTATTTTATCACGTAAATTATCCTTACTACTTTATATATTTTGATTATTGTTAATAAGTTATTGTTATCTATTTTTATTCGTTTAATATTATATTTCCATTAATTTATTATTATGATTTTTTTATTTTTTTAAATTAATTAAAAATTAATTAATTAATTAAAATAGAATTATTCATTTTTAATCATTACTCATGTTATTTATAAAAGAGTATACATTATTACTCAGTTTTGATGTAAATTATTTTTATTTATTGTTTTTTATGATATAATGTTGTCGAGTGATATGATTAATAAGATGTTATGATTGATTAAGGAGAGGGATTTTGAAGTATACTTTGAATACTGCAACAACCAACAAAGCTCGTGTGAACTTTTGAATTCTTTGAAGTCGGACAAAAAATATCAGTTCTTCTTCGAGGTTTTGCTACTTCTTTGTTACTTTTCACATAAATTTTAATTTACAAACGCGTGCACACACAAAAACACACACACAGGGATGCAGACTGATGCAACAAATGATAGAAATACCCCTGGAAGGATTCTTACTGATCCCCATCCAAAAGATCTGCCAATATCCACTGCAACTTAAGGAAATTCTTAAGGTTCAGTGTTGTTGTGAGGGTTGTTATTGTTTTTAGTGTTTTTGTTGTGAGAGTTGTTGTTTTTTTTAGTGTTGTGCAACGACAAGAATGATGTTTGAAGTACATTGTCGTTGGATCCTTCGTAATGCCTGATACCGCGTGGAGGTGATCCTTGAAAACGGGCTGTTTTTGTTATTGTTGCTGTTCTGTTTTAGTTATTGTTGCCGTTTTGAATGTGAATGTTGCTGTTGTTATTGTTGTCATAAACAGCCGCTTTTAATACAAATTTTTCGCTCCTGTTTGCCTCGTCAGGCATGTGTTTTTGCAATCATTTCACTGAACAAACTACTCATCTTGTATACCGTGTTGTTCTAATGCGGTTTTCAAGGTTTTAGTTTCAAATTATTCCATTAATTTCCAAGGTCTTAAGTAACTTGTTTTTATATATTATTATTCTTATGTTACTTGTTTTTTTTATTGTTTTTCTATTATTATAATTTTTTATTCAGCGTCATTGTTATTATTTTTATTATAATTTAATTTTTCTTTATTCATGTATTCACTCTTTATTATTATCATTATTATTATTGAATTTTTCAAACCGAAGTAATAAATAAATCACTGAGCATTGAATATTTTTATTTAAAAAGTACAAAGCTTTTCGTCACAAGTGTAAAATTTTTAAATGTTCAGTAAAGTAAAATAGCCTGAAAGACACGATTAAATAAAACAAACGCAAGGTTTTGTTGAGAACAAAATCACGAAGCTACTCTCAAAAAAGCTTGCGTCATCACTTGCTTTTTTAAGCACTTGTAACTGAGATTTTGTGTTTTTCAAATAAAAATGTTTATTTTTCATGAATTTTCGTTTTTATTTTGTAAAAATAATAATAATTGTTATTATTTTTATTATTAGTGTTATTATTATTATTTTGATTCTCATCACCTCACTGACCCTCAGGTGACACCAAGATCGCACCCAGACTACCTGGATCTGTTACGTGCATTGGAGGTGTCCAAGGAGACCGCCATGTTAATCAACGAGAGGAAGAGGAAGATGGAGAGTTTGGAGAAGTTGGTCGAGTGGCAGGCTTCAGTAGAAGGGTGGCAGGTGGGTGTGTGTGTAGTTGTACGTTGTAATTTTGTGTGTATTTTTTTGTCCTTCTTTCTGTAGTTTTAGTTTTGTTTCTCTGTGTTTAGTTCTATTTGGGTTTTATTTGTTTCATTGTCTTTCTGTCTGTCGTTATTGTTCCATCTATATTAACAAAACCATTTTACACCTTACAGGGACGGGCATTGGTGGAGGAGAGTTCAGAGATGGTGCGCAGTGGTGAGGTGCTCAAGGTGGCCTCCAATGGGGGACTCCTTGCCAGAGTGCTCTACCTCTTCGACAACCAGCTCATCATCCTCAAGAAGGTTGGCGTTGTGCTTTGACAATAATGATGCTGATAATAATAAAAACATAAATAATACTAATTATTATGAGAATAATCGTGTTAATAACAATGGTGGTACTGATAATAATAATGTTTATGATATTATATAGATCTTATTTTCATTCTTTATATCCTTTGTGCTTATAATTCTAACTTAACATAATCAAATGCAAATGCACGCCATGAAACGACAGGACATCTTGTGGAAAGAAGTTCTCGTGTACAAGGATCGTCTATACCTGAGGAAGTGTAAAGTTAAACCGCTGACTGATTCCAGTATTAACAACCTCACGGGTGAGTTTAATAATAATAATAAAAATATTATTATTATTATATTGATATTGTTGTTTAATAATAATAATATTTTGAAATTCAATTTTCTTGATTTTTATCGTAAAATGAAGAAGATCTTTGATACATATATTTTTTCAAAAAATTTTTTGTCAAATTCAACTTTGTCAATTCATTAGTATAGATAATAATATTATTATTATCTATTATTATCATTAATATTGTTGTTAATTTTACATGATAGCACATAGTTTACAAACATGCTTCAGAGGGGCATGTTTTTATTTTTATATGGCCGCCATTCATCTTAATGTGTCTCCACGCACGTTATATATAGTTTACATTATCACTCACGCAGAAAAAGCCGGTTTCCAAATAATATCATTAGACAACAATCAAAAAAAGAGTACTAACAGCAAGGTTGAAGAAAGAAATTCAAGCGAGTTTGAGGAAGATGTCAATGTCTTCAACATCAACCACAAGAACCCCTTTATAAACGCACTTAACAACAACAATAACTACAAACACAACAATAACAACTACAAAAAGTCCAAGGCTAAGAAGCCCCCTATCGGTGGTAGCACTACTCCAAATAGTTGTAAAAACAATAAAACGTATACGTTTGTGTGCAAGAGTCAAGAGGAGGCCAACAGGTGGATGGATGCTTTCAATGATGAAACTCTGCTGGTTAAAAGTGATCATGATAATGGTTTTGATATCAAAAAAGCCAGGAAGTTTATCAGAATGCCATCCACTACACGCACAAAAGGTGTTATGAAGTTTTGTAAAGATTTGAGAAATTGAATCTGAAATATATACCTAAAATCACCCATAACTTCAACATCACCATTGTTCATTACTCATATTTTTAATCTGATAATTGACAGATCGATACAAGAAAAAGAAAGAGTTTCACACCTTGTTACCGGCTCACGACCGCCCCTCTAGAATCACCACAGGTCAGCATCGAAGTAGCAGTCACAGTATCAACAGCTGTCATGCAAGTCAGGCCAATTATGGATCTTTTAGGAAAAATTCTAGCGGATTTATATTTAATATTGTACAAAAAGGCTTTAAAAAGTAGTTTGACTGAATCTTAATTGCCAAATTTTATTTCGACCACTGCATCTTCTGCAGGCATGGTTGAAACATCGTTATTTTTTCTACACATTATACATCTACCTTTGATCATGAACACTATCCTAGGTTCATTTGTACTTTTTGTCCAAAAAGTAGAAATTGCCAAATTGTTTTTACCGATATTTTAAAAAATAAATTAAATCAGCGTTATTTCCAAATTGATATCAGAGAATTTTTAAATTTTAATTGACAATCGGTCCTAGGAAAGTTTTTTCAAAAGAATCTGAGCTCCTTTGGTGTCGAGTTTCTTGAGGGTTCCCTTGCAGTTTTGTAGATATTCATTTATTTTCTTCGTTACTTCGTCCTCATTACGTTCCAGAAGTCTGAGTATAAATAATATATATGATGACTAAAATATGGTGCGTTAATGGTGATGATTAAGCGTTTTGATAATGCTAAAGTGGAAACCAAGGATGATGAAAACTAACGAGACAAGCACGAAGCATCCCCTATTACAATGAATCCACGATCTGACATTGTCGCCATCCACCACCCCCATCAACACTTCCGCAAACGAAGCTGTGTAATCAGATAGATAAATAGCAAGATTTTAAAACCGGTTTTATCTCCAGTATATTGAGAGAATATATAGATATAAAATTCTCAACTTTCATATTCTTGCTTATAAGCCCAACCAAAGCATATAGAATTAACAATGGAATAATCAATGAAACTAACATTTTTTATTCTCCTTATCATTATCTTCCATGGCATCGACATCTCTCATGATCATTTTCTTAAGGACTAAATGACCAGAGGCATTGTCGACAAAGTGGAAGCCAGTGGAGGGGAATGGTTCAGCCACCATTGATGCCACCTCCTTCATCAAATCCACCGAATCCCCTGATGCAATTGATCACGTAGTTAAAAGCTATGAATGCTATTAGATAAACACTTGAGAGCTTTTATAGGTTCAACAGTTGTATGCCAATTTTTTTAAAATTAATAAAATAAACCATATAGTATTAAAAACTTTCAACTTAACTGCTTGAGTTTCTTAAAGCTTTATATACACACCTATAACATTGTTCACAATGGCAGAGAGAAGGAGTAGGAGGTTGTTATCAGTGGTGAGTTTTTTGACGTTTGGAGTGAGCCAATTGAGAAGGGGGGCTGACAAGTAAGTCAACAGCTCCTTGCGTCGGATGTTAGTGTCCTTCTTGCTGTAAAAAAAAAATTTCAAATGAAAGAACCTGTTTCAAATTGTATTTTCGCGTCTGTCTCCATAAAAATGGGAGTAGGAAGACGATAATGAATAGAAAAAAAGAAATAGTTTTATTAGTGTGAAACGAAAATTCTTTATTTATTGGACACTCAGTTTAGCAGGAGAAAGCTTGATTTAATAGAATAGCATTAAACTAGTGTGAAAACTCAAATAAAATTTATTTTAATCGCCTGTGTGTGTTATTGTCTCCAACGGTGAGAATGTTGATGATATCAGGGTGAAAGAACATTGGGTTACGGGGTGCAAGCAAGTATAACAGCACCTGTGAACAATTATAAACTGATGAACCACTGTTTGATAGACATAAGATTCATCACCTTTCTTGAGTACTGATTCACTACAGCCTCATCCAAACTTCTCACAAATTCCTGGTTGATTGAAGTTTATTAAAACTGATAATAACATTAAATAGTTATTTAAGATATTAATATTTATATCTTTGAACAAAAGATCGAATGTTAGAAATTAAAAAAAAAACACATTTATTGAATGACAAAAGCTAGAATTCGTTATATTATGATGTCTAACATCGATGATGGCTTTGCAGACAAGTCTGGTGTCATCAACACAGTCGAACATAGCGAGCAACACCAGGTGTCCATGCTCTTCTTGGGCCATCTTCAGCACCAATCCCTTCATGCTTTTCACTATTGCCTTCCTTTCCTGAACATCATTTGGCAACAATATTGATGGTGTCATGATGTATATTAAATAAATTGTATATATCCATCATTATCATTGTTTTACGTCATGCTAGCATGGTATATTATAAGAAATTATTAAACTTATTTTAACACAACGTGATTCATGAACCTCAAACCCTCAACAACCCACCTTAGCGGTGCCAAACCACAGACACCTCATGGCCACTCTGCTTCCATTCTTGGTGTGCACCAAGTGAGCTGTGTGATCCTTCAGACTCTCTATCAGCTCCTGTGTAGAAATTAAACTTATCCATTGCAGGCTGATGTATTAATAGTGCCAAGGAAGCTTATGAGTTACCATTTGATTGGTTGGTAAGGTAATTTGACCATTACGAGCCATTAAAACAAATGAAATACAATTATGATTTTGATTATATTGACATGAAGTCCAGAAGTTTTAGAATAAATATTATACAAGAATACAAAGAAACTAACGGATAGAGAAGTATCGTCAGCCACTTGAAAGAAGTCAAAGAGGAGTTTATGTACAAAAGACAATTGTAAAATGCTCCTGGTTTGATGAACATTCAGATATTTAATCACAATATTTGTTGAAATGCTTCAAAGATATCACATAGATAGTTTTGTCGTGAAGTGCACATAGTATAGAGTATATAACAATAGCATACAATATAGTAATAGCAACAATGTTACAGACTTTTCAATGAGGCTAAGAAGCTTCTCTTTCATGTGTTGCACCACTACATTTATTTTGTCTGGGAACTCCTTCTTGAATGATACCAAACCTTTAACTCCTTCAGTCTGTCATGGGTGTAGTATGGGTCTTTTCGTTTGTTTCAGTTTAGTGTTTTATTTAAATAAGAAAACCACGTAATTAACACTAAATAAGTTAAGTTACTTTGGTGATACAAATTATTTATTCTATAAATTACGCTATAAGTACTATTAATAATCTAGACAAACTGCTGTCAACCCAAATTACTGGGATATGTAAAGATATATAATCTATAATGATAGATTCAACATTAAAGGTCATATTGCCATCAAAAATACACCAAACAAAGAAACTACCTTGGTGACTAGGAAGATGGGCCCATAAAACTCCTGCTCCATAGAGTTCCTGTGTTGCACATTTGCATAGTCGTTGTATGCCAGTTCAATTATATCACTTGCTTCCTGTTGTATCAATTGATTTTATTGATTAAATTCAATTTTTTAAATATTTTAATCAATTTAATATTATTTAAAACATGTTGATTGATTTATTAAGCTTTTTATTAACACTGTGGTCCTAAGTACAGTAGGTAGAGAACCTTGTTAAAAACCATGGTATCTAATGTTCTATTGGTATTTTAATCTCCAATATCTAATTTTCTATTTGAGGATAATTTCATACATAAATCACAACCTAAGCCCTAATAAATGTAATTAATTTCTTCAGTAATTTTAAGTAAGTTATTGGAGGCATACCTTGTGTTTCAATAATACTGCCACATTGCCTTGGAAAACCTTTAAATTTGTTCAGTAAGTTTCAATAACTTTGTTTTACTAACATTGTTTATCTAATCTCCTAGTTTGATTAGTGTTCAATGTAGGCTATAAATTGGAAATACATGAGCATAGAATATAATTATTGAGAAATTTTGTGAGTATAAAATGAAAATAATAGTAATAATTATAAATAAATAAATAAAAAAACATAGAATAAAGTGATACTGAAGAAATGACAGATTTAGAAAGTTATTCCTTTCTCAAAACCAATAAACTCTTTGAACAAAAAAAAAAAGAATTTTTTTCATTTGTTTTGTGAGTATTACTAAAAACACTCAGTTTTCCAAGATATATAAATGGAGATATAAAAAAAACATTAGTTCATAACAATTTTCATTTAGAAATAATCTTTGAAAGCAAATTCCAAAGTCTGAATAAATGGTATATAAACTTTATAACAGAAACCTTGAAGATTTCTTCTCTGTGTGCCTTGCTGCCATATTTGATGAACTTTCTCACACAAAATTTTGCAAACTTTGACTTCATCATCTTCAAGAAACTTCCTAAATTAATTCATAAAATAGAGATAGCTATCACTATCTCATTTAACTAATTTAGTGTAATTCAAGAAAGTATTGATAATTTGAAAGAATGAACAAGTTCTGTTAATTTTTATAGAGATCACTAGCCACAATCAATCACTAAAAACTTTGTAACTGAAATTAATTTTTTAAATGTTTTTCTTTTATAGTTTTAGTGTTTTGCTTCATGATAAGGATGCTTCAATTACATATATTATGCTATCATTACTAACAAAACTATCAGAATCATTATATCATTATATTTATATATACAAAACTAATAAATATATTTTATTATTACCAAAAAAATATATTTAAATACATCCAACAAAAACCTTTCAACTCTTTGAAAATAGCATCTCTTTGTTGGGCAGATCCAAACTTGACCAATGACTGAATGCAACGAGATGTGTCGTGGGCAAATACCAGGTGGACAGCCTTGCCTTCCACTAATTTATACATTTCATTTGTCACTTTCACTCTTTTTGTTGATTCTAAATCCATTCTTTATAGGGTTTTGTGATAATTACCTTTTTAAAAGGTTGATTAAAGATTAAAAGGTTTATAAGTTATAATTAATTTGGTTTATGGAAGGTTAATAAATATGTTTATAATTGAAAAACTTTTATTAATTGATTTACTTTCGAAGATCTTCCCAAAGCTTTTTTATTTCTTCCCTTACTTCATAAAATTTTTTTTCTTTAATTTTTCTAAGCCTTTTCTTTTCTTTTGCTTCTTCAGCCTCTTGTTTATAAGCTTCAAAAAAATTTATAAATCTTAACAAGCAATTCATATGATTAAATTAATTCAAAGCTAACATTTGGTTTCAGTTTTTGTTGTTTGAGGCAATCTTTGTTCTTTATCATTCTTTGTTTCTGGAATTTAATGGAAAATTGAAATCTGAGAAAATTAATCGTGTAGTTATTATACTTGTTTTTGGATTTTCAATTTTTGGTTTTTTCTCTTTTGGTGCTAAATTCTCAGTGGTCTTGAAAATGTTAATTTTCAATCAAACTAATACGCATGAATTATTGAATGCTTATAATAATAAATTGAATCATTTGATTACCGATGATCTTTTTTTAGATTTGGAAACTTGGTTATCAACCATTTCAACATCTTGTTCTATTTTATTCTTTTCAAGTTTAAAATTCAATGAGTTATTGTGGATTGAACAGTGATTCAATTTTCAAATAATAGAAAAAATATTTTGACACTAACAGATTTTATTGATTTTTTCTTCATTTCAATATAAAATTTTGAAAAGAAAAGATTTCACGTGAAACAAACTCGACAATAAAGGAGCATGGATTAGCATTATTTAAATAACCTGTGAAAGAAAAATTTTTATCCAATAAAGTTTACGTTTTTTTCTCAATTTAAATTTATTTATATATTTTCTAAAGCTTTAAAAGTAATTAAAAAAATTTTTAATTTATAAAATATAAAAATCGATCACTATGAAATTTATTAACTTTATAACAATTTTATGAAATTTATGCTACTTGAAAAAAATTGATAATCGCCAATAGCAAAAGTTATCTACATCACTGTCTAAATGGTTGAACTTCAGTGCGGTTCAGTCAAACAAGCCCACCGATTTGCGTAGTAGTTTTGAATTTTTGCTTGGAAGGAAAAATTTTTCATCATAGACATGAACAAAGAGTTTGAAGCTATGTTTGAAAGGGATTTGATTTTAGGACAAAATTTAAGCGATGATGGAAGAGGTAAAATAATACCTATAATTGGTTCTTTTGAAACAAGATTGAAGTTAGAACTTGAAGAAAACTATGAAAGTTCAGTCGAAAATGATGAAAAAGACCGTGCCGACCAATTTGAAGTAGAAACGCATTTTGACGACAAGTTTGAAGGAATAGATATCGCAATTGATGAAGAATCTCAACTTAATTCTGACAAATTAAGTAGTAAAAATATTAATGATGTAATTAAAGAACAAATAGAATATTATTTTTCAGATAAAAATCTTGCCAAAGATAGCTATATGATGAAAAAAATATTGCTAGCTAAAAGTCATGCATTTCTAATCAACGATTTACTAACTTTTCCAAAAATGAAAAAATTAGCTAAATATGCTCAAACTATAAAAAATGCTTTAGCAACTTCTAAAGAACTTGTTGTAGAGAATGAGTCAATAACTAGAGTGAAAAAAATACCAGAACATATTTTGGCAAGGCATTCAAAACTTGGTTGTAAAGTTATAGTCAGTTCACTTTCTAAGTATTATTTAACTGATATTAATATTCTCAAAACACACCTTGAGCAATGTGGAAAGATTATTGATGTAAGTAGTAAATTATCTTCAAAATTTCACTTATTTTTAAATGAATTATCATTTTATAGATAAAGCTTTTCAAGGACAAAGAAGAGGTTCCAAAAAGTTTTTTTGAGTTGAATTCAAAGATGTTCACAAAACTTCCAAGTTATCCTTTTGCAGTTGTGGAGTATGATACGTATGTGGAAGCATTCAGGGCCAGTAAGGAACTCACAAACACAGATGATTGGCGCAGAGGGTTAAAAGTGGAATTGTTGATGAAGCTCAAAAATCCAAATGGCAAAGACAAAGAAAACAAAAACACTGGTGAAATTTATTTAAATACAAGAAATTCATATAAAAATTTCTATCATAAATTTTCAATTTAAAAAAAAATTTGACTAATATATATTTAACTCATTTAAATTTAATTTTCTACTTCCTGATAGTAGAAGTGAAGCAAACAAAGAAAAAGAAAAACCGAAAGAATGACCACCCAGCACAGAGCACAAGGACAACTTCTCAAAGCATCAGCATACCCTCCTCAAATAACGAACAGTCTTCCTTCAGCAAATCTTTTGGAGCAAGTCCCAAAAAGCATCAAGCATCTCTGATCAACTTCATGGAGACTGAAGAGAGATCCAGATCTAACTCATTCGGACCCTTGTCTTCATCACCTGGAAGATGGGTGCAGAAAAAGATAGAGAACCACAAACGGCCAGTGATCAAGAAGCCTGCAAATCTTGTGATACGAGAACCCAAGGGGCCTGATGGCAGCAAGGGATTCTCCTTCCATCGTACCCCTCTTGCTCATCACCAATAGATTTTATTTTGCTTTTGTTGTTATTTGGTGAACAAAATTTTCTACTTTTATTATTTTTTTTTCAGTATTGTTATTATCATTATGGTAGTTGTGAAAAGGAGTTTTAATGTCAAATTATTTTTTTGTATTGAAGCTGTTTATAATCAAATATTTCTATAACTGGTGTTCCAAATTCTTCCTTTTTTACAATTATTAACCAACTTATATATTTTTAAAGTCATTTGTACTTTCTATTGATCACATAAAATCATCAGCATGGCTTGTTATCATTATTCTTATTATTATAATTATTATTTCCCTTATTAATCTTTTCTAATATTTTCATTTATACTATACTTATTATAGCAAACCATTGAACTCACTCACCTTGATCTTAACCACCACATCACCCAAATGCTCAGTATTACCAATACAAGCCCTCATCCCTGACAATACACACCAGCTACCTTTGCCCTCAAAACCATAATTTTCTGCTTTGTTCTTCAAGCCCGTGTGAAAGCTTCCATGAAAGTGATGATCTTTTTGGAAGAAACGTCAAGATTCCATTTATTATTTTTATTTTTCTTTTTGTATTATATTTTTATTGTTTTATTTTATACTTGTTTATTAGTTTTTTGCTTTTTTTATGTATCATCTCATCGAATTTTATTTTATATTCTATCATGAATAATATTTTCTATAGATTTATATTAAATTAATCATTGCTAAGCGCCTCTTGCGCTGCTCTTGCTAATTGACTTTGAAGCTAACTTGACTTCCAGCATATTAAGCTATAAAAAAACTGCTATAAAAACATTTAATTAGAAAAAACACGTTTGGTATATATATATATATATATGTGTTCTAAACATTTTTATAAAATGCTAAGTATTTACTGAGAAGTTCACTTGCATGAACAAATGTGCGAGAAGATCATTACTCAATTTGTATTCTAAGAGTTTTTAACATTCATATAATAGTTTACAAAAGGTTCGAGTATTGTTTTTAAAAGGATTAAGTTTAGATATTTTTAATAATTTTTTAAATGTTTTTTTTGTCTAATTCCATTATTATTAGATTTTATTTTCAGAAAAAAATTGTTTAGGCCAAGGTCTAGTGGCTCTGAGCGGTAAACATTCATTTTAATGATTTATTATTACATAGGTTTTACGAAGAAAACAGCGCATAAACAAAAATATTAGTTTTGTTCAGTAGGATGCTTATAAGTTTAAAACTACAAGCATAATATATAGAAGACAAGTACTGTGTGCATGGAAGAAGTGGACAAGTTCACAAAATTGGCAATAAATATGTTTGGAACTGTTTCAACATTGATAAGTCTTATATATTGTTAATATTTCATTTCAACGCTCATTTTTAGTTTTAATATTAAGCCTTTGATTTAACTGTTTAATTTCATGACAAGAATGAGAACTTTTTTGCCATTCAGTTGCCTTGAATTTGGAGTGTGATTTTCATATGATTTTATCGATGATTCGTTCAAAAAAATGTTGAAATCGCGAACTTGATTATAAATTTTTCGATATTAAATGATACAAAGGAAATATTAAACAAATGATAAAGTAATATATAGAAATATTGACCATAGAATATCAAAAGTCTAAATAGTGCTTAAATGCAATTAAAAACAATAAAATTAATCGACCAAATCAACTTCATGATTTTCAATTATCAGCTTCATCGACGTACGACTCGATAGGGGGACAAGAGCAGAAAAAGTTTTGATCACCGAAAACATCATCCACTCGACCCACTGAAGGCCAAAATTTGTTTGACTCGTTGACGAACTGTTAATATTGAATTAAGTCATCAAACCTTGATTATCTACATATATGGGTTCACATTTTTTAATCCCTTTCTATGATATTATCAAATTACAATAATTAAAAATTATTTTTATTACGTTGAAAACTGAGCAAACATTTCATTAATTCTCTAAGGTTCAAAAAAGCATGCAACTGACGGCAGGAAAAGCAGCAAGGTTTCTGGAGTAGGGGCGGTCCCATTTGTCGTTGATGACTGTTTGCATGGTGTGAGGCGCCAACTGCCGTTTTATCTCAATTAAATAACAACCAAAAATTTCAGTTATTAAGGATTTCTTTAGATTCCACCTACCTACCTACCTACCTACCTACCTACCTACCTACCTACCTACCTACCTACCTACCTACCTACCTACCTACCTACCTACCTACCTACCTACCTACCTACCTACCTACCTACCTACCTACCTACCTACCTACCTACCTACCTACCTACCTACCTACCTACCTACCTACCTACCTACCTACCTACCTACCTACCTACCTACCTACCTACCTACCTACCTACCTACCTACCTACCTACCTACCTACCTACCTACCTACCTACCTACCTACCTACCTACCTACCTACCTACCTACCTACCTACCTACCTACCTACCTACCTACCTACCTACCTACCTACCTACCTACCTACCTACCTACCTACCTACCTACCTACCTACCTACCTACCTACCTACCTACCTACCTACCTACCTACCTACCTACCTACCTACCTACCTACCTACCTACCTACCTACCTACCTACCTACCTACCTACCTACCTACCTACCTACCTACCTACCTACCTACCTACCTACCTACCTACCTACCTACCTACCTACCTACCTACCTACCTACCTACCTACCTACCTACCTACCTACCTACCTACCTACCTACCTACCTACCTACCTACCTACCTACCTACCTACCTACCTACCTACCTACCTACCTACCTACCTACCTACCTACCTACCTACCTACCTACCTACCTACCTACCTACCTACCTACCTACCTACCTACCTACCTACCTACCTACCTACCTACCTACCTACCTACCTACCTACCTACCTACCTACCTACCTACCTACCTACCTACCTACCTACCTACCTACCTACCTACCTACCTACCTACCTACCTACCTACCTACCTACCTACCTACCTACCTACCTACCTACCTACCTACCTACCTACCTACCTACCTACCTACCTACCTACCTACCTACCTACCTACCTACCTACCTACCTACCTACCTACCTACCTACCTACCTACCTACCTACCTACCTACCTACCTACCTACCTACCTACCTACCTACCTACCTACCTACCTACCTACCTACCTACCTACCTACCTACCTACCTACCTACCTACCTACCTACCTACCTACCTACCTACCTACCTACCTACCTACCTACCTACCTACCTACCTACCTACCTACCTACCTACCTACCTACCTACCTACCTACCTACCTACCTACCTACCTACCTACCTACCTACCTACCTACCTACCTACCTACCTACCTACCTACCTACCTACCTACCTACCTACCTTTAGTCTGGGCTAGCCCCCGGCAGAAGTAAGTAGGTTAAATTTCAATTAGCAAATGATGAATGTATTACTTATAAACATAAAGATCTATTAAACAATTAAGCTTTTTGTAAGCAGAACTTACATCATCATATACTCGAACTTTATTTTCAATTTTGAAGCGATTAAAAACCCAACGGAATTCGATCATTATAGAAAAAATATAGCAACCTTGAGAGGGTTGATATTCTTGTCCAACAAACCCTCTTCTATTTCTCTTATTTCTTTCCTGATGCCTTTGAAACACATTTTTTCATGATATTTGAAAATGAGGGACTCTAGCAATGAAGACAGTCAAGCTAGGCATAAAATATAAGAAGGAGAACAAGAGAATGAGAAAAAGCAAGAAAATGGTTGAAAAGTGAATATTGAACAAAGACGATTAAAACTAAGAATAAAGTTATAGTAACATTAACTTCAGGAGTTTTGAGACTACATGATGCTGAAACAAAAAAAAACAGAAAAAATAGTCTCATGTCTCACAATCATATTATATTAAACCAAAACTTTTCCTTAACTTTCAACTTATTCATTTTTTAACAAAAATTTTCAAAAAATACTAACTTATAAGGGAGTCACACAATCTGTCGAGCTCCTCCTTGCTCTCAGACTCCGTGGGCTCGATCATCAAACACCCAGGCACAGGGAAGGACATTGTGGGGGAATGGAAACCTTTGAAGGTTTTCATTAGTGTGGATTTGTTATATTTTGAAAGATTTACTTCAGTTTGGTTCATAATAATTAAAATTAAAAATGTGTTTAGTGACGTTAACTTCAGGAGTTTCTAAGCCAAAATTGAAGTTTTATTGAATGATAACGATTAAATTAGTGAAATTTTTTGTTTTATCGTGAACTATATAACTAGTTACATAATTCAAAAATTACCATAATCTTGCAATCTTTTGGCGATGTCAATAACCTCAACTCCAGTTGTTTTTTTGAATTCGTTGCTGTCGATTTTAAACTCATGAGCGCAAAATCCTGAAAAGATCGTATTGAGGTTCACAAATTTCAAATGAATAACTTCAAAGCATATAATGTATACAGGACTTTTGGTTAACCAAAGTATGTTTAAGTATATAATAAACTTAACCATACTTTGATTAACCAAAAGAAAAGTATACATTAAAAATAAAATGTTTTCACACCAAGTTAATAATAATAAAATGATAAAACCATTTTTGTTGAGAATGATGACGTGGTAGTGTTCTTTAAGGCGAGCCATCATATAATTTGCGTTGAGAATTGCTGTCTGAGTGGCTAATTTGAGGTTCTCTGCACCCATCATTTTGATATAGGCCCAGGAGATGGGTAGAATGAGGCTGGATCCATATGGAGTGGCATTGATGCAGCCGTAAGGGTTGCCAGGTTGTTTGATTGATAAGTGGCTGGTTTGCTTGAAGATTGGATGGCTTGGTAGGAATGGCTCCAAATGTTTTTTTCTGAAAATTCATTAAAAAAATATAATTAAATCAATTTTACATAAAAAGTAATCTAAAAAAAATTTATATATTAAAATACACTTAAACAAAAACCAAACGACGGCCAACTTCCACCCCTCAACTCACACTCCAATAGGTCCCATACCAGGCCCTCCACCGCCATGAGGAATGCAGAAGGTCTTGTGTAAGTTCAAGTGCGCCACATCAGCCCCGTACTCAGAGGGCAGACATAGTCCCACCTGTAGCATTGGGTTGGTGTAGTATTGGGTTGGTGTTGGGGGGTGTTTAGGGTCAGTGGTTTTTTTGTGAAAGTTCTGTTTATTTGATTAGATTTTTTTTACTGTTGTTAGCATGTTTTGAAATTTATGGTTTGATGGTTGATGTTTTTAGTTTCTATTGAATGATTTGTAGTTTGGATAAATATTTAAAAAAATGATTTTATTCACTGCTATAGACGTAATATTGATTTTGTTGGACTTGAGACTATTTCTTTTTTATGAGAAAAATCATTCAAATATAATAACACCAAATATAATAATTATTATCATTATCTCATCATACTTGGGCATTGAGGTTAGCTCCATCCAAATAAACTTGCCCTCCTGACTGATGAATGATATCACAAATTTCTCTGTAAGTGAAAAAATACACTTCTCACTTGTAAGAAAAATTAATCAGTTTAGATTCTTATAATATAGATATAGGTGTAGTAAGTCGCCTTTAACTGGGGTTTCGGTTGAGTAATTGATAGGCTTCAAAGCGCGCTATCTAATAAAAGATACAAGCTCATGTTAAAACCTTATATTATCGTCGAAGACTCCGTGTGTGGAAGGGTAAGTAATCATCAAGGCAGCCAAGTTATTCTTGTTCTTTTCTGCCTTCAATTCATAAAGAAATATTTAAAAAATACTCAAACATAAGCTTATCTTACCTTTGCTTTCAAGTCAGATATGTTGACATCTCCATTTTTTTCCATCTGATATAAAACATTACATCATAACTTCAGAATTTCAGAATTGTAAAACTTAAATCTAGCGAACAAACCTTCAACACATCGATCTTCATGCCACACATCTGAGCACTGGCAGGATTCGTACCGTGGGCAGACTCTGGGATCAAACACACCTGCCGATGTTATGAGGAATATTTAATAATAAATAAGATATCATCATTCTTCTTGCTGTAGCTCGTTTTCGTTTACATAGAATAAGGGATGAGGATTATGATGAGCCTTATATTTTTTATAAATATCGTATGTTCTTTTTATAAACTGAAATTTCACACAGTGAAAACTTCAGGTTATGAGAATTTAGAAGAACAAGTAGAGAAAAATTTTTATTGAACTAAAGTTTTCAACCAGTAAAACCTCGACATGATTCATTGTTGGATATGAATTAACCTATAAATAGATATATCAACAAAAGCACAAAGGTTCAATGACACAAATGAGCGAAACTTTTATCAATTCTAACTACATTGTCAAGTACTAATAAACACCAATATGGGTTACAAAAAAACTTTTTAACAAGCTTTTTTTTATCATTGTGGTGTTATTTTCTATCCTTTATGTTGTTATATAATCTGTACTTTTTTATCTTGTTATTCCAATGAGATTTTTAAATTTTCTATTTCGTTATTGTTATTGATAATTTCTACTTTTCTATTTTGTTATTGTAATTATATCTCATACTTTTCTATGTTGTTGATCGATGGACTTCAGGTAGGCCAGAATGGTTCTCAGACCTGAGTATTCACCTTGGGCACCACTGTTTGTTGGCAAGTAAAAAAACATTTTTTCAAATAAAAAAAATGTGCAAAAAATAAATATAAACGCAAAATTTTTTTTGAAAATAAAAAAAAAATTTTTTTTATATTATTATTTGTGCAGACCTGTTCGATTGGAAAGAAAACTTTGTAAATCCGGTCAACTTGCATAAGTCTTCTTCTAATTGGTTGAAAAGTTTTGTGTATCCTTCTGATTGGCTGGGAGGAACGAATGGGTGAAGTTGACTGAATCCAGGCATGGAACATGGCTTGAAAAACAGGCGTTAAATACTATTAAAATAACAATTTGTATTAAAATTTTAGCGAAAATGCTTACAAATAGATATAATATTAACACTACTCTTTCAATAACTTTAAATAGTTAAAACTATAATAATGATTGGGGCTTTTATAAATGTTATCGGAACACTATACTATGATTTAATAAGATAGCTCAAGGGATTCAAGAGCTTACGATGGTTTTTTGAATCATAAAAATGTTGTCTCAAAAAAACTTAATGACCTTAATGGTTTTAAATCCAGTCTTAGACTTAAACTAATTTTAATATCAATAAAAAAAAGCTAGCAAACACTCTTCAAAGATTTGAACCATCCATTAACTTCTCCCAATAAAGCCCTTGAAACATAAAGACATTCTCCACACAAACCCTTCTGCAACCAACCATCATCTCTGAGGCACTGTTTAGTTTCATGGTGCAGGACCCGAGTGAAATCATTGAGTGCACCAAGGAAACATCTTTGTTCTCCAGAGCCTTCATGTACCGCACCAGCTTCGTCTCCGAGTGATGACTGAATGAGTTTTGAGGTTATTATGAGGGTTTTTATGATATATGAATAATGAAGTATGTATTATTATCTGTATTTGATTGTAATAAATGGTGAATATTAGGCTATGTAAAGTTATTAGTTGTGTCCGGTTATACTGTTGTACATGTCGCATTGAAGAACAGCCATCATTTTAATATATGTAATACTTATATAGGGGTATGCAAACTAACTGTATAAAAAATTATAGTAAAGTCGTTTTATTTTTTAGTAATAATTTTCCTCTATTAAGATAAATTACAGCTAATGAGAAAACACATGCACCTGTTGAAGACAGGATGAGTCAAGAAAGGAGACTCGCGATGTAATGGAGTGTTCTCTATACTCTTGAACGAAGTGTTTTTTAGTGAAGTCTGGTGGTGAAACAGTTGAATGTGGTTTGAAATTGTTTATTTTTCATAAAAACTACAGCTATTTTTGGAAATTTATATACGGTCTTCAATCGAAAAATTTAAAACGACATTTAAAATAAAGATATATAGAATATAATGAGAAATTTTTTTGACTAACGATATCTTGAGTGGAGCCGAAAACCCGCAAAAGATCATTAATATCAGCATCTTCTACCGTCTCGTCCAAGGAAACTGATACCTGAAGAGATATTAACACCGTTCTTAGATGTTTCTCTTTTATTTATTTTTCTATGATTATATTCATCGCTTTTCTTAAACTATTGTAACCATTAAAAACTAGACATTATAAGAAGCATTAAAGCCCACATACAAGATTTTGATTGCTGTAGTAGCGGAGGTTGATCTTGGCTTCTTCCGCTCTCTTCTTTATATTATCAAGAAGGCTTTTGGAGGCAATTTTGACCGTGATCGTGTCGAAGAATTGCTCGTTTTTTATGGCATGACCTGCGTCTTTTAGACCTGGGTGTTTAGGGAAGTATTGATTTAGTGAGGTATTAATCAATTTGATGGAGTATTTGAAACTTCAACTAATGTTTGAATCCATCACCTAAAAACGCCAGATGATAATGCAGCAATAAGCTTTTGTAATTGGTTTCAAAAGCCAAAGTAGAACTAAAAACTATTGATCATTAAATATATTTATAACTCAAAATACGAAGCGTTCGTTAACAGTATTCAATGATAGAATTATACAATGCTTAAAAATATTGCAATTTTTTGTTATCGTATTGTATAAAGGATAAAGGACAATTGAACGCAAAACAATTGAAAAAACGAAGAAAGGTTTAGTGAAATCGACTTTGAATTAACATTTTTAAGCTGTTTTTTGAAATATTTAGTGGTTTCACCAGATATTTTAAAACCATAAAGTTTTAAATGTTTCACAGTGGATGAAACTAACTAGAAAAACACTTCTGAAATAAAACTTTAAATTTTTGAACGTTTAAATGTGAAAATATTCAATGATACATAAGTAAACAAAAAATGCTATATTTTATCACGCTTAAAATGTTAATCTTGAATATTCTTTTGAAATCATAACTATTTTCCGGTTCCTGCCTCTAACGTGGTGCTAGTTCTGATAAAATTAGCTTAAATGGAAACATCTACAACAGTTACAATGAACGTTTCAACTTCAATGGAAGAGGATTAACAAATAAATTCAAGCAAAATTGTCTGCTGGAAGATAATGCCTCATTCAAACTCGACTTTTGTCTCCTACAAGAAACGAAATGCACCGAACTTCGCACCATAACAAAAAACAGCCACACAATAACTTTAACAAATTCTGACAAGTTCTATGGTTTAGAAATATGTTATAATTCAAAAATATTCCAACTTACCAAAATAACAGAATATGGAAAGCGTGTGTGCTTTTACCAGCTTACCTCGAAACCAAACAATAAGGAAAAAATAGACATCATCAACGTGTACGCCCCAACCAACATACTAGCATCTTCAAAACCAGAAGAACTAGAAGAATTCTATATAAATCTCAAGTCATGTATGAAAAACCTAAAATCCAATATATGGTTCATAGGTGGAGATTTCAACAGTAAAATTGGGAAAAATAAGTCAAGTACACAAGGAGGTCATAACAAAAGTTGCCAGAATAACAATGGGTTGATTTTGGAAGAGTTCATGCAAGAAAACAACCTTTTTGCATCTAACACAGTCTTCAAAAAGCAATCAAAAAAGAAAACCACTTAGGTGGGTCATCTGAGAGGCAAAACAGTCTACAACGTAATAGATTTCATCTTAATTCACCAAAAACTGAAAAAGTTTCTCAAATACAGTAACACATACAGAGGAACTCTTACTCAGAGTGATCATAACTTGTTGATAGTTCAAATTAAAAACCCCAAACCATATAAATGTTGGACCAACCAATCAAAAAACTACAATAAAAAACCTAATTTCCAAGACCTTATCACCCAACAAGCCTACAAAAAATCAATAGAAACAAGCCGAGCAACTTCACTTGAAGAAATTTTAATAAGCATAAAACAAGTATCAAATACTAGCTTCAAAAAGTCATCCAAAAAAACACCATCAAACAGATATGAAGACCACGAGCTACACACACTGGCTGATAAACAAAAAACCCTAAGAAACCTAATAGAAAATTCTACCGAAATTGATAAAATCAACAACCTCAAAACACAAAGGAACAAAATCAAAACTCAAATAAAAAATAGAAGTCTTGAACTATACAATAATGAACTGGAAACAAAAGTCAAAATAATAGAAACCTTAGACTATAACAGACAAATGCATGCAGCTATTAAAGAATTGAGTATCAAAAGTAATACAACTGCAAAACCACTCAAGCTGAAAGATCTCATGCAACATTACAAAAGCAAATTTTCAAAAAACAACCAACACACAACAAAACAATACAATAATAGCAAAATAAATACTTTTGAAGTAGAAAATGCTATAAAGAAACTGAAAACCAACAAATCTCCAGGAGAAGACAACATCTTCAGTGAAGAACTCAAACTCTTAGGAACAAATATAGAAAAAACACTTACAGCAGCAGTAAACAAAGAACTTCAAAGCAATAATTTTCCTCAATCAATCTTCAACCATGGCATTATTATACCAATAACAAAAAAGGGCAAACCTCTTTCTCCAGTAAACGCAAGGCCTGTCATCTTACTAAACACAATAAGAAAACTCATCATTAATAATACTCAATAGAATAAGACCTTTCATAGAAAAATACCTTCCCATTACCCAAGCAGCATACAGACCAACTAGGTCAACAACAGACATCCTATGGGCTCATAAAATAGCAATTTAAGACAAAGTGAAATCAGGATGTACAATGAAAACAACCAGCATTGATCTGTCATCTGCTTTCGACACCATAAACAGGAAAAAACTTATAGAAATTTTAAGCACCATAATCCCAGAATCTGAACTCAAAATAATCGAACTTCTTTTAACAAACACCACTTTAGCCATAAGATACGATAAAAACACTTGCAAAAGCTTTACCACAAACATAGGATGTCCTCAAGGAGATGCTCTGAGCCCTGTCTTGTTCACGGTATACCTAGAAGCATGCATGAAAGAGATAAGAACCACCTACCCAGAAAACTCCTATGAACTCATTTACGCTGATGACGTAAATTTCGTCTCACCAAGTGACATTAAACTAGGTGAAATTGAAGAAATATTCCGCAAATAGGGTCTTATGCTCAACAAAAGTAAAACGGAAGAAAGGCTGATTAATGAAGAGAACACTCTGTGGAAGACAATGAAAATCCTTGGAATCGTCGGTACATGTGAGAAGATCAAAAAAAGGAAAACTCTGGCAACTCTAGCGATGAACAGATTAAATCCAATTTGGAAGAGTGGGATAAGTATAGAGAAAAAAGGTTATGTTCTCTCAATTTTCCTATATGGCTGCAGTGCTTGGGCAGACTCTAAAAGCACCAGAAGCTCAAAAGATTCCTTCCAAAGAAAGCACATAGGAAAACTGAAAAAAGTTCATTGGTCAAATGTTATGAAAAACAAAGAATGCGACTCCGTCATACCATCTCTGCACCAGGAAGTGAGACTGAGAAGGTTGAAAATGCTGGGACACATATGCCGTAATGACCCGCCAGCAAAAAACATTTTGGAAAAAGCCCTAAAGAATTTCAAGAGAAAAAGAGGCAGCCCACCATCAACTCTTCTCAACACATTATTAAATGACATGAACTCTCAAATTAAACATGGACAACATTGAAAAAATCGATAAAGCTACCTATCGAGGAATTATTGGGACTCATTGTTAACTGTGATTATGTCTAAAGACGAAAATTAATTATATAATATAATCATAACTAAAAGCTGACTCCATTTAAAAGTCTTGGGCTCAATATTCACATCGTATTTCAAAAAGCTTTAAAATAAGGTTCGATCAAAAATCGACCAAATAACTTAGTGAACATTTGAAAAAAATTAGGGTATTCAAGAAATTATATTGTTTTTTTTAAGCCTTAAATAAATATTAAACAGAAAAACGCTATTAGCAAAGATTATTAAATTTTACGAAGCTTTTAATGTAACTCATTTCATCAAATAAACACTCAATAAAATGAGTTCAAATTTGAGAATAATTTTTTGCAATGTTTTGTATATTGAATAAAACCGCGTCAACTATCTTAAAACGCTTCATGGAGTTCCAAACCTTCAGCTAATAGGAGAGTGGCTTGATGGACTCTCTGGCCAATAGACTTGAGTCTCGTTGGTCCATGATACACGGCATACATGGCTGACATGTTGGCTAGAAGTGCCTGGAATGTTTATGTGATATTTTTAGATTTATTTATTGATATGAGCTTGTACCGTTGTACACTTATGGAGCAATGTTGTTTATTCATGAATTATTTTTCAAATTAATATTCTATGTTTTTACCTCTGTAGCGATGATTGAAATTGAAACTTGATTGTGAACGTTTGAAGTTGATTATATTGTAGCGAACCTGGGCAGTGCATATGTTGCTGGTGGCTTTGTCTCTTCTGATGTGTTGTTCTCTGGTCTGTAAAGCCAGTCTGTATGCTTTGGCTCCTTTCGAATCTCTAACGTCGAAACGTAGTTCAATTAAAAATAAACAAAAATATATTCATACATTAATCATTAGACTCTGTACTTGATACTTGCTTACGCAAAACGTTTAAATAACTTTTTATTGAAAAATTGTTTCCAACTCTTCTAATTTATACTCACAACTAACTCACCTCGTCACTCCAACAATTCTCCCTGGAATGATCCTCTTGTATTCTTCTTTGGTGGCTAAAAAGGCCGAATGGGGTCCTCCAAAGCCCAGAGGGAGGCCGAATCTCTGCGAGGTGCCCACCACCACATCTGCCCCAAACTCCCCTGGAGGCTTGAGTATGGTTAAGGCTAGGAGGTCGCTGGAGACGATCACTAGAGACTGGGTGAATATGTTTAATTAGTAGTGAATTAGTTTTTAACGTTATACACGATAATAACATGTTGTTATGGAAGATATTATAAATGAAATTAAATGACTGCATCGTAATCATGTAGTTAACAGACCCCATTGTTGTGGGCTTGTTGGTTCAGATGGGTCAGATCGTAAATGGAGCCAGTAGTGTCAGGATACTGCAGCACCACCCCTCCAATAGATTCGTCGTTGAACACCATCGATGCCCTGTCTCTAACCTCGATTTCTATCCCTAATATCCTGGAACGTTCGTTTTATTCAGTTCGTTTATCATCAAATTTGATCGATAAGTCATTTTTTTAGAATTTAATCTCATTTTATTCGTAGAAGTATAAGCGTATTTTGAGGTTTAAATTTTGAGTTATTTTAAGTTTATGTATAGTTTCTTATGTGTTAGCAATGAATCACTAACTCGGTTCTAGTTCTGATCACTTCAATATTTTGAGGGTGCAGTTTATCATCCACTAGGAACTTCTTTCTTTTGTTTATTCTTCAAAATTTATTAGTAACCCTTCATTTATTTTATAAAGTAATAGGCATTAATTAATATATATCATAGTTTAATAAAATAAGTGTGAATAACACTATACAAGTAAGCGATCCCTTTGGAAAAAGAAAAGATATTGACTATGATAAAATGATTATTCATCTAGTGGCACGAAAAACATATGAGGCGCCACAGAAAGCAGCTGAGGCTGTGGATGTCTGTGCTTAGGCTTTTCACAATGAAACCCACAGACCCGAAAACATCATCCTCAGAGTTTATTGTCATTATAGTCTCATTATTAAGTGATTGAGGAAAAAGACATAAGAATGTCGGACCTGTAAGCCATAGTGACAGACTCACTGCATGCAGATGCTTCATCCAATAGAGAAGCATTGGCAATTTGCATGCCTGTCAGATCACAAACCATGGTTTGGAAGTTCACCAAACTTTCCAACCTTCCCTGAGACAATTCGGCCTGGTACGGTGTATATTGTGTGTACCTGGAGGTTTTGGAAAAGTGTTTCATTATATTTTAACGAGATATTAAAAGTTGTATTCAAAATATAATTAAGCTTTTTTTTTAAAAAGCATTTTATTGCATATAGAAAAAAAAATATAAAATCGAGAATTGGGGAGTTGTCTGAAGTATCCTTTTATAACGAAATAAAATAAATAATTTATTTTTAACCTTTTCCTCAATTAATCTTCGATCTTAATGACGCGATACGTTTAAAACTCCCACTAAAACCTTCAACAATTAAAACATATTCTATAACATAAATCTTTACCATCCGGGGTTTTCAAAAATGTTTCTGACGATAGGTGGAGGCACATGGCAGTTATAGAAGCCCATTCCGATGTATGACCTCCACACTTGGTTCTTTGAGGCTAGCTCCAATGCTTTTTGAAGCATTTCAGTCTCCGCTTATGTGTTATTGGTGGAGATTTTTTGGTTTTGTTTTTAGTTTATTTTTTTTATAATTTTTATAACTATTGAGTTTTTTGTTGAAGTTCCATATTAGTTGCATTTTTGTTGAAACTATTAAAAGTTGCATTTATAAGAAATTTTTTGTTAGTGTTATAAGGGTTGACGTGACAAACTTATGGGTTCTTCAAGTAGAAATTTTGTCTCCGTCAACAAATCGAGAGGAACGGCTTTTCTGATCAGTTCGCCGAGATCCTGGGTTTGAAACGTGTGCGGTATATTAAAAACAATTGAAATAAGTTAAAAGGTGTTTTTACTTTAATGATTAAGGACAAACGGTACTGTTCATAACTATCTGTTCAATATATATATAATCAAAATTACAAATAATGTTCAATAAATCAATTGAAATTCTATTTAAATTGCTTTGTGAAACACCTACCTTCAACTTCATATAGTCAAGCATCTCCTGCCTCTCTTTAGGCGTGGGTCCAAGATGCCGATCAGCAAATTTGTCGACATCTTGCAGTACTTTTTTACTGTCTGATGTTTGTTTGTTGAAAGAAGTGTGGAAGTATGAAACTTTAGCGATGTCTAGGATAGAACGTTGGAATTTTTTGTTTTGAGCGTTAATTTTGACCGATCTAGAGGGTCTCAAAGTTCTTGTTGCCAGCCTTGAACATGTCAACATCTTACTGTTATGTTATCTCTATTTGAAGTGTAAATGTGACTATGTGTTTCAACCATAAATTGTTAAGTGTAAATGTGACTTAACAATTTATGGTTGAAACAGAGTTTAAAATAAAACTGAGCTTGTGTTATCAGCGTTACCTTTCTCAAGAGGGTATTTATATGTCTTATCCTAAATAAAGTTCAAAGTAGTAAACACACTAGGTTGTATGATCAATGTCTTACAAATAGTTTTAGGAGACAAATATCTCGAGATGAGATAAGGATGGAAAAAATCTATCTACGGTTTTGGAAACTCATGATCGTTTAAACTGAATGATAAATCTGGGCCTGAGTTTAAATTGTTTTGGGTAGGATAATCACTATTATATAAGAAAACCTCAAACATACATTTGAATGGATGAAATAAAGTACTTTGATTAATTTTATGAAGAAAATTTTTAATTTATATTTAAAGTAGTCAAAAACTTTGATGTTTAAAATTTTTCGCCAAAATTTCAGTTTAAGCATTTTTTGCCCAACCCATACTCCGTTTGTGTGTTTAAACTTTTCGTAAGTCATTAAATGCAAAATATATTATAAATTTAATACCTTTCAAAATTAAGATTAATTGATGATAATAATTTTATCCACAAATCAATTCTAATCAAATTCATTTTAAATTACTAGCAAAAAACGGTTAAAATTTGGAAAATAATTATCAATATAAAAACCCACTTTGAACACAAAATTTAGCATGATAAAGTCAAAAAAAACATTCTTTATATACCCCTGTATGTATATGTGTGTCTTCAATTTTTCTCATTAATATTCATGTATATAAATATAGAGACTATTTACAAACGATGTAGTTGTACATATTTAAAGACACAATAAAGTTTTAACGACCTTATTTAGGGTTCTTTCATGAATTAAAGGTTTAATGGGTTATTGAAATTATAAATGCATCTGTATTTTTCTTTTATAAGTATCAAAATTATATTCTTTTTCACATTTTAACCTTGTTACTAATAATAACTTTTTATATAAACATCGCTAGTTTTCTTTTCGTTGATCAACTTTTAGTATCAAGCGCTTGAGAAAGATTTAATATTATCAAGCTATATATATTATTGAATGCTTTTGTTAATTACTTTTAACTATTCAAATTTTTCATATCATAAACTAAGAAAAAAAACAAAAAATAACGATATAATTTTCAAAAAAGAGAAAAAAAACTACACTTGAGAAGTTGTCCACCAGGCCCTGATATTTGTGGCTTTTTAATATTTCCGCAGATTTTGCACTAGATCCCGACTCGATGGTGCTGACGATAAGGTGGAACTTGGAAAAAGCGTCGACGACTGTTGCGTCTCAGACCAAGCATTTTCCATGCTTCCAAGGGAAGGGCGTTATGCCATCAAGACGACGACAGTGGTGGGCAACTTCCATTTTTAACCCGTTGCATTCGAGACAACGAGCTGCTGCGGACCTTCAACCAGCAGCTTTGTTGAGGTGTTAGGTAGAAGTTATCGATGCGTCTGGGGACCCTTTGGAGGCAGTCTGGTTGCGCCAAAAAATTTTCTTTGCAATTGTCCGCAGCAATGCTAGCAGTATGTTTTCCTGTTTCCGCTTTTTTTTTTCTCTTAAGTGTGGTTTTTTTCTCTCTTTTAAAAGAAAACATTTTTTTTTTATTCATAGAAACCTCAAATCTAATAAAACACTGAAAATGAGTGCGAAAACGAACTTAATAATTTTGGCCTTGCTTATATAATTTAGTAGCCTAAAGTAAAAGTTTACCAGATATTACAATAAAAAATCAAATGCATACAACATTTATACTACTAGTGTTGTTGAAACGACATAATCCTCAATACCAAAGTTTATTTAACTCTTAAAATAGTTCATCTTGTTGACATATTGGCATATCTACCAATAAGCAATGGATGCAAGAAGAGCGCTAACAAGGATGGAGGAAGCAACAATGGCTGAGCCTGACCTGTACTGCGTCTTCAACTCATACCCATACCCTGCATCCCAGGTCTGTTTCAAGTGTTACAGAAGATGTAACGTTTGGATAAGAAAATAGGTTTTTTGTAATAATCTCTGGGTCATTGATCAAGATGAATCAACAATTCAAATTCTAAATTAAATCTTTTCAAATATCAAAACAATGAAAAAACCATGTAAATACAGCATTGGAATGATGAATATTAGAGAAAATTGTGGCCAACCAAATGTCTGATTCCATTGATGTAATGGTAGACCAGGGGGAAAGCCACAACAGTCTTTGCAGGAAAGAGGAACCATTTTGGCAGCTCTAAACTTGCAAGAAAATCAACGAAAGCTGGAAATTGACCAGGAACCACCAGAGTTGTGATGGCAATGCCATAGAAGGCTGCAAGCATTATGAATAAAATTAGTAACAATAAGTAATTATTATTATACATTAATCAGTAATTATAATATTATGAATTACATATTATTTTTTTCAAACAATTTGATTGGTTGAAGAGATCACTGACTTATGACTCAATTACTTCTACATTATCCAAGGAAACATAGTTTTGTGGGTAGTTTTCCGTTATTACTATATAGAAACTGTTTATATGTCTGCAATATCTTTATTGTCTGTGTATATCTTTTTTTTATTATTTGAATAACTTTTTATTTTCAATTTTTTATGAAGAATTTTTTGATACATTTATTTAAAAAAACTAAAATTTTCGATAAGTACAACCTCATCATAAACCTTTAGTTAGTACTATTAATGATTTATGATGAGGTTGTACTTATCGAAAATTTTAGTTTTTTTTTAAATAAATGTATCAAAAAATTCTTCATAAAAAATTGAAAATAAAAATTTATATATATACATATATATATATGGTGGCAGCAACTCGTCTTCAAGTATCGCCAATGCCTTGCAAACAGTTTCTGGCTTGGAGGTGGCTTTTCAAACCCGCAGAGAACTTGCACGCCTTCCTACAATTGCCACATATATGAAAAGATTCGGGATGGATGGATAAGTGAGAGTATTAAAAATATGGACTTTTTCATGCATTTTCATGTCACCTATTTGCGCTTTATTTTTTTATGGTATTTCAATTAGCTTTCAAGGACAGTAGCGAAGGTGTCTACATTTACTATCGAACCACTGGTAAGCTTTTTAACATCAAACACCTCCCTGCCAGAACCAAAACAATGATGAGCGTGATACGTGAATTGCTTTATGCAGACGACTGTGCTTTGCTAACTCACACCGAGATAGAAATGCAGCAGCTGATGGATTCTTTTGAAGCTGCGTGCACTGCGTTGGGGTTGACTATCAGTTTGAAGAAAACTGTTTTGATGTACCAACCAACTCCTGGAAAAACATATGTCGAGCCATCAATCTACGTCTACGGACAAAAGCTGGCAGTCGTTCCAAAGTTTTTATATCTTGGAAGTACTCTCAATTGCAGTAACTCCATTGATGATGATGTGTGCTTAAGAATAAGCAAAGCCAGCCACGCATTTGGCATCTTGCATAAGCGTCTTTGGAGTCACCATGGTAGCTCTAAATGCACGAAGGTTAAAGTTTATAATGCGTGTGTTCTAACTGTCCTTCTTTATGCTAGTGAAACTTGGACCACATATACCAGGCACCCGAGGCGTTTTCACCAACAGTGTCTGCGTAAGATTCTGGGCATAAAATGGGAGATGCACATCAGCGACACCGAAATACTTGAAATGGCAAATATCGGTAGCATTGAAGTCCTAATCTCCAAGCAACAGCTCAGATGGAGCGAACACTTAGTAAGATTGCCCAACGAACGGATTCCAAAGCAAATATTTTATGGGCAACTTACCGATGGAAAAAAATTGGCTCACAAACCCAAAAAACGATTCAAAGATTGCTTGAAACAAACCTTCAAAAAATGCGGCATAAACTCCATTTCATGGGAAACACAAGCGCAAAACAGGTTAACTTGGAGAAAAGTTTTGAAACAACCGGTCGTTTTGAAGAAAGCAGACGGAAACACGCTAGACTTAAACGCGATCTACGGAAAGAAAACATCACCGAGCATGTAACAGAACTGACGTGCGGTCATTGTGGGAGACCATGTTTGAGCAGGGCGGGTTTTCTGAGTCATTTAAAGTCTCATCGACGTCGTGTTTCTTCGGCCAAACATGAGAAAGTCAACTCAGTGCACACTACTCGTCAGAATCCTATTTACCTAATGCCGTATAGCAATATTTGTAACATCTGTGGCAAAATCTGCAAAA
Organism: Pterobdella sp. o SKG-2022; assembly: GCA_964035795.1. Classification (NCBI taxonomy): domain Eukaryota; kingdom Metazoa; phylum Annelida; class Clitellata; order Hirudinida; family Piscicolidae; genus Pterobdella; species Pterobdella occidentalis. The sequence goes on along the minus strand of OZ038323.1, from coordinate 5,640,729 downwards.
GTGTAGGTGGCATGAAAAGGCATGAAAAAGTCCATATTTTTAATACTCTCACTTATCCATCCATCCCGAAGCTTTTCATATATGTGGCAATTGTGGAAAGATGTGCAAGTCCTCTGTGGGTTTAAAAAAAAAAAATAGATATATATAACATCTTTAAAGACTGACCCCCTCTGTTGCGATGACTTGCCCCATAATTTTTACCATTTTTTCTTTTACCACCTTCAACTCTAACCAAAAGTTTAGTTGACCCTTTTACTATCCATGTTTTTCAAGACTAAATCAAAATTCTTAAACTCACAGTCTCAAAGACAATGCCTTTTAATCACACTACCTATAAAGCCCTTGACCAGCTAAGACACATTGAGTTCCATGTATTTGCTTTTTTGCTCTTCTCAACTTGCCAACTATGTTTTTGATAAACCTCAAACATGTTCTGTTATCCACCTCTTTGATATTCAACACACCTCTAACCAGTGTGAGATCCTGCTCTTAAATGCCTTCTATTTTTTTCTAACAATTAGTTCCCTTTTTTCACCAATATTCTAATCACTTACGTATCAAAAACTATCCCTCTTGTCACTAAACAACCAAAATATGCCTGGTCACATCTGTTCATTATATCATTTCTTCTAAAAACTTTCTCAACCTCAGCACATTGTGAAAAAATTACTTATTAAAATGCTTATACTGGATATTTTCATTCCTTTTAAGGCCTCATCCAAAGAGCCTGAACAATTGATGTTATGAGGATGCATGTTATAAACTAATCCGACTCTTGAAAGTATTTTGAGACGTAAGGTAGGCAAGGGTGAACATGGTTCAGCTTAGTAAGATACAACCTAAAATAATGAGACTCGAAGCTGATCTTAATCGAAACTATAAGTACCTATGCTCATATATAAACATGTGTAACATTATAAAAGTGATGAAAAAAAAAGCCAATTGTTGCTTAAAAAAATTAGTCATAATCTAATATGGATTAATTAATTAAAATCATTATGCCAATTTCAAATCTTTCTATACTACATGAATTTTTCAAATAAAAAATGTTAAATTATCCGTATCAAATTAGTGAATCTTTTGATCAAAATGTCCATAACTCACCAACTCCCTGGGCAATGCCAGTGACTCTGTGGCAAAAGGAAGTTGCCATGGGAAGATGAGGTCTGGATGATACATTTAATAACTTTATATAATAAAATCCATAAGATCTGAATCAAGTGGTTGCACTGATCTATTATGAAAAATGTATTAACTCATTTAATAAATGAAATTTTGTGTTTAGACTTGTATATGATCCATGGAGAATTGGGTCTGCCCAAAGCTAAATTCTTATCCCAAAACTTTTGCATATCATTGAGGGCTGCTTGGGTTGTGGGAGTGTTTGGCAAAGGAACCTTTGTTGCCCTTAGATGTACAAATATTCAACTTTAAAACGTGAATGGCAAAATAAAAAAACAAATATATTAATTTTACATTGATGCAGCAAGAAAGGTTTGCTGAATTGAGAATCCATTTCTCATCAGACTGCATCTGGAATCATTTTCAGTAAGATTAAATATTCCATGTTCAGTTTGCTAATTTTGAAAAATCTATCTCACATGCGAAATATAAAATAATTTTTTCAACCATTTTTTATATATTAATAGACGCTTATGAAGGCTAGCTATTCAAAAAATCAGGACATATCTTAGAAGCCGGTTTTTATGTAAAAAAAAAGTTTTTTGAAAGATCAAATCACTTCAAGCATTATATAATAAACATTTTGAATATTAATAAAGTTTAAAATACCGTAAAGTAGTAAGAGCCATCATTGTGCCGACCTTCAATCAAAAATATTTTTTACAACACAGTTATTTTGTAGGGATGGCAAAGTAAGAGCTGTTATAAAAAGTTGTATTTTCAAATTCTGAAATAAATTATTTAGCACGTAGAATTTATCTAAATTTTTCTGTTTAATTTAATTATGTTATTTTGCATTACAAAAAACTTTGTAAAATTTTATTATTATATGAAATCTTTCAAGCATTTTGCTGAGAAAATTTTAGTAAGACGGGTCATAACTAATGACCAAAGTCTTACTAAGTCTGCCTACAGCTCCAGAACTTTCCTCAAGATTCTTGCGGTACCAAGTAATGCCGCGTTTTGCAACTCTCCCATATTTGTATTAATTTCTAATTGGTAGAGAAAGCCTATGAAGTTTTTGCTTATACTTCCAAGGACTCAAATTACAATTGATACCACATGCACTTTCTTTTGCTGCCATAGTCTCTTCGCAGATCCTGATACTTATCAATTTTTTTTTCTTTTTCATTGATTCCGCAGTCTCCAGGTACTGCAACATCCACAATCAAGCATTTTTTTTCATTCTTGTGTAAAACGACAATGTCAAGTCGACGGGCTTTTATCATATTGTCACATTTTATATTGAAGTCCCATAGCAACTTTATGTCATCATTCTCCACAACACTATCTGCCTCATGTTCGTACCACTTAACATTGCATTTTAATCCATTTTTCTTACACAAGTCCCAATGGAGTCTTCTAGTAACGTTATCGTGACGTCTCTTGTACTCTTTTTGAGCGAGCTTCTCACATTCGCAGATTATGTGTTGAACGGTTTCACCTTTGTTGCCGCACATTCTACACAGTGGCTATTAGCTGTTTATCTATATGGAATTTGAGATGGTTGGTCCTCAAGGCTTTCTCTTGCGCCGCACATAAAAGTGACTCAGTTTGGATTTTCAAATCGCCTTTTCTCAGCCATCTCCAACTTAACTCTTTGTCTACTTTTGCCGATGTATCTCTTAAGAACTGTCCATACATTCTTTTTTCATTCCATTTTTTTATTCTCTCATTTTGAATATTTTTCTTCATATCTTTCACTGTGGCAATTACTGGATTTTCAAAATCACCTCTAGCTGCACATAAAAGTCTTTTATCGCTTTTTTTGATGTGATCCTAAAGGCTGATTTTGGCCAAGATAACAGTATCTTCAGCATTTGCCAGTCCTTGTCCGCTAACTTTCCTTGGTATATATAACCTATCTACATCACTTTGTGGGTGCAGTCCATTATGGATTGTTAAGAGTTTCCTTGTTTTCCCATCTATTGACCGAAGCTCAGTCTTTGTCCAACTAAGGAAAGGCGCTGAATATCTCAAAACAGGGATGGCCCAAGTATTAATACCCTTAACAATATTCCTCCCATTCAGTTTTGTCTTAACAATCTTCCGCACTCTTCTTTTTTATTCATTGAGGACTTTGATTTTTATTTCTTTTTCCTGTAAATCTTCAGCTTGTAATATACCCAGGTACTTGTATCCTTCTCCATCTCTCAATGCTTTCATTACTGTGTCGTCGGGTAGCTTAATTCAACCTGATTTAACTTTTTTCCCTCTTTTCATTACTAACATTGAACACTTCTCGATACTGAATTTCATGCCCATATCTTAACTAAAAACTCTTACTGGCTGTACTAGTGAGTCGAGTTCTTCCTTGGTTTTGGCATACAGTTTGAGATCATCCATATAGAGTAGATGATTGATCTTTTCCTTATTTGCAAAGCTGTAACAATGTTTTGTAGCTTTCAGTATATGAGTTAGAGGAATGAGGGCTATGACAAACAAAAGTGGAGATAATGAGTCTCTTTGGAATATTCCTCTCTTTATTTCTACTTCACCTAGATTTTCATTGTTACAGGTCAATTCTACCCGCCAGTTTTTCATTGTGGATTGTAAGAAGGATATCAGTTTTTTATTCAGCCCAAGTGAATAAAGGCAGTCTATCATCCAGGAGTGGGGCAGCATATCGAACGCTTTTTGGTAATCAATCCAGCCCATTGCTAGATTTTTCTTTCTCGTTTTTACCTCTTTCAGTATCATCTTGTCTATGTATAACTGATCCCTGTTTCTCTGCTTTTCCTTCTGCATCCTTTTTGTTCTTCTGGGAGAAACTGGTTGTTTTCCAAAAAGGCGTAGATCTCATCTGTTAGTAACGCTTGTCAATATTTTCCAACATAATGGTAGGCATGTAATTGGCCTATAGTTGCTTGCAAACGTTCTTTTTAATTTATCTTTTTGTATCAAAACCGTTCGGCCTTTTGTCATCCACGCTGGCGTTGTTCCTTTGTAGCATTCTGCTAGCTATTTACTAACCATTGATGCATGGACTTGAAGTTTTTTAGCCAAAACCCTTGAACACCGTCTGGTCCAGGTGCTTTCCAGTTTGGTATTTTCGACAAGACATTTTGTAGTTTTCCAGAATTAATAATAAATTCTACTTGTTTTGGTTTTCCATTCATTAAAGTTTTGAAGTCCGTCAACCACTTGGCATTTTCATTATGTAATGTAATGTAATGCGGTATTTATAAAGCGCTTTTCTTTATAGATCAAAGCGCTTGCTACAAATTTAATGTAGCGAAAACACACTGTGGAACAGGTGCTAATGTGTTTTATTTTTACTCCATAAGTTTGACCAAAACTCTTTTGCTTCTTTTTTTTCTGGTATCTCACTTGTGACGTGCACATCTTCACTGTTCAAGCGACTATAGAAACCACTTTCGTTGTTCTTAAAATGATTATTATTATTATTATTATTATTATTATTATTATTATTATTAAAGGCATACGACTAATCTATTAAAGATATCATCACACCTATCACAGTAAAATTAAAATAAGAATAAAAATGTATATTATTATTATTATTATTATTAATTCATTTGTAAGGCGCACAGTTTGCAAACTAGGTTTGCTGCAGAGGCTCTAATCAGAAGAGCTATGACAGAGAAATTTGGTTATAAAGATGCGTCTTTAAACGCTTGAGAAAAACTTTAAGAGAAGGTGAAAGACGGAGATTAAGTGGAAGAGAATTCCATAAATGAGGGGCGGTATGCGAGAAAGAGCGATATAAAAAAGAGTTAGAAGAGACAGGCTGATGCAGCCATAAACCAGAGTTCAAAGACCTGAGAGACTCAGGAGTCTGTCTAATAGAAAGACGCTCATATAAATAAGCCGGCTGATTAAAATATAAGATATTAGCGGTGAGCCACAGAAACTTGAACTGGGCTCTTAGTGTGACCGGCAGCCAATGAAGGCGATCGAGACAGGTGCGAGAAGAAGAATAGTAGTCGGCTTGAAAAACGGTTTTAGCAGCACGATTTTGGAGAGATTGCAACTTAGAAATAAGACAGTTCGGGAGTCGACAAAGAAGAGAGTTACAGTAATCAATCCTTGAAAGAACTAAAAAGATGTTCAGAGCAACGGCAGTGTCAAAGGGTAGGAACTTGCGTGCCTGTCTGATCGCATGGAGATGAAAGTTAGATGCTTGTATGATCTGAGAGACAAAGTGTGTAAAGTTGAGTCTAGAATCAAGAGTTACACCTAGTATTTTCAGTTTGGACGTTACGGAAAGAGTTATGCCGTCAAAGATAACTTCAGTAGGAAGATTGGATTTGGAAAGGAGTATGGGACTGCCGACAAACATCACTTCGCTTTTGTTAGGATTTAACATGAGGTGATTGTTAGAAAACCAAAGATTGAGCTCGGTGATGCATTCAGATATCTTAGTGAGACTGGGATGAGGATCAAGGTAAGAGGCGCCTGTAAAAAGAGTAATATCATCAGCAAACTGATGATATAAAACGTCGTGCTTCTGTATGATCTCGCTAATAGGAGAAGTATAAAGAGAAAAGAGTATGGGTCCAAGAACGGAACCTTGAGGAACACCAAAACGAATGGAGACAGGGGTAGAAGAAGAGCAGCTTATTTTAACAAATTGCTTGCGTTCGGAGAGATAGGACTGAAACCAGGATAAAGCAATGCTAGAAATGTGAAAGTAGTCTTCAAGGATATACAGCATATTTGGATGATTAATGGTGTCAAAAGCTGCTGAGATATCTAAAGACACTAAGACGGCTGCAGACCCAATAGCACAGATATTGCGGAGGCTGTCAGTGATGTACAAAAGCGCAGTTTCCGTTGAGTGATGAGAGCGATACGCCGACTGAAAAAGGTTGAAGTTACGCAGTACAGAAACATGAGAGGATAGTCTCTTAAAAACAACCCTCTCTAAAATTTTTGAGATGGTGCTGAGGTTTGAAATTGGACGATAATTGGATGGTTGCATGGGGTCTAGGTTATATTTTTTCAGTAAAGGGGTTACCTGCGCCGTTTTGAACGAAGTTGGAAAAATACTCTTTGAAAAGAAAAGAGCAAAAAGTTTGCATATAATGGAGGTGAAGATGCCGGAAAACTGCTTCAGCAGGAAAACAGGGATTATATCTAAAGGTGAGGATTTATTTGGGAGGGAATTGATCAATTTGATGATTTCGTCAACACTAGGAAGTGAGAAAAATGAGAGATTTGATTGGTCACTGTCAGTTAAGGAAGGCTGACGGGGAAGATTAGTGATCGGTAACGAGCTATGAATCAAATCAATCTTAGTCTTGAAAAAAGTGCTAAAGTTATCAACAAAAAGATCATACTCCGCAGGAGTCCGGGGAGGAAGTGGTGGAGAACTGTGAAGTACAGAGTTCGCCGTTTTCCAAAAGGCTTTGGAGTTAGGTGTCGCTGAAGATAGCGACAGATTAAGATAATCAGCACGTGACTTGTTAATGGCGGCGCGGGCGAGTTTACGTGAAATACGGAATTTTTGTAAAAGATCATCAGGGACTTGCACGCAAAGCTTTCGGAGACTGGATATCTGTTTCTCTATTTTCCTTCTTCGGCGTTTGGCGGAGAGAGCATTTTCAGACAGATGAAAGTGTGAATGCAAGCTGGGGCGAAAAGTATGACTGCGTAAAGGAGCATGAGAATCCATCTGCGAAAGGAACAATTTGTCCATGGAACTAACAAAGTCAAAGACCTTAGAAATTTGAGAATTAATAAGTAAACGTTTATAAAATTGGCATCCTTTCCAAAGCCGGCCAAGTTGAGATTCCTGAAAGACCGAGAAGTGACACGATGAGGTGAAAGGTAGGGCCGTATGAGGTTAAGACGGCAGGAAATAAGGAAATGATCAGATTCAAAAATTTCACTGATAGGGTCAGAAATAAGATGAGAGAGAGAAGCCGGTGTGATAACAAGATCAAGAGTATTGCCAAGCCTGTGAGTTGGAAAGTTAATATGCTGCGTCAAACCGTGCTCTCGCAAAAGAATATTAAGCGGATTATCAAAATGATGACAGTTAGGGGTATTAAAATCTCCAGCCATTATGAAATGATTGAATGTCGAAGAAAGAAAATAAAGATGAGCTGTAAGTTCACGAATAAAATTACTTGAGTCAGGGGGGCGGTAAATAACAGAAATGGTTAAGGAACGTGTCAGGAAAGAGGCTTGGGCAGTTAATGCTTCAAAAGAAGAGTGTATTTCAGATTTTACGTGTCATTTTAATGGAGTTGGAGGAAATCAAAGAAATACCGCCACCGCGCTTTCTACTAGAACGATGAGAATGTAGAACATGGTAACCTGGAGGAACAATGTCGTATTTTGTGACATTGTCGGCATCTTCCGGGATCCACGTTTCAGTCAGTGCAAGGATATCGAAACAGTGAGTGGAGATCGCGTCCAGGATAAGAGTGGATTTGTTGCGAGTGGAACGGGATTGAGAAGATTAAATTTTACACAAGGAGATGGATTTTGAGGGTGCATGGCAGGCCTTCATTGCCAGGCCGTACGCCCCATCTTAAGTCGCACTTGTTGCTTATACACCGGATAAGAAGGGGATGTGGTGACGTGGTCATGACAAGGGCGATTTGATTTAAAGCAGGGAACACAGAAAGGAGAAGATCTAGAACAGTTGTCAGACGGATGGTCTTTGCCACAGTGCTCACATACTTTAGGGTTGTGGCATTTAGATATATTATGGCCATAAGTCTGGCAATTCAGACATCTAGTAGGGTGAATGCGGGAGTGGAAAGGAAATCTGCCAAAAGGGAGATGTATATTCTTGGACTTGTTCAGCGTGGGAAAAACAGTGCTTGGAACTTGGATAAGCCAATCACGGGTAGAAGGATTTCGTGCGTTAGGCCTCTGTCTGAGGGCACGGAGAGCGCTAGGATGAGCAGATGGAAAGAGGAGCTTGAGAGAGGTTTCCAGTTCTTTATCCGAAACCCATGTCGGTAGACCCAGAACAGTGATTGTTGGGTTTAAAAGAATTGGGTCATGGAGGCGGATGTTGGGAAGAAAGGAAAGAAAAAGTTTGGCATCTTTGAGTGAATCAGCAGAGTCAGCTTCCCAGACAACGGCATCAGTAGACTCACGAACATGCTTGGGAAAAGACTAAAGGTCTGTTTAGAAAGGTTAATGGATGAAACCAAGCTTCTGCAGAGCTCACTTGAAGTCTCATCTGTGGTGGAAGTAATTTTAGTCAAATATTTAATTATAGGTGGAGTTTTCTTAATAGAATGGTTTATATGTTGGTTGGGGTTGAGTGAGTGTGAGATTTTGTTAGTGGGTGGAGAAGAAAGGGTGTGCTTGTTTTTTGACTTAACAATAGTGCTGTAAGTAGGTTGTGAGTTAGAAGTAAGAGTAGATGTGATTGAATTGATTGGTGAGAATGATTCTAGTGAAATTAATGATGGAAAATTATTAATTAAACTAAGAGATGAAGTAGTTGTAGAAGCAGGAGATGAAGAAGTTGAAAATGATGCCATGCTTGTAGATGAAGTTGAAGAAGTGGTCATAGTTGTTGAAGTTGAGCTTGATGAAGAAGATGGAGTTGTTGAAAAAAGTGGAGTAATTGCATGGAATGAAGAGTTAGTTGAAGGAGATTTAGTGGTCGAAGAGGTTGAGGCAGTCGAAGGAGATGTAGTGGTTGATAAGATTGAAGTGGTTGAAGGAGATGTGGTAGTTGAAGTAAATGTAGTGGTCGAGGAAAGTAAAGTAGTTGAAGGATAAGAAGTAATCAAAGAAAATGTGGTAGGGGAGAAAAGTGATAGAGATGAGGTGATCATAGTCTTCGGCTTTCGCCCTCTTTTTTTGAATATATATATATATATATATATATATATTGTCAAGCAACAATCAGAACGAAAAAATAAAATAAAATGGAATTATTGCCGGAAGGAATAGTTGAGGTTAATTGTTTCAACGAGAAGTTTCCATTGTTTTCTGTCTTCTGCTATCTTGCGAAGTTCAGTTAAATCGTCTATAGTAGATAGCTTTAGTGGAATTTTGAGGTGACATTTTAATAAACTTGAAAATAGTGTTTTATGCTACTTTTTAGAGACATCTTATATTTACTTATAAATAATATTTGAAATTATTTTTTACGTCGATTTATAGAAAAATTTTAGTAAATTTATTGAGCAAAATAAATAGCTATAATTTTCGATAAGTTTAGCCTTATCATTAAATTTTTTACGATAAGGCTAAACTTATCGAAAATTATAGCTATTTATTTTGCTCAATAAATTTACTAAAATTTTTCCATACATCGACTTCAAAAAATTTTTAAATATTGCTTTATGTTGAATTATACAACTTGTAGCGTTAGAACATTGAAAAAGTGTCAGATAATAAAATTTCAGCTAGTTTTGGAGTATTAAAAAAGTTTCATTTTTTAGTTTAAATGACGGAAAACAATTTTTCTTTTATTGCATCAATTTAGTTAGCAGTCCCAAACTAAGTGTAAATAGCCTAGCAACCACGATAAATATAATGCGAAACAGAACATTGAAAATAGTTTGAATGAATTAATAGAATATAAACTACCAAAAAAAATAAAACTAATGTAATTATAAACAGAAATGACATAAAAAATAGATAAATGTGAAAGTTGGCCCTTTGAAGTGAATCAAGCAAATATTCGTTTTACAATCATCTATTTGGTCTAAAATAACATAAAACTACCTAAATCTAAACTTATAAAACATATACTAATGTAGCTTTTACTATTAAATTGACATAAATAGCGACAATAAATGCGCTAAGGTTAACAAACAACAAATGCCACAAAAAGTTAACAAGTCAAAAATGAATTTAAGATTCATGCATTGAAAATTAACGTTAATCTATTGTGAAAAATCTATAGAGATATATTTATTAACAAAATAAGTGAATGATACTATAAGGGTGTAATAATTTAGGCACGGTCTGTGACATGAGTGGTTTGAAGATGAAAACAATAGTTACTTATATAAAACCAAAGTTGGATATATACAAATTGGTGGTTAGAATATAAAAATACGTTAAAGTCTTCAAAAAGTTTGCAAATGAAGATATACCGTGTTGGACACGCTTATGTGAAAGATGCCAATAATGTGAAAGATAGCTCGGTTTATAAGTCAATACTGCAGAAAATAAATACTGATTAAATTCGTTTTAATTTTAATACAAAAGTGTGAAAATGAAGAGATTGCACGAAGAAGCACCAAATAATACGTGAAAATAGGCGGTAAAGCAAGTTTAATACTGAAATGGCTACATGAATTTGAGGTAAAAATCTAGTTTTAAAATTCTAAAACAAATTTATCATTACAAAATTCGTAATGAATGGCGAATCAATCAGAAGAAAAATGGCTCACTAAAATTACAAAACTAATCAATTTTTATTGCTTTCGTAACGATAGAACGCTAAAGAATTTCTATCACATATTAAAAATGGGGCCACAAAACACCAGCACGACATCTCATCAAGTTCTAATGTTGCTTGTCAGTTCACCAAACTGAAGCTGGTCTGTCTCTGGTATTAAAGACTTCAGCAAAGGCTTACTGGGAGAAATTACTTGGCTCTCTGGTTCACTAACGTTTCCATTGAAACCATTCGACACCTCCAAGGCGTTATATTGGGAAGTTTTATCAGAAGGCAGATTTTTGTGGGCAGCACCCGGGTCTGTAAGAGGCCTGCAGTACTTGTATCGATGGTTCATGTGCTGGCTGTAGGAGCCTGAATGACTAAAGGATTTGCCGCACTTGGAGCATTTAAAGGGCTTCTCCCCGCTGTGCAGGCGTCGATGCTCGGTCAAGTGGTGTTTATGTTTGAAAGCTTTGAAACACACTTCACATCTGAAAGGTCTCTGACCTGCATCGAGTAAGTGAACTGTAATTCAATACAAATTGAAAATAATCATTGAAATAATAAGTATTAATGTATTATTTGTATAAAACTCATCGTGTATTTTTCAACGAATTTTCTCAAAAAACTTCTTTTTAAAGAAGAAATGAACGAATAAAAATTATAAGTAATGTTTTATGTAAGGCTGAACTTATCCGAACTATATTCTTATTCAATAACTAAAAAATTTATTTTCTTTGCCTCTAAAAATCGAGATTTTAAAAAGCATGATAGCACCAATCTCTTTAACATTACCTGAATGTTCATATTTGTGCCTGGCCAAGCTGCTTGGCTTGCTGAATGTTTTGTCACAACGTTCACAGGCGTAGCAGTTTTCGACGCTGCCCTCTTGGTTGGGTTTCAGATTCTTCTTAATGATTGATGGTAGAAAAGATTCTTCATTGATCTCTTTTTGTTCTTGCATGATGTTTTTTGAAGTTTCTTCTGGCAGGGTCGTGCTCTGTTGGGGATGATGGTGAAGAAACATGGTTAAAGTTAATGAATGAAAAACCTGTAGTTATAAAATCAATTTTGACAAACATACTTTGTTGAAAGAATCTTTTTGTTTATCCGAAGAGTGAACTTCATTGGAGGTAGTTTGAGATTCAAAAGGGAAGGAGGTGGCAGAGGAAATGAGGGAGTGGTAAGGAGGAAAGTGGAAAGACACGTGGTTGGGTGATTCACTCTGAGAAGAGACTGTGAATGATGTGGGGGTGAGAAGGTTCAGGTCGTTGTTGTTTTGAAAAACATTTGCGTTTTGAGTCATAACGGTTTCTTGAAAATCTTTTTTGGTCGTTAAATCTAAAGCTTGGCAACTTGAAAAGTCATTTTCTGTTTCGTTCAATATTGACTGCTTAGATAAATCCAACGGTGTATCATTAAACTCCCAAGAAGCTTTACAATGCGCGTAACTTTTATCGAAAAACCTTTTGTTATCGACTAAAAGACCGTTAGAATGAGGTTTGAGATTGTGTTCTAAACGCATGTCAATGTTGCAACCAGGCAGGATGCTGCTAAGTTTTTCTGTCAAATATGAAGCACTGATTGATTTGAGAAGTTGGAGATGGGGGCTAGGAAGAGAACGATACGATGTCAAATTGATCGGTTGATCGCATGGAGAATCTCCTCTAACGTTTCCATTCATTCCATCATCCAGATCCTTTAAACTCATGTTTTTATGGCAGTCGAAAATGATGTTTGTTTTTATAGAACTGGGGGGAGTTGGCATGTTCGTATCAAGCGACGTGAGCACAGCCTTATCTGTGAATTTAGTTTCATTCTCACTACAAGTTTTCTGTGTTTCTATATTCTCTCTGTGTTTCATTTCATTTTCTTCATTGATTTTTTCTTCCTTGATGTTTTCAATGATGTCACTGTTTTCATCTTTTTGAGGACAATCAAAACTCTTATCGCAATACTTTTTGAAACTTGATGGCACCTTTTGATACTCTTCAAGATCTCTTTCTTTCAACTCACCATCATAATTTGACCCGCAGCAAGCCTGATGACTAAGAGACAATTTAAACGAGGCCATCTGCAGAATAATCGTGTTGCTAATGCTTGTGCTTTCGATATTATTAGTACCAGCTTTATTTATCTTAATGGCTTTTTCATTAGTTCTGGGACATTCAAACGGCTTTTGACAATTTTCATCAAACTTTAAATTCTCTTCTGACCCAGTGTTGTTCAAATGGTTTTTAAATAAATCATTAGAGTTCGATTTTTCACTTTTAAAATTTCCAAATAGGCTGTTTGAGTTTATATTGTAATAAGAATATTTCGACTTTTTGTTTTCCATTGATTCATGGCCCTCGAAATCCTTGTAGAGAGGCCTGGGTTGATTAAATTCACAATCTTTTATATCCTCCTCCAATTTTATTTTTTCAATAAAACAGTCATCGTGAGCTCTCTTCATAGAAGAAATTGTTGTTTTAGTGACGCTAGACTGAATAGAATGCTCATTAAGTACATACAGGTTCTGATGATTTCTTTTTAAATTATTTTTTCCTTCAACACCCTTTAATAAAAAGTTTTTATTTGCAATAACGCCATCTTTGCTCTCCATCGCATTATATAAATTAGCGTTATGGTTATTGTTTTCAATATTGTTATTATTATTTTGGTTTGTTGCAAGGTGTGCTTTATCGTCTTTGAGTCCGCACAAGTTATTGTGCAAGGAATGATTTATCACGATCTCAGCCGCCAATCCATCTTTCTTTGCATTATAAACTTCACCAAAACTTGCAGATTTTTTCAAAGCTTTTTCACTATTACACTTTGTTGGAGGCGAAGTATTGACACTTGCTACATTAGAAGTTAGCTGGAGAGGATTCTTGGAATAGTTGATGATGTCACTCTTATGGTCACAATTGTCACTAGTTTGATGTTGTGAGGCAGGATCTGGAGAATTGCTTCTACGTTGTCTGGCCCTCATGTTCTGGAACCACACTTGCACCACCCTCTTCGACAGACCCACCCTACCAGCGAGTTCATCCAACTGTAGAGTTGAGGGCCTGGAATTGGTGCTGAAGTACGATCTCAAAGTTTTCTGTTGTTTCGAGTCAATCAAAGACCTCACTCTGTAGTTTTTGAAATCATCAGTGGCATTGCTTTTATTTTGCATGTACGCATCTGTAGAGATATTAGCAAAATTGATGATTGTTTGGTTAATATTTTGCAGCTCATCTGTCGCATGTTTCTCTTGGACTGCATGAAACTTGTTTTCGAAAATATTTTCCAAAGCAATTTTATCATTTGATAAAGTCATTTTGTTACTTTTTGTTTCTTCACTTTTGTTTATTCCTGCATTACTGATGTTTGCATTGAAAGCTTCGATTATCTGAGTATTTGATGCAATTTTACGGGTGTTGAATCCATCAAGTGTGCATTTTTGAGATTGGCTAATGTCTGTTGAAAGCACACTTTCAGTTGCACCATTTAAATTTATGTGGCCATTTTCCGTTTTAACACTCAAGTTACTATCAATCGTATGAACTTTTAAATCATGCTCTAGCTTATTTTCAGTGTTATTTTCTTTTGTGTTTTCAGGGATTTTTTTTGGATAGAGTGGTTGTTCGAAGCCGTATGAACAATTGATCTTGTTCCATTTGTTAAAACACGTCAAAATGTTCTGCGTGTAAAGCTTAGGAGCATTTCCCATCAAAGAGTATCTAGTGTTTTCATTTTTATTCAGAACTGTGTTATCGATAAATGGTCTTTTGAGTAGATTATTTGAATAGTTGGCCTTCAACTGCAGCACCAACGGTTTGGCTTCATTCACATTGCCTTGTGTCTTCACATCAAACTTCTCGAGACTGCTCTCTTCAATCTTCGCAGCTGCCTGAGTTTTGTTGCAGAAATTATTTTTCAGGCAGTTCAAATAGTTGTTAAGTAGTATTATGTTTTCATAGTTGGTTGCTAGTCCATTTGCTTCTTTGGGTGTATTTTTATACATGTTCACGACGTCGTTAGATGTGTTTGAAGCCATTTTCTGACCAATCAAATCAAAATGCGTACTATCTTTGTAGTTGGTACATTCATTATTACTTTTAAGGTTAAAATCATTACCAAAATCACTTATTTTATTCACGTTGGCAGATAAAAGACTGTTATTTTCGATGTTGCACTTGCTATTTTGATTGTGACTGTTGCATCCATTATTACTGCTGTTCCAACACTTTTTCGAGGTCATATGACTACTGTAGCTGCCAGAATGACTGAACCTCTTGTGGCAATGGCTGCAACTGAAGGGTTTCTCCCCCGAGTGGATCCTTATATGCTCCTTGAGGTGGTGTTTGAATTTGAACGCCTTGGTGCACTCGGTGCATTTGAACTTCCGCAGCTCTTGACTCTCTTCGTGGGAGATCAAATGGCGCTGCAGCCTGTACACGTTTGCGAAGGATTTGAAGCAGATCTTGCAGCTTTGACTACTCATCGGAGAAGTTGTGTAGGAAGGTTTTAAGAGAGATGCATTTGTCGTTTCATAATTCAATGTGATGCAGGTTGTCTTGGCCTCGCTTACTGCGAATTGATTTTTTCATCCAGTAGAAAATTAATCTTGCTTTTTTGTTTTAAAAAAACTTTTCAATTAAAAGAACAACGAAAAGAGCTTAATAGAATATGTTGTAATGGAATTTTAATAAATCTAAATGATTTTGCAGCTGTGTTTTTTCACCTATCTCCCCGCCAATATAAACAGTACTTGTAACACAAAGCAGCTTATGAATAATACCAAAACCCTTTACAGTATCAAATCCAGACATTTATAGCATACTTAACACATAAAGTATTCAATATTTTTTTAATAAAAACAAAATAAATCTTCAAAAAAAGCAACATTTTTATATTTCATGAAAATTTTTTATTCCTAAAAATCCTTCTTTCGTATTGACAAAACATGTCACTGACAACTATACATCTCTTGTGCTCATATCATTTTATTCACTTGAAAATATCACAACACAACAATTATGCTACAAAACACTATCAACATTGGTTATATATAATGTCGAGGTAACTCTAAATGCCTTTTGAAAACCTCACTAATTGCTGATGGGTTTCTGGTGGGTTTTTCAGAAATTATAAACGAGCTTGATATTAATTAATTCCCACAATTGATTCATGACCGAGCCGGGTGATCTGTCAATGTATCTTTGTATTCATCTTGTTCATTGTTTTTTATTTACCATTTTTATTGTATTGTATCGTATATATCATAATTTTTTGCATTGTTTATGGCTCTGAAGTTTGTATCCATCATTTTTTTTGTGTTCCGTTGTATTCATCTTCATTTTATTGTATTGCACTATATTTATCATATATATCGTATTACTTTCAGCATGCTTATTCTATTGTATTGTATTTATCATGTTAGGTTCTAGTTTATTTTATTCATTACTTTTATTGTTTTGAGTTTTATTTGTTGAATTAAATAATATTTTATTCAGTGCATTTGATTTTAATGTGTCCTTTGTTACTTATAATTTAGTTCATTTTTTTGTATTTTATAGTCTTTTATCATTTTAACTTATTATATGGTATTGTATTCTTATGTATTTATTATACTGTCTGACAGTTTGTCTATTTTATAAATTGCCTGTAGTATATTATATTTTAAGAATTATATTTCATAATATGTTATCGTATTCTGCATACTGTATTGTATTCTTTGTATTACGGTATCATTTATTACGTTGTATTGTAAACTAAATACTATTTTAAATAATATATAAAAAGAATTAATTTAAATGACGTAACACGAATCATTTGATAAAATGTTATAATGTGGTATAACACTCATCATTTTGCCTAACGTCCCAGGCATAAATCAAAATTTCTCGTCCACATATTGATTTCTGATTCAACTACACACACACGAAGAAAAATATCAGTTTTTCCACTTATAATTGCTGGTGGTAGTTGAGTTTGTATTGCGAGAAGACAATATCATAAGTGTAGTTAATTATTTAATTAAGATGATGAAATATCAAAAATTATTAAAAAGGCGGTTAATAAAAACAAAAAATACAGTTTTGAATAAATAACTAAAAAAAAACATAAAAACAAAAACATAATAAAATTATTATTATTGTTGTTATTATTGTTTGCTTGTTGTCGTTGGAGCTGGGATGCTTGGCGTGCACGTTGTATTTGCAGCTAGGTGTCCCAAGCGTCCATTGAAACAGGTGTGTGTTTGTGTGTGTGTTTGTGTGTGTGTGTGTTTGTTTGTGTGTTTTTTTGTGTGTGTGTGTGTTTGTGTGTGTGTGTTTGTGGGTTTGTGTGTTTGTGTGTGTGTGTTTGTTTGTGTGTGTGTGTGTGTTTGTGTGTTTGTTTGTGTGTTTGTGTGTGTGTTTGTGTGTGTGTGTGTGTGTGTGTGTGTGTGTGTGTGTGTGTTTGTGTGTGTGTGTGTGTGTGTGTGTGTGTGTGTGTGTGTGTGTGTGTGTGTGTGTGTGTGTGTTTGTGTGTTTGTTTGTGTGTGTGTGTGTGTTTGTGTGTTTGTTTGTTTGTGTGTGTGTTTGTGTGTGTGTGTGTGTTTGTGTGCGTGTGCATAGAGGGATGTTTTTACCGACCACACAAAGATATTCAAGCACGTGTGTGACTACATCCTTGGAATTTCATAAGGAATAAAATTGTCTAAAATAATTCAAAATATTAATAAAAATAAAAAAAAAGAATGAATGTATTGAAAAAAACAAAAAATTTAATAACATAAATATTAAAAATAATTTAGTGAAAAAATAGAATAAGAATGAAAGCCTAACAACAAAGAAATAAATGATATTAAAAGAAACTCAAAAGTCTAAATCATAGTGGAGCTTTGTTTATTTTCCTCCATGTGCAATTGCATCTTTACAAAGTGTGCGAGCAAACACGTTCTGTGTGTCAGTAATCTGTCTGCGTTTGTGACTCTGGGAATGAGTGTTGGGGCTTTTTCATTTACGCGTGTATGTGCTTATAT